>JAVLUX010000022.1:4227500-4292500 GCA_032164185.1 Moxostoma hubbsi | reverse complement strand
GTTTTCAATGAGTTTTCATCTCCGTGAGTACACTGTACATCATTTAATTATTATTATTATTATTTTTTAAATACTATTCATTTCTTTTGTTGAAAAGATTATCAGGCATAGAAAAAATGACTTCAACTCACCTTTAAAATGTGTGACTGTGTGTTTACAAAGGACCAGAGACACAGATATCAAACAGATCTGAGTGAATTCGTTCACCTTCACTACTCCTGTGCAAATCAAACTTACACACACACTTTATTGCAGATTACAGAGGAAGAGTAGTGTGGAAACGCAACATGGCCAAGGTTATTAAAAAAAGGATGTAGCAAAGCAAGATGGCGAGTGCATGGCCTGGGGCATTATGGGAGATAAATGGTTGACCCGGGTGGTGTCAGGCCTGGATTGATGCAACTATCAGCAGTGTGTTCTCCCAACGATTTCACTCACGCTGATAGAGTGTGTTATCTAGTTACTAGCATGAGGGCTTCAGCCCGCAGGCGAACGCAAGGTCAATCTCCGAGGACAATCTTTGTTGGACTAAATGAGAAAAAGAGCAGAGCCCAAAAAAAGAGAAAAGAGGAGAAGGAGAGAGAGAGAATCAAAAGGCTGCTGTGCGGTCTACGTGATAAGATAAGCCAAATTACTCTCTTTAGCAGGATGAGCCGCGGGCGGCAACTGCAGGGAAAGTTAAGCAGACCAGATCTCACCTGAGAAACACTCTTTACCTGGAAAACACACACTGAGACAGATTTATTCACACAGCTCCTGAATACATGTGCATCTTTCAATGAACACCAGTTTGTCTGTCTCTCTGGCCCCCCTCTGCCCATTTTGCCATATTTCCCTTTTAGACAAGAGTAACTTTATTAAGGATTATTCCTGTTGATAAACAGTTAATTAGTTACACTAATTTATTATTATAATTTTTTTAATTATACAGTCAGAAAGCAAAAATTCATTAGAAATATAAACATATGTGAATGTCTTTATATTTGGTATATCCCCCTTTTGCTTTCATCCTCGAGTTGGCATGGACTCCTGATGATCCGGATGATCCGTGTAATCCCTTATGTTTTGTAAAACTTTCAAATGGCATCTTCTGCGCTGTAAAAGAAACAAGGATATCTGACCATTTTTACGAATTAGTTAATTTGGCCAATCATTTTGATTCATGATCTAGAAATAGTGCAGAATAAACTTGGTTTCATGTTTTAAAATCACAAAATATTTCTGTTTATTAATTGAATTTTCAATGGGGTCTCAGACTTTTGGGCCCAAATCTACAGTGTCTTTATATTGGCATGCATCAGCTTGAACTGCCCATTTCCACCACTAGATGTCAGTGCCGACTATTGGTCAAAGATTAGCGTTCAATCCCACAATTCTTCAGTCAAATCAGAATATGGCTGTGTCCCATTCACAGACTATATATCCTTAAAAATGTGTGAGACTAGTAGTAGTTCATCCCAAAGTACTATACAAAAGGTGCCCAGATTATATATATATATATATATATATTTTTCAATGGATTTTCGAAGCATGATTCAGTGCATGCTGTGTGGGCTAATATTGCCTCAAACACCATGTGCTGCAGAACTGTATGAGTTGGTAAGTTTCTTGTTCAAAACTTTTGAATGCAAGTCCAAAGTTACCACAACAGTTTTAAAGGTGTGAAACTAAATGTTAAGTTGGCTAATAATTCATTATAAAGCAATGAATTTAAATAGATGCTAATGCTAGGATGCAAACATGAACAGCATGCAGTGAATAAGTAGTATGTGTTGTGGGTGGTTGACATGGCGTTGCTATGCGGTTTCCAAGGCAATTGGAGTGTATTTTGGCATGTTGTATGTGGTTGCTCAATGGCCTTAGTCAAAAGAGCCCATTCCCAAAACTAGCTATCCGATCATGAAAAGCCAAAGTGTAAATGCCCTCCAAAATGCTCTTGAGACGAATAGCGGTCCAGCACATGCAAGATGAGGCTTAGCCTAGAGTAAATGTGTCTGATTGTTCAAGCCACGTAGTGTATAAAAACTTAACTCTTCCTAAACAAAACTACATCAATATACAGAAGTACTGCTAATAACCTAGCTACATACCAGTCTAAGTGAACTTTTATATTTGCATCAGATTTATATCCATTTTGCAGAGATTTGACTAAATATAAACAGGCCATATGACATTCTGATCCTTAACATGGCGCGGGTTCCTTCTTTCCCAATTCTGTCGGTGTCTTGCTACATACACAAAAGCATGTCGTTTCCCATCGCCAGTGACATACATACTTTTTATCTGTATTGTGTTGCAGCCTATTTCATACAAACAACTAAACTATTTTGCCTTTAGCATCTCTCTGTGTCTTTCTGTCTGTCTCTTCCTGTTCAATATTGGTTTAGTTAATTTGGCTTCCTGTGATCCCATGATCCATAGTGAGCATCTGAAAAAAATTACCTCGTTCCCCATGCATTTGTACCATTTTAAAAAGCTCAACTAGGCTTCGCTGAGAACAAGTAACACAATTTCCTGTACTTTTGCCTTTAGACATTTATTGCTTTTTTTTTTTTACTAGCATAAAAACTTCCAGACTTCCAGAAATCAAGAAAAAATGACTATAGAGTTAGACAAGCATGGTTATTAAAGTTTCATACAGACACATATCTTGAACACACACACACACACACACACCTGGATGCACGTAAACACAAAATGAAACTATATTAATGGATTTGGGTTTGACATTCTCTTAAGTTTCCATAAAATATGGATATGTTCCTCTTCCTGTCTGCTAGTGTAGGCTAAATACTGTTAGCCAGAGGAGTTCCAGAGAGTGGGATTTTAATTTCAACTGCAGCAAGAGTGGATTATTCACTGACGGCAGATGGATTATTAATGTCGGAGTCATGTTGTTATGAGTTATTAATTTATGTTGTCAGTTATTATTATAATAATTGATGTCAGAGGACTCTGAGCTGTAGGTAGTTTTTTGGAGTGTGTTTGTTCACTTGGCTATACATTGGGGTCAAAATTGGAAAAGTTCGAGATGGCGAAATCGTATGAAACCGTGCAAGTTGGCTTGAACGAAAACGATCAGCTTTTACTTCCATAGGGGAAAGTAGATGAACCAACGCGCAATGTTATTTCCAACACACTCTCATGGCGAAATCATCAGGATTCGTATGACTTTTCTAAATTTGGCTAATTCGGAAAATATCATGCGACTGCACCCGTTTGAACCCCTACAACTTTCACTACAGCCAATGACGTCGCCGGACATCGTTTCCATCTAATATGGAACAATTATTTTCTTCTGTCACACACAACAGCTTCTTATCATGTTTACACACACTACTGATTGGTTAAGATTAGATAAGGGGTTTGGGTAAGGGCACCTTGCATGTGGATCTCATGCTTCAGCATTAGATAATCGGGAATTTGCACGTGATGAAGTCGTACGAGTTTATGCAAACAACATCGTGCGAGACCATACGAAATAGCCAACTCTTACATTATGTAAGAATTTTCATGAGATCGGATTGGTTATTTCAATGTTTAACCCCTACTTAACCAAAAAAGTCTAACCCCTAACCCAAACCTTAAACATAAACATGATTTTAAAGGAATATTCCAGGGTCTGTACAATCGAAGCATTTGTTGCATAATATTGAGTACCATAAAAAATACATTCTTATTCGAAATTTCTCAAAAAAAGAAAGAACATGGGTTAAGCTGCGTTCACATGGCTAGCGACATCGCGCACGACAGCGACACCATCCCATTCATTTTCAATGAGAGCACAGCGACTTCCGGCATCACGAGCAGTCGCAACCATTGGCGACTAGATGTGGGCGTGTCCAGCAACGTGCAAAGTTGAGGTGGTGGTGGCGTAGTGGCTAGAGCACAGGGCTGCTAATCAGAAGGTCACTGGTTCGAACCCCACGGCCACCACCATTGTGTCCTTGAGTAAGGCACTTAACTCCAGGTTGCTCCGGGAATTGTCCCTGTAATAAGTGCACTGTAAGTCGCTTTGGATAAAAGCGTCTGCCAAATTTGTAAATGTTAAGTTGAGACAAGTTCAACTTTATTCAAATGAAGAGTGACTTACTGAAGCGACAGCCAATAGGAGAGAAGACGGGAGAGCTCACGTGATCCTTCTCTCTCTCTCAGCTCCTGCAGTAACGATGGATGAAAGACTAATTCTTGCTGTTAGCAATTTTCCAGTGCTCTATGATACGTCTCTTCCCACGTACAAGGACATTTTTAAGAAAAATACTGCGTGGAAAGGTGTCTGACTCCGAGATTGAATGGTTTTGTGGACCCAGACAGACCGGCGTTTGCATTTTTGCTGCAGATAAACAGCCGCTATGGCAAAGAGCACGCCTTGTTTCTCGTTCATTTTTGATATGAAGCATTTTATGTACTGATTCCATTTATATTTAGTCTTTTCCCTCCAAAATGTTTGTTTTTAGTGGCAAGAAAAGCAATTCACTGTCAACAGTAATGGAATGACGTCCGTGAATGTCATTTATAAATGTTACTAGGCAACCAGTAGTGGGAACGCCCACTAGCGACTTCACCGCCAGCCACCAGCGACCTGCAGCGACAAAGTCGCTGGCAGTGTGAACGCAGCTTTACAGTGCGACACTTACAATGGCAGTGAATGAGGCCAATTTGTGGAGGGTTTAAAGGCAGAAATGTGAAGCTCAAAAAATGATAAAAGTAACTTTTTATTAATTCTGTTAAAAGTCGTGCATTATTTTGAGCCGTAAAGTTGTTTATGTCATTGTTTTTGCAGGATCACAGGGTTAATGGTGTTACGTCGCCATGGCAATGAAGTTGTGCTATTGTATTTAACTTTACACCAGAAAGGTTAGTAAGCCATTTTATCACACTAAAATGATGTTAACACGTATATTGTTTATGTCTTGTCGCTATTGCATTTCACATTTATCAGAATTATGCCACAAATGATTTAAATCTAGCTTAACATGAATTGAGCCTGGAATATTCCTTTAAAGGGAAAATAACTATTGTGTGCTACAGAATAATGACAATGTTCGGTTTGGAGTTGAGGAAAGTTATGGGGTTTTTTTTTATACTTAAAGGGGTAGGGTTGGGGGTAGCTGCCACAAGCACAATGGCAGTCTATTCTTCCACTCAAAACCCACTCGCATATACACACTGTCCATTCTGTCAGAACATCTGCAAAGTCTTGCTTTCTAATAAGGTCTCATTCCAGCATCCATCCATCTCTGGTGTTAGAGGTCAGATGATGTTAACTCTACGTGTGTATGTGTGTGTTTCCCGCAGTCTGGACATTGATAAATTCCCCGTGCCAAACGATCGATAAACGTCTGTTATGGGCCTTTGATAGCCTGCAGCAAGCCTCATAATTATACTGTCACACAGCAGTGACACGCACACACACTAACGCACTGACGTCTGATTGGCAGGTGGACAGCTGTAACCGAGGGCAACGAGCCCAGAACTGCCTCCTACGCCCACCCATACTAGACCCACACGGTTACGGCGTCACATAACCATCAAACCGACACAGATGCAAAATAAACACACAGAAAATCCACGAATCAGCGTAATTATTAACTCGACATTTTTTTTTAATTTTTACCATCTGCACAGAAACTCTTTGTATTAAACACACATACACAGTGGTTAGATGTGACTCTTGCGCTGTGATGCTCAGTGGCGATAACAGCGGAAAGTCTGAACGTTTAGATGAATAAATATAATTCAGAAACTCTGAGTCTGGGTGGCTGATTGCTGAAAGTCTTATCTTAGATCTCTCGGCACAAACTGATTAGCTGAGTGGCAGTATGAATAGTTTCCACTTGTGGTTGCCAAGGATTTTTTCTTCTTCAGTCAGTGAGTTAGTTTGACATGGATGTATTTATATTTAAAAGGTGATGGAGTTTTTTGGATGTTAAAATTCTTTCTCTTGTCCAAGCTTATTGTTGGCGATAAGGAAGCCATTTGTAGTATAATTCCAACGCAAAGTGTTAACACTGGTGATTTTCAGACATTGCTCTGTTTGTTTGAGTTCAACCAGAGATTATTTAGCAGAG
The DNA here is from genome assembly GCA_032164185.1 of Moxostoma hubbsi. NCBI lineage: Eukaryota > Metazoa > Chordata > Actinopteri > Cypriniformes > Catostomidae > Moxostoma > Moxostoma hubbsi. The sequence goes on along the minus strand of JAVLUX010000022.1, from coordinate 4,286,429 downwards.
ATGGGCCACTTCTATTAAAATGAATGGGAGAGATCAGAATGCTCAACCAAGGAGCTCTGAGCGCCAAGTTCTTACGCTCATGTGTCCATTGTAGGCGTTTTCGGCAGAGGACAGGGGTCAGCTTGAGCGCTCTGACCGGTCTGCGGCTACGCAGTCCCGTGCTGTCTGTACTGACACTTTTCTATCATGGCCAGCATTAAGTTTTTCAGCAATTTGCGCTACATTAGCTCTTCTGTGGGATTGGAGAAATGGGCTAGCCTTCGCTCCCCACGTGCATCAATGAGCCTTGGGCGCTCATGACCCTGCTGCCGGTTCACCAGTTGTCCTTCCTTGGACAACTTTTGGTAGGTACTAACCACTGCATACCAGGAACACGCCGTTTTGGAGATGCTCTGACCCAGTCGTCTAGCCATCACAATTTGGCCCATGTCAGAGTCGCTCAGACACTTACGGTTGTCCATTTTTTCTGCTTGCAACACATGAAATGCTGCCTAATATATCCCACCCTTTGACAGATGCCATTGTAACAAGATAATAAATGTTATTCACTTCACCGGTCAGGGGTTTTAATATTGTGGCTGATCAGTGTCATTTGAGATCAAATCGATGGAGCCGGGAGTTGCGGGACTCAAGTTTCAGAAGCTATGGGGAAACCTCATGGATTATTCCAGCATCACGCATCAGCAGGCAGATCAGGTTTAGAGTGTTTGTGTCATGTAAGATAAAAGTATCGTACTAAAATGCTAATTTTGACCACTGTTTTATGATTAAAATGTACCAACCAAAAGTAACACCCAGGGGTGTAAACTATTCACCATTTGGTGAAATGTGCCGTTTTTAATTGAAAATATGTCTTCTAGTCAAAAGATGGCTGAAACAGGCAAATTGCTAGCAGTGCAAAAACAGTGTTTGTCTTGTACTGTATGAACTAAAAAATAAATCTTCAAATTTTGGTCACATTTAAAAAAACTTTAACACATTTAAAGCCTATATTCAGACAATTATAATTGTATCGCCTTTGGTATTTTAAAGGACCGAGGACCATTATATTTGTGACCTCTACACTCGTGACTCCCCACCCCCAAAATGGTTTGCCCCCCGTCCCCTCCCAATGTTCAAGACACAATTACGGCCTTGGTACACATTATTCCAAACAGTGACAGCTCATACAGTATCATTATTATATATACAATTTCATATTATAATAATAATTGATAGAATGTAGTTTTTATATGTTTAAAAAGTAAAAATGTGATCATAATAATAATGACAAAAAATTATTACACTTATTATACACTTTCTATTGCTTATTCTGCACCTCATTAGCCTGAATGATCTTTTCTTATACAGAGATAGCAGTTTAAGCATTTATATTGTGTATTAATGAACTTATATATAATAGTAATTATTTTGTGCATTTTGCTCAAACAGTTTTCAAAAAATAAACACAAGCTGTCATTTAAGTGTTAGTATATCAAATAGTAATTATATCAAATAATTGATATCGTCTGTCAAACTGAATCTTGAGAACCATATCATCCCATCCCTATACAATATAATACATGTGTTTTCAAGACAAATGAATCAATGGGAATACTGGAATTCGTACAGTTTTAAAAATAATGTACAGTTTGATAAATAATGAAAAACAAATGGTAAATGGTCTGCACTTATATAGCGCTTTTTTAACCTTAGAGGTTACCAAAACGCTTTACACTGTGTCCCAATCACCCATTCACACACACACACACTCACACTCATACACCAATGGCGGCAATTGTAATTTTTTTCATGTATGAAGTTAGAAGGTCCCCTGTATAATTAACCACATTAGCTGTGAGAGAATTGATTTAATATTTTAGCAATATAGATATTATAACCCAAATATGCCCAAATGAATCTTGTGAATCGGGACTGAACTGGGAAATTTATAATAATAATAATAATAATAAACTTTATTTTATATAGTGCCTTTAAAAGTAACATCTCAAAGCACTTTACATAAAAATAATGAAATTAGAAGGATACACAACAGTCTAGGCAGTAAAAACTAAACAAGCAATAAAAACAGAAGGCCAATATAATCACAAACACAGTAATCATACGAATCACAAAAAAGCCACCCTAAAAAAATAAGTTTTAAGGGACGATTTAAAAACTCTAAGGGATTCTGCATTCCTAATCTCAGAGGGCAGGGAATTCCACAATTTAGGAGCCAAAGAAGTAAAAGCCCGATCACCCATAGTTTTTAGCCGTGTTGTTTGGACAGTTAAAAGAACCGCTTCAGAAGATCGTAAAGCACGTGTAGGATTGTAGGGGGTTAAGAGCTCACACAAATATTGAGGGGCCAAGTTATTCAAGGCCTTATAGGTGAGCATGAGAATTTTAAAGTCAATACGAAAACTAACAGGAAGCCAGTGCAATTTTTCCAGGATTGGTGTAATGTGCTCCCTTGCACTGGTCCCAGTCAGAACCCTAGCAGCCGAATTTTGTACCAACTGTAATTTACTTAGGGTAGCTTTAGAAACCCCAGCCAGCAAAGCATTACAATAATCAATACGTGAAAAAACAAAAGTGTTGATTAACTTTTCAGCCACAGAGAAGGTCAACATAGAGCGTAATTTGGCAATGTTTCTGAGATGAAAAAAATGATGTTTTGACTGTGTTACGAACATGATGGTCAAAAGTTAAATTGGCATCAAATATCACCCCCAGATTTTTTAGTTTAGTTTGCAATTTCAAAGCAGAGCCATCCACACTTAAGGTTATGGACTCTGCTTTACGCAACTGATGAGGTGAACCAATAAGCATCAATTCTGTCTTATCACTGTTTAGACAGAGAAAATTTTCAGACATCCATTTCTTAATCTCAGTAAAACATTGAGAAAGAAAAGAAACAGGCATATTGACATCAGGTTTTGAATGTATATAGATCTGAGTGTCATCGGCATAAAAGTGAAAGTTAAGACCAAGTGTTCTTAAAAGTTGACCAAATGGAAAAATATAAATACTAAAAAGTAACGGGCCCAAAACTGATCCCTGGGGAACCCCAGAGTGCACCACACCGAAAAATTATATCAATACCAAGCCCTATTTTCTGCCTTATTAAGCAGCATAAACCTATAAACCTTTTTTTGATCAAAAGTAGTATATTTTTTTTAATTTAGTGTAAATGTATAACTTTATTATTTGTGTTATATTACCTGACATAAAAATCAGTACAGTTGCTGATGGGGTGACAGTAAATTTGGCCTCTTTCTCTTTTCTATCTCCCTCCTATTTTTTTTTTCTCTTTTGGAAAATCCTGGAAATGCAACATTGTATTCTTTCTTTAGCTGCTGGATGAAACACAAAAATAACATTTGCTGTGGTCACTCATCCACTGCTATAGAAATGTACCTCCTTGTAGTTTACATCGATGTTCCATATCTGGAAATTCGAAAACCACAAACACTACGTTTGAGTAATAGTATGGTAATAGTGACACATGGCTTAACAAACACCACTTATAATTAGTACAGTTGTGTGTTGAAGTGTGTGTAATAGTGTTAATGACAAGTAGGTACACACACATGGCCTTTCTTTCCTGCTACAAAATACACTTTATCAAAGGTCACAGCTGCCTTCAAACACCTGCAGCTGACCTTCTGACCACTACCTACAGATGACATTTACCCCAACCTGACCTTTGACCTTCAGGACTTAAGAGTGGAACTGATGTGTGTGTAGTGGATTCAGCTGAGTGAAATAACTTGATTGATGTAACTTTATAAATACAGGGTAAATATATGCAAAAAATATAGTTTTTAAAGCTTTAGTTGCATTGTCGGAATGGAAATATATTTGCATGAATTAGTTTTAATAAATTGTAACAGCTTGAAGGGATATTTCCCCTAAAAATGAATCATATACTCATTATTTACTCATGAATGAATCACTCTTTTGAGATGGTTCTTTTCAGTGAACGGATTGATCCGGTTCACAAAACGAACCGAATGATTCATTTACAAACTGGACTGATCCGGTTCTCAAGTTGAATCTTTCATCTTTTATTGCAGCAGTTGAATTAAACATATATAACTTGATGAGAAGATTATCAATGAATAATGGCTTAAATTTTGGTCTGTTCCTCAATCAAAGCTATTGTGCGACTTCCAAAGGCTTGGAAAATGGTGCACGAGTACAGACTCATTTTCTAGTGATTCTTGATGCTTAAAATCCATGGTCACGAGATATTTTGATGAATCTATACACATTTTATAATTTTTTGTTTCACAAAAGAAAGTCATTTGGGTTTGGAACTACATGAGGAGTTTGTCAAAGGGTTCATTTTTGGTGAACTATTCCTTAAAGCTTTAGGATGCCACACACACACACACACACACACACACACACGTTCAAATCTCTCCATGAGAAAATGTAAAGCATTTATTTTAGATTATTGTTTATTGATTAGCTTGACTTCATTATAGTTTCAGGCCCTGCAGCCAGGCACACATGTAAACACACACACAAAGGCTCACAGGCAGCTGGTTGGACACCCTGCGGGGTCTGTGCGGAGCGTTTGTGTGTGTGTGTGAGTAGAGACTTTGGCAGCTGCTGTCACTCAGGTTCTTTTGTCATTGAGTCCACTTCCCAGCATGCACCACACAACTGCCCCATTGTATTCTGGGAGTCGAAGATTTCATGGTTCGCCCTGTTAGAGTCCAGCTGCCTCAGAACAGACAAATCTAAAAGTTGCTACGTGAGATAGTGTGCATATGTACTTGAGTATTTGTGTGTGTGCGTGTATCATCATTATTAGCGTGTTGTGTTGGGGCCCGGCAGGCAAAGAGCCATGCATGGACAAACATTATTGTAATGCCTCACGCTAATAACAGACAGAGATAATAACACTCTTATCCATAATTGAATAATGTCTCGAGACTCAACCCTGCTGGGACACAAGCGCTTAGCAAAATGATCAGCGTCATCTGTCATTGACTACCAACTCACTCAGACAGACCTAAAGACCTGATACTCTGTCCTGCTGTGTGTGTGTGTGTGTGGGTTTGGGTTTGGGTGGTTTGGACTTTTTTTAGGTTACAAATGGGTTATTGCAAGGGTATGCTATAAATGTGGTTTATGAGGACATTTCTAGTGTCCCCATAGTTCAAATCGCTTAAAAAAAAACATGTTTTTTTGAAAATGTAAAAACGTAGAACTTTTTTGTGAGGTTTTGGGTTAGGGGATAGAATCTGTAGTTCGTACAATATAAAAATCATTATGTCTATGGAGAGTCCTCATAAGGATAGCTGCATCAATGTGTGTGTGTGCACGCGTGTGTGTGGACTAGACACACCCAGGCCTGATTACTGCCTGGCCTGATCAATCAAATCAACACCTAAATAAAACCTTTTCAGCAGCGTGAAGTTGTCTAAAAGGTCTCACCCAGTAGCTCGACATGCCAAGGTCAAAAGAAATGATGATGAAAAAGGTGATTGAAATACATCAGGCTTACAAAGCTATTTCAAAGTCTCTGGGACTCCAAAGAACCACAGTGAGAGCTGTTATTTCCAAATGGAGAAAACTTGGCACAGTAGAGAACCTTCCAAAATTCCGACAAGAGCACAGCGATGACTCATCCAAAAAGTCACAAAAAAGCCAAGGACAACATCCAAGTAACTGTAGACCTCTCTCGCATCAATGAAGAAAAGACTATCAGAAAGACACCGGCCAAAAATGCCATCCATGGAAGAGTGGCGAGGCAAAAAAAGAAGAACATTAAGGCTCGTCTGAATTTCACCAAAACACACCTTGATGACCCTCAAATCTTTTGGGAGAACGTTCTGTGGACTGATGAGTTGAAAGTGATTTCAAACGGGGTCCTGTTACATCTGGCATAAATCAAACACAGAATTACACAAAAAGAACATCATGCCTACAGTCAAGCATGGTGGTGGTAGTGTGATGGTGTGGGATGCTTTGCTGCATCAGGTCCAGGGTGACTCGCAATAATTGAGGGAAACATGATTTCTGCGCTCTACCAGAAAATCCTAAAGGAGGATGTCCAGTCATCAGTCCGTGAGTTGAAGCTCAAGCGCAACTGGATTATGCAGCAAGACAATGATCCAAAGCACAGGAGTAAGTCCATCTCTCAATGGCTCTAAATGGCCCACTTAAATGGGCAGTTCTTGCTCGAAAAACCTCCAATATGGCTGAAGTAACGCAGTTCTGGAAAGAAGAGTGGGCCAGAATTCCACCACAGTGTTGTGAAAGACTATCGGAAGCGTTTGGTTGCTGTTCTTGCTGCTAAAGGTGGCACAACCAGCTATTAAGTTTAATGGGGCAGCTAGTTTTTCACATGAATGATATAGATGTTGGCTAACTTTTTTGCTTCAAAAAAAATACTTATATTTGAAAACTGTATTTTGTTTATTCGGGACTGTAACTCTTCTGGTAATATTTGGCGTCTCATCAATATTATGTGGTCATCGAATGATCAGACTCCGGTCGCTGCCATCTCACTTGACGCTGAAAAGGCGTTTGATATGGTAGAATGGGATTATCTTTTTAAGATTTTGGAAATGTATGGGTTCGGGAATCCTTTTAATGGATGGATTAAGTTACTTTATAGACACCCGTTAGTGGCGGTACAAACAAATGGATTCATTTCCGATTATTTTACTCTGGATATGAGCACCCGGAAGGGTTGCCCTCTTTCCCCATTATTGTTCTGTCTTGCCCTGGAACTATTAGCAGCCGCGATAAGAAAGGAGGATGATTTTCCATTCAGTTGGTCTAAATCCGAAGCTTTGGATCTGACAGCGTACTATCCAGTAACGGCCTTCAAGACGGGCGCCTTCCAGTGGCCTAAACAGGACATTAAGAATTTGGGTATTTTATTCCCAGCAAATTTGTGTGATTTAGTTATTTATGACCCCTTAATAAAAAGGTTATCGAGCGATGTGGGCTGGTGTGCTTCATTACATTTATCTGTGATTTGGAAGGTTAATGTTATTAAACTGAATTGTATTCCAAAATTCTTCCACAGTCTCTCCCTATAGATGCCCCCCTCTCTTATTTCAAGCAATTGCACGTATTTGCACGTGGTATGGACAAAAGTGTCCAGAGTGTTTAATTCAGACATTAATTTAAATGTTGCTTCGAGCATATGGCTGAACCTAAAATGATGTATTAATAAGTCCCCTCTCTGCTGGACAGAGTGAATTGTGAGGGGGGTTAATATGCTTGGTGACCTATATGAGAGTGGGGTGTTGAGATCCTTTGAAAATATGCTTCAACATTTTGGGATCCCCAGGTCTCAATACTTTCAGTATTTACAGCTGCGCCATCTACTTTGTACTATATTTGGGAGTAGCATACACCCCCCTAAAGCAGCAGATACTCTGTGAGTAGGGATTACTGCTTTTGGAAAAGGTCATGAGGCATCTGTGTATTACTCCCTGCTAATTCACAATCTGGGGGACGGAAGGGGAAGTGGAGAGAGATGTGTAGTATTAAATGTGTGTTTTTATTTTTTTATTTTATTAAGTGCCATTCCAATAAAGCTGTAATTTTCCCAAATTATGTAAAAAGTGTGAATGTTAGTTTTGAAAAACTTTACTAAGAAGTCTACTGTGCTAAAAGTGCCCAAAGTTACAGAAACATCCATTAGCAGGGTTAGCAGTAGTGATTAGGCCTTTTTCCACCTACAATCCTGGTACTTTCCCCTTAGTAACTTTCTAGATGAGATCTCTTACGAGGAATGGCAAACCCAATATTCAATATCAACAACAACAACAACATCAACAACACTGACCGAGGACACAGAGATCAGAGCTACACTTTTGTTTAGGGCTGTTTTATTCAAACTTTGGCTGCATCGGAAAATGTCAGTTATCAGTTAATGGTTTAAACAAAAGTGTTTCTGGATGAACAGTTTAAAAAACATCTTATTTCATCCTACCTTCATCCATCCTTAAACAGCCTCCTAAAGCAGCATTTTCCAGTATTTCTCTAATTAGCATGCTAGCAGCTAGTTGTTTACTGATGGCGGATGTGGACTCTCCTTTTGTCAATGCAATGTGCATCTTAGGTTTTTGACCAATCACAGGCTGCAGCTCCTCACACAGTCCCACAGTCCCTATACGCCCTAAAAGTTTCTACCCCTTAGTAGGAGCTAAAAATATCACCTAAAACGGCTTTGAGGAAATATAGTTCCTCAGGTGCGAAAGTGACGAAAAGTACTAGTCCTGGGGAAAGTATCTGACAGTGGGAATAGACCGATATATCGGCCAGGCCAAGTATTCTGACGATATTTGGCCATTTTTGCGATTTTAGACACAAGGGAACTGACACATTCCCTTGTGTCAGTTCCTAAATCTGTCAATAGATAGTCCACACATTCTGTTTTCAATGTTTTTTCTTTTTAAGTTCATGCAAATTTGAGTAAATATTGCATACAATAAGTGTTTGTTTCACTTGAGGAATTTGTGTACATCTGATTTGCTGTTGTTAAATTGTATGATGTATATCAGCATTTATATTGTCCATCATGCTCTCTAGATATCAGCAGCATTAGCCACTAAAAAACCCATATTGGTCGGCCACTAGTTGGCTTCCACCAGTGAGATCTCATAGTGAAATTGGAAACAGTAGGTTGAATTTTCTTAAGCTGAAATTGGTCTGTGCTTACAGAAATGCAAAACGCTGTTCCCAATGGCCAAAGCAGAAACTGTTGTTGGGCGTATGGGCATGTGTGAGCTCCACTTTTTGGGTGTAATGTCCACAGAGGGGCGCCAAAAGTGAGTTGTAAAGCAAGTTGTTTTCAGCTGTACAAAACATCATGAGTTGAGTACGTTATGACAGAATTTCCATCTTGTGTGATTTATCTCTTTATACACAGTTGTCGTCTTCAACAATTTATAGAATTTCACAGGTCTGTGATGTTCAGAATTATGATGCTTGAAATGACCTTAACCTCACACACACACGCACACACACGCACACACACACACACACACACACACACACACACACACACACACACACACACGCACACAAAACGGCCCTCAGCGGTCGCCCTGAGGCAGCATGTGCTCTCTTGCCAGGGGCGATGCTTCTGATACTCTAAATGCACTCTGTCAGGAAACATTAGAGCTGGTGTGAGGCACTTGCAGTCCGATTAAACCGATATCACACACACATTTTTTAGTGTATACATGAAGAAACAGAGCCATGTTTGGATTAGAAGGCTTGCTTACTACTTACTGAATACTGTGTATTGTGTGCCAGTATTAAAGATACACGTTACTATACCTACATTTTTGCAAACAGATTTTTATGTGGCTCGTTCATTCAGTTTTGTGTAAAAATAAACTTTTTGGTAGTCCAATCAGAAGATCAATAGTTAAAAAAGGGATGTTAAAACACAGAAGGGAATTCACTAAGAATTAATTAAATACAGTAATGGTGCTGGTTATTTGCACACACTGTGTGCGCCGGTTTAGCGCCCCATTCACTAAAGGAGTTATGCAGATCAGGCAGCGGCGCAAATGTGGCCACAAAATTGTTGCGGAGTACAATTTGCATACACCATTACGATCTTGTAGGCCGATGGAAAGGAATGACAGAGACTTAATTTTTATACTCAAGAGCACAATTTTAGCCCTGATTGCTAATTTTTATACTCGACTGCGGATGGTTATTGAATAAGATGCTGATTTTTCCACTGATGTACTGATGCGCAAAAGTGGCGCAACTTTTTGGTGAATATGCCCGATAGATTTTTGTCCATTTAATCTGATTTCATGCTGTTGATTCCTTTACTGTCATTCTTATCAGCTTATCTATTGTGCACAAATGTTATGGGCATGACCGGTTACGATTTTTTTATGTCAAAAGTAGAGATAACGCGATGAAATGTGAGCGTAGTGTTCTTGCATTGTCACATTTTTTGAATACGTTGATTTTTGATCATTATGAGTGTATTGCAGGCATGTGAACACACTCATTGTTACATCTGTGGGATTTTTTGGCCCATTTTTGGTCCTCCCAGGCGAACGTCGCTTAGAAAACACCAGCTAAACAGTGAATTTCTCAATGAGCTAAACAGTTTTGTCTTCCTCACTTTGTGGCATTGAAATAAACATTAGTTGATCCATTTACACAAGGCCTGAAAACAAGTTTCTAAACAACATAAACTGAGCTAACACATGAGAGAGGAAACACAGAATCCCAAATTCATCTTTCATGAGAACTGTCAAAGATGGGAGGCACAAAAGTCCCAACAAGCAATTTACCTGGAGCGTTATCAGATCAATGTACTAGAGCAAAACAAGTGAATTATTCATGGAACCATTTTGATATTAATACAAATTTTTATATTTTGTGTATTAAACCTGTTTATATTTACAAAAAAAAATATTTCTATAAGGAAGATTCGCAGACTTGAGTAAAGTTTTAAATGACATTTATTTGATGAATATGACACAAGAATGTAATGTGTCTCTCTTTGGTGTAAGCCCGTCTGGCGGTCCGAAGAAGTTGTACTCTGAACCATCAGATCCTGCCGGAGATAGGAGGCGGGACAAGGAGCCTACCCCTGTGTAGGACGGGTCTCAACTGGTGGTAGTGAGGTGGTGGAGGTTGCCGTGTTAGCACACTGAAACAGCAACGTGACATTATGAGCAGACTTATAAAGCAATGGCTGACATGTGATTGGCTAGGAGTTACCAGGCTAATAGTGCGATGATGCACAGCTGCTAGTCTTCCCGCTAGAACTACTCCGCGCTTACATTTTTGATAAAACTCAGGTGAGTTAACTGCACTGGCAACCCAAATGTTGTATGGTAGTAAAGCTGAGAAAGGTGTTTAACTCCAGACTGATCTAGAGTGGAAGAATTCACGGGCTTGTGAAAGTCTTCAGTAGAAAAGAAACCGTTTCTCTTATACAAATGTTTTTTTCAGCTTGTTTTGTGATTATTCCGAGCTCATCTTATACTCAATATGTTGTCTTTGGTTGTCACCATTATTGCGATTTGTATGTCAAATAATGAGGTCCATGCGAGGTATGGAGTTTGCCTGTATTTGTGGAAACACGCTACGATAATTTTACATGGAACTCAAAAAGAAGGTGGTCAGAATGACAACCTCAGTCACCATTCATTTCAATAGTATGTAGAAAAAAAAGATTCAATGAAAGTGAATGCTGACAGAGACAAACTTTTTTTATGCTGTTTTCCAAAATTCACGTGTGTATTTTCTTCCTTACTTCCTGCCTGCGCAATTTTCTCTTACACATATGCACATTCACACAATAACACTTATTTCCAGATGGAGACAGAGAGACTGGCTGTTTTAATAAAAGATCATAGAGACTTTAGTGGCTTTTCCAACAATATTTGCTGCATCAAAGTAATAAAGCAAAAGTATTTTGCCGCAAACAGATCGAGAGAGACACACACACACACACACACACACACACACACACTCACAGCTGATATTAGGCTTTAATCAAAGCCACACTCTGTATGTTTATTTAGTGTTTGGTTCAAGTCTGTCAGTGGAGCCGAGACATGTTCAGATTTCTCTTACAGTCATTTTCTTTTCATCTGCTTTAATTTATTCCTTTACTTTTCTGTCCTGCTTTTACTGTGTGTGTGTGTGCGTGTGCGAGTGCGTGTGTTTGTGCGAGGTACAATCTCTGCATATATGACCCTTATGTCACCCTGGTGTTTGTAAAGTAAATTGTGTTTTTATTCTATAGAAAGTTTTTATTTTGGGGTAGAGTTAGGGTCTATTGTTATAATTAGCTGTCTAAATGGTGACTTTTTTTGTCACATTTGCAGTGAACACACACACACACACACACACACACATACGTTTGGTTTGCAGAAATACATGATCAGTGCTGTTATGATGTTTACTGCCAAAATAATTTATTTGTGATTCTGTCACCATACTGCCTGAGAAACAAAAGATGTATGTACTGTATATGTCTCTCACTCTGTCTGTGTGTGTGTGTGTGTGTGTGTGTGTGTGTGTGTGTGTGTGTGTGTGTGTGTGTGTGCGCACCGCACGGGGTCAGCAGTGGCCTGTGTGAAAGGAACTCAGACAGGAAATGGACACAGATGGCTTTGATTTATTGTTTTGGCATCTTCCCATTCTAATTTCATCACACACACACACACACACACACTCACTCACTCACTCACTCTCTCGCTCTCTGTGTGTTCTTCCATTGTGTCTTTCCCATTTTCATTCACACACATTAAGATTTACATTATTATAACAAACACGTGTGTTTTGGCTCTGTTTCAATTTTTCTTTCTGTTTATAGCACCAAGTGAACCAATACTGCAAATGTAATTGTTTTATAAACACAGAGAGAGTAATCTCACATATGTCTCTGATCAACAATGCCTTAAATTGTGCTCAGTTTAACAAGTACAAGTTTCATATTGAGAATTAAATATAAACTGAGGACATTTTTTATTAGGTTTAATTCTTTAGAATATCTGAGCAGTCCACTTTCATTTCACAGCTCTACGTATACTATTACAACATGTACGTTAAAACTCTTATTAATATTGAACCCATGTAATACAACTCTTACTTATCACACTCTTGACAATAGTGTATATTATGTTGCTTTTGTTAAATATTAATTTAAAATAAAAATAAAATATTAAAAAAATTTTAACGTATTATTTTTAATAAAATTAATCACACTGAATTAACACGCTAAATCAACAGCCCTAATATATATATATATATATACACTACCGTTCAAAAGTTTGGGGTCACCCAAACAATTTTGTGTTTTCCTGAAAAGTCACACTTATTCACCACCATACGTTGTGAAATGAATAGAAAATAGAGTCAAGACATTGACAAGGTTAGAAATAATGATTTGTATTTGAAATAAGATTTTTTTTACATCAAACTTTGCTTTCGTCAAAGAATCCTCCATTTGCAGCAATTACAGCATTGCAGACCTTTGGCATTCTAGCTGTTAATTTGTTGAGGTAATCTGGAGAAATTGCACCCCACGCTTCCAGAAGCAGCTCCCACAAGTTGGATTGGTTGGATGGGCACTTCTTGCGTACCATACGGTCAAGCTGCTCCCACAACAGCTCAATGGGGTTCAGATCTGGTGACTGCGCTGGCCACTCCATTACCGATAGAATACCAGCTGCCTGCTTCTGCTCTAAATAGTTCTTGCACAATTTGGAGGTGTGTTTAGGGTCATTGTCCTGTTGTAGGATGAAATTGGCTCCAATCAAGCGCTGTCCACTGGGTATGGCATGGCGTTGCAAAATGGAGTGATAGCCTTCCTTATTCAGAATCCCTTTTACCCTGTACAAATCTCCCACCTTACCAGCACCAAAGCAACCCCAGACCATTATATTACCTCCACCATGCTTAACAGATGGCGTCAGGCATTCTTCCAGCATCTTTTCATTTGTTCTGCGTCTCACAAACGTTCTTCTTTGTGATCCAAACACCTCAAACTTGGATTCATCTGTCCACAACACTTTTTTCCAGTCTTCCTCTGTCCAATGTCTGTGTTCTTTTGCCCATCTTAATCTTTTTCTTTTATTGGCCAGTCTCAGATATGGCTTTTTCTTTGCCACTCTGCCCTGAAGCCCAGAATCCCGCAGCCGCCTCTTCACTGTACATGTTGACACTGGTGTTTTGCGGGTACTATTTAATGAAGATGCCAGTTGGGGACCTGTGAGGCGTCTGTTTCTCAAACTAGAGACTCTAATGTACTTATCTTCTTGCTCAGTTGTGCAACGCGGCCTCCCACTTCTTTTTCTACTCTGGTTAGAGCCTGTTTGTGCTGTCCTCTGAAGGGAGTAGTACACACCGTTGTAGGAAATCTTCAATTTCTTAGCAATGTCTCGCATGGAATAGCCTTCATTTCTAAGGACAAGAATAGACTGTCGAGTTTCAGATGAAAGTTCTCTTTTTCTGGCCATTTTGAGCGTTTAATTGACCCCACAAATGTGATGCTCCAGAAACTCAATCTGCTCAAAGGAAGGTCAGTTTTGTAGCTTCTGTAACGACCTAAACTGTTTTCAGATGTGTGAACATGATTGCACAAGGGTTTTCTAATCATCAATTAGCCTTCTGAGCCAATGAGCAAACACATTGTACCATTAGAACACTGGAGTGATAGTTGCTGGAAATGGGCCTCTATACACCTATGTACATATTGCACCAAAAACCAGACATTTGCAGCTAGAATAGTCATTTACCACATTAGCAATGTATAGAGTGTATTTCTTCAAAGTTAAGACTAGTTTAAAGTTGTCTTCATTGAAAAGTACAGTGCTTTTCCTTCAAAAATAAGGACATTTCAATGTGACCCCAAACTTTTGAACGGTAGTGTATATATATATATATATATGCAAAGACTGTAAATTATCCAGAAGACTAGTTAACAATAAAGTTTTTCTTAAAGTTCACCCAAAAATGAAAATTCTCTCATCATTTACTCACCTTTAGACCATCTCAGATGTGTATGACTTTCTTACTTCTGCAGAAAATAAGTGAAGAGTTTTAGAATAATATCTCAGCTCTGTTGGTCCTCACAATGCAAGTGAATGGTGACCAGATATCAGAAGATCCAAAAAGGACATTAAGGCAGCATAAAAGTAATCCATAGGACTCTAGTAGTTTAATCCATATCTTCAGAAGTGATATGATAGTTGTGGGATCAATATTTAAGTCCTTTTTTACTGTCAGTCTCCTCCTTTCATCAGCCCCAGCCAGCAGGTGGCTGAATGTGAAAGTGTAGATTTTCAGTAAAAAAGTACTTAAATATTGATCTGTTTTTCACCCACACCTGTCATATCACTTCATAAGACACAGATTTAAACACTGGATTCATATAGATAATTTTTTTACTGCCTTTGCATCCCTTTTAGTTGCATCCTTTTACATCTCTTAAAAGTTCTGGTCACCATTCACTTGCATTGTATGGACCTACACAGCTGAGATATTCTTCTAAAAATCTTCATTTGTGTTCTGCTGAAGAAAGAAAGTTAAACACATCTGAGATGGCATGAGGGTGAGTGAATGATGATTTCATTTTTGGGTGAACTATCTCTTTAATGAGCTACACATTTATATTTAAATAATGTGCAGTTAAAGGTGTCTTACCATATAAAACAGCCCCCCAATTAGTTCCACAAAATGATCAGAATAAAACAACTCTGGTATCAGAGCTCAGGTATGCACAACAGATTGGGGAGAGAAAAAGTGGTATCGGTGGAAGTGAAATGTAAAACATTAGGGTTAATTTTTCTACTTTTTTACTTTCCTGGCTGAAAATATTTTATTGCTCTTCACATTGCCTGCATAATATGGCTAATATTTGGTCCACATCTATAGGTTTTCCAAAAACACATTAAATATGCAATTTACACAAAGCAATCACTCAAATGCACTAATTTTTCATTTCATTCATTCATTTTTTTTTTTTTTTTTCTAGGGCCTGAAGTAAAAAATGTCTGTGTGGTCTAACTGTCCAGAGACAGTTACAAATAAATAAATAAAAGATTACATTTTTGAAAATGTTGGCATAAGTAGTTTGAAATCTATATTTTTAAGCAGTGAAACCATTCAAAATATTTGAAAAACTTTTGTCCACCAAATTAAAGTCAAGTGGTGTAACCAACATGCAGATAGCCATTCTGTTGTCATGTGACAAAGAGAGGACCCCTTACGACCCCTTATGACCCCTTATGACCCCTTACGACCCTCATGACTATGTGTGAAGTTTTAAAACATTTTTAAAACATTTGAACGAAAAGGCACATTTTGATAGGGTCAAATGGAGTATCCCTAAGAGAACATCTTGATTTGTGTTTAAAAAAAGGAAATTGTTTTAATGCCTTTATTTGATGTTACTTGATGTACTTGAACTCCCAATTGCGAGTACCATATTGCTTCCTTTAAAACCACTGAACTCCTCCCAGTACACATGTACTTTCCTCGTGTGTTTTTAAAATGCCTGTTCACAAATGTGCATGTGTAATTGGGTAGCTGGCCTGTGGCCGTGTTTAGTGTTAATGACTGTCATCATAAATGGAGTTTCATTAAGTCATTAAAGGCCCATAACCATTCGCTCATCAGTGCTAACCGCTAACTGCTAACCTTTGGGGTGTGACAGAGTCACAGAAAATGTTCCCTGGGGACGGCGGTGGAGGGGGGCATCTCTTCTTCTCTCCGCCGCGGCGTGTCCCGGTCATCCCTCGTTACACCAACTAGTTTGAACAATCGCTCTTACTGTTCTAACGCTGGGGAGTCGGAAACGTTGGGGAGAGTTGGCGTAGCACTAGCGTAGCGCCTCATTGCCAGGCTAATATTCTCGCTTAAGCCCTTGGATGCTAACGCTAGGAGGGAGGACAAAACGCTATTTAATGTGCCTGCGTATTCATTATGGTTATTTTCAGACAAACGGACTGTTAAATGATCACTTCTCTTAATCGTCTCAGAAACGACAGTTATGATTGCTTTTCTGCTAACATGCATGCTAATGTTCCTCTTACTTTTAATTTTTAATTTAATTTAATTTAATTTAATTGCCCAATTGTCACACATTATACATACATTTCTGTATATATATACAGTGAAATTATTTATTTTTCACATATCCCAGCTAAGCTGGGGTCAGAGTGCAGGGTCAGCCATGATTCGGCGCCCCTGGAGCAGATAGGATCAAGGGCCTTGCTCAAGGGCCACACAGTGGTGTCTTGTCGGTGCTGGGGCTTGAACCCCCAACCTTCTAGTCAGTAATCCAGAGCCTTAACCGCTGAGCCACCACTGCCCTATACTCAAATGAGAGAAGTGTTGACATACACTTAGAGTAGAGCTACATTAATAATGTGGATAGGATAGCTCTTGGAAGAATTTGAGTATTGAAATTTGAAACTTAAGAGCTCTTCTGAAACTCTAGAGGAGACAAAGTCTCCATTTGCACACCATTTAATCCCATTGATGTCTAGAATAAACAAATGAGATCTTTGTGATTTTTTTTTTTTCTATCCTCTCGATCTCGAGAGTCTTCTAAACTAAGTAATCATCCCAGTTTGAGAATTTGATGCTAACTGATCATCCATAGGACACTTGCAGCCCTAAGGGAGAATCACACGGAGGGCGTTTGCTTGACAAGTGCATAAAACAACTGATGGAATATTATCATTTCAATAGTGATCAATGGGGCAATTCACACGGCAGGCGATCCACAAGCAACAATTCCAGTAGCTGTGATAAAATCACTTAATTTCTATTTGTGGGAGATGGGGGGAAATGATGTCACGCCCTTGATGTTGATAAATGTCCATCATTAAAGGGCTGTATTTAGCTGGTCATATTTTACATGGCTAAACTCATCATATAAATCCAACTCTACTTTGTCAAACACTGTTCTAGATCAGAAATCACAAAGAAAGCAAGACTAGAAGTGTCTTTATAAGATGAACTGTTGCGACTCAATTCTGATTGGATGAGCCACGTTTAAAGCTGTTGTAAATGTTGATAAACACTCACCTGTGTCTGCATGGCCAATATTAAAGGAATATTCCAGGTTTAATACGAGTTAAGCTCAAACGACAGCATGTGGCATAATGTTGATTACCACAAAAATGTATTTCGACTCTACTGACCAAAAAGCAAAAAGAGGTTACAGTGAGGCACTTGCAATGGAAGTGAATAGGACCAATTTTTTTTAGGGTTTAAATGTAGAAATGGGGATCTTAGAATTTTATTAAACAACTTGCATTAATTCTTGTGTGATATTTGAGCTGTAAACTTATAATTTTTTGCAGTCGTTTTATGGTTTTAGGCTTTGTATGTGCTACATCAGCATGGCATCGAAGTTGAGATAACTTTACACAGAAAAAGTTAGTAAGTGATTTTATCACACTAAAATGTGGGTATTTTAACGTTTGCAGATTGTTAGGACAATGAACTATACTGCCCTACAAAGCAAAAAGGCAGTAACTACACAGAGTGCAGAACTGAGAAAAATGACTTTAAAGTTATCCTGTCAGGGCTTTTTGCAGTTACTGTACAAACGACTACCATTTTTCTCCAAAACGACACACATTTGAGATAAAATGTTTTATCACATAACAAAGGATGCCTTGAATGTCATGAAAATGATAATAACTCATTTTTGACCAAAAATGCAGTTACTGCCTTTTTGTTTTGTAGGGCAGTATATAACTTAATGTTCATCTGAGCTGTTTTCCTAGACTGTTTATTTACTACTCGGATGTAAAACAGTAGTTAATAGTAGGGTCTAACTGCATCAAGAGCGTAGCCAGGAAATTACTTTTGGGTGTGCCTCAATAAAAAAAGATGGGCCAAATTTGTTTTCCCAAATTTGCGTTAACAGCAGAAAGGCGGTGTATTCAAACGGTTATTCACACTTTCAGAAATCAAGATTTATGCATTTTTACAGTATTTTTAAGTACAATTATACGTGAATAATAATAATACTTTTTTATACACTAAGTTACCAGTGGCAGATTTAGGCATGGGTGACATGGGCTGCCAGGGTGGCATCTTGCGGGTGGGTGGTGGCCAGACAAGCCCCCCGGTTAACAAATATGCTACACAAGCTACAACTGCTACTGTATCAATGTAAAATACATATATATGTTTTTCTTTGCGTGAAAGTGTATGTTTATGTGTGTGTGTTAGCCTAAGGCCACCTCTGCATTAGGATCTGTAGTAAATGGAATAATAAGACACAATGAGAAATCCCAGTGTTGAGCAATAAGGTGCTGATGGGATTGTTTAATATCCCAAAGCCGGTAACCAGGTTTAGACACACACACAGGCACACACAGACACACACACACACACACACACACACAGCAGGGGAGCGAGAGTGCATATGTGTGTGTGATTTAATGGCTGTGTTTAATATCTCCTGTAATCAGGTTTAGACATTTTGGACATCACCGTTGGGGCCTTGTGTGTGTGTGTGTGCGTGAGTGCGTGCACGTGTGTGTGTGTGTGTGTGTCTTATTGGCCATGTTTAATATCCTCCCTAACTAGGTTTGTACATCACCACTGGGGCTGCCTGTATCGCTACACGCAATGCCCCGTCTGAGAAATCTAATATGGCAGTCGTGCCCTCCATCTCTCTCGCCCTCTTTATATCTCTCTCTTTCTCTCTGTCTTTCACATAGAAGTCCAGCGCCAATCAATTATCATCTCACCAATTCCATTACGTTGTGATCTATCGCTACAGCAACAAGCTCAGGCACCTGCACAACATCCCATAATTCACTGACAATGAGCTTTCGTCCCATGCCAGCACTTGATTGGCTGAACAAATGAAGAAATATGAAAGGTAAACTGTAGAGAGTGACACAGTGTTTTACAGTGTGTCCTCTTTATAAGAACCGCACTCAGACACCTTTAAGTGTATAAAAGTTGTGGTAAAGGCACTTCAGATGGAAGTGGATGGGGCCAGTCCACCAACATTGAAATACACATTGTTCCAAAAGTATAGCCACAAGACATAAACATTATACATGTAAAGTTAAATCCAATATTTCTACTTTGTTATCATGACAACGAAACCATGTAATACGAGTAAAGAATCTAACTTTACACAAATACGATTAGTAAATGATTTTATCACACTGAAATCATGTAAGCATGTATAATGTTTATGTCTTGTCCCTATATTTTTAAAACAATGTGTATTTTAATATTTATGGACTGGCCCTATTCACTTCCATTGTAAGTGCCTCACTATAACCGCTTTTTTTAAATAGCGAGAAGTGAGTCAAAATCATTTTTTGGTAGTAATAAACATTATGCCACATATGCTGTTTACTTAGCTTTACCCTGAAAATTCCTTGTACTAATGCGGCCTTCAAGTGGAGTCAGAAGTATCGTAATGACGACTTACGAGCACATGAATGGCCAAATGAAGTTGTATTTATCAGCAGGAAGATTCGATTCCCGGCCCACAGAGGTCACGACTCCGCATGCCGAAGTGTCCTTGGGCAAGACGCTGAACCCCAAGTTGCTCCCAATGGCAGGCTAGCACCTTGCATGGCAGCTCTGCCGCCATTGTTGTGTGAATGAGTGAATGGGACACAGTGTGAAGCGCTTTGGTAACCTCTAAGGTTAAAAAAAGGCCCTATATAAGTGCAGACCATTTATCATCTATTAGGCACTAAAGGCAAATGCATTAATAGATTTATTTATTTAAGGCAACAAATAAATAGGCTAAATACTGTAACTATAACATCTTATTGCACAAAATGTTCAAAGTAAGAAAAGTAAGAAATAAAAAACTCAAACAGAGTGACACAAAACCGATGAACACACTTCAATGCAACCAGAGTGCTTCAGGGCGGCCCTCGCTGCGCATTCAAAAGCATATAACTGTTATATTGCGGGTACACAACATATACGGTAGTTCACAACATCCAGCAGTTTAAAGCTTTATTCAGCAACTATTTATTTATGCAGTTTCAAGGCTCATCTGTGCGCACCGTCGGCGTATGCACCAGCCATTGGCTGTACTCAAAGAGTATCATAAAGCGTTATAGTGGGAGTGCGCTGAACACGTTCGTAGTCAGAAAAGTATACTTTGAAAGGCAAACGTATAAAAAGAGTATACACGGGCCTTTTAGACGGATTCATCAAAAGACTTTAATCTCCAAAGTACCTCACAAATATGAGAACATTACTCACAGCAAATGATTTAATGTCTTACAGTGATTGTTTTGTACATCAATGTATTGTTGATCCAACGCTTTGATGGTTGAAACAGCAGTGGTGCATAAATGGACTAAACTTAAAGCTTTAAAGAACAAAACTTGCAGCAGATATAGTGCTGACTATATAGCTATAATCATGCAAAAACGCTCTCCAAGAAGTGGCGTCTCTCAGTAAATTTGAGATTGGCATTTCCCATTAAAACAACCACCATTACAAATATTAATGTTAGTAGTAGACTCGACTCAATCAGTCGACCACACTGGCACATCCCTTGTGGGGACCAGCTCAGATTTGTGCCTCCTAACGTCAACAGGGGTGTAGATTCCATGGTGGGATGGGAGGGGGGGGACTAGTCATTTGTGGAGTGCCACAAACACACATGCGGAGTGGTACAAGCAGTAAAGCATCCCTAAATATAAGCAATCTTGGAATGCTACTTGTCCAATCAGATAACAGGATCGGAACTAACTGTTTTACCAAAAAATATCCTCACATTAGAATGAGAGCAAAGACAGAGAGAGATTGTTGCCTGCAGGACAGTGTGTGTGTGTGTGTGTGTGTGTGTGTGTGTGTGTGTATGTATGTGTGTTGTACAAAATGTGTCATTTACATTTTGAGGGTTTTCGATGCAATTGTTTTTTCCTTCTGTACAAACTGGTCAAAGACACACATTCTGTGTGATATTGCAGAGTAGGGTGTGTGTGTGTGTGTGTGTGTGTAAGAGAGAGACTGTAAATGTGATTGGAATGAAGATGGCTGTGATGTTTATTTGATAGAATATAGAGAGTTGATTTTGTAAGGAAATATAATTCATATAAGACAGACTGACTGATAGAGTGAAATGACACCGTCTACATGAGTGAACCTGTAATGTTTAATTTCACTATCTCTCTCTCTCTTTCTCTCTCGACAAGCTTTGTGAGTTAGATTTGATTTGTTATGTGTGTGTGTGTGTGTGTGTGTGTGTGTGTGTGTGTTAGATTTTATTAAACCTTCTCCCAGTTCCTACATTCATATCACTGTCACTCACATTCCTCAGGCTAAAGAAAGTATTATTACTCATCCATCTGTATCTGTCAGTCTCTCTCTCTCTTGCTTATTCTCTCTGTCGGTCTCTCTCTTTATCCTTCTCTCTGTAACGGCTGTTGAATGAACTAACATTCATTTAAAGCAAGTGATCGTAATCGCCTTATTCTAATTCTTCATTTGCAAAGGCAGGTGAGTGTATGTGTGACAGTGAAGTCGTGAGAGCTGACAACATGATCACACTGGAAGTCTGCATGTTATTTCTTAGAGTTATGGTACCCTAGGATCGACCAAATCATGCCGCTTGGAACCTCGACCGAGGAGGTACTGAAAAAAGTATCAGGTACCAGGTACTATCCACAGTTGAAAACCCCAAACAAGCGAGCAGAGTCGAGTCGAGTTGTACCGTGCGGTTGAAAAGCCCTCCTAAGCACACTTCTCTCCTAAGAGTTCTTCTTTTGTCTTTGGCGATTTGCATTATTCATGCATATCGCCACCAACTGGGTAGGGAGAAAAATTGATAGGAAAAAAAAGTCTTAAAGTTGAACTCAGTGACTTGCATTGTATGGACCAACAGAGCTGAAATATTCTTCTGAAATGTTTTGTTTGTGTTCTGCAGAAGATAGAATGTCATACACATGACATGAGGGTGAGTAAATGATGAGAACATTTAAACAGGGTCAATATTGATATCATGATGCCAATTTTTATTTCATAAGGGTTAATCTGTCTCTGTCTGTCTCTCTCGTCTCTTTTTCTGTGCGTAGATTCTTCCACCAACATAAGAAGAAAACTTAGGGTGTTTGAGTCAGAGCAACACCGTGCAACTTTCATTATTCCAAATGTGAACATCTTTCCTCATTATGTTTTATCTTAAAAAGATATTGAAGCACCACAGCAGTCAGTAAAATCATTCTATCAGACTAAAAAAATCAGTCTATGTAAAATACGGTATAGTTGTTTTATATACAGTATATATTGTTTTATTATAGCCAGTCGTTAGCTACAAGAAATCCTTTCCGCCTATTTTGCACAACCGCATCCTGAGATTTTTGTGTCCTGAGGCAGTTAATGAAATTACTAGGCATCTGTCTTCTATCAGACCCCCTCCACCCACATATTTCACTTTACTGAGGGGGGGGTTGGAGATTTACAGGAAGTCTGTGATGGACTTATTGAACTAGGTATTTACAGAGTTTTCAGTCTTTACAAGCTTCCCAAAGCACACAGAATTTGAGTGTGTGTTGTTTAGTAATCATATTTCCCTAAATAGCCTTGGGCACAAAGGTGTAGATAGTAGCCTGTAAATCATCAGACACACACACACACACACACACACACACACTGATCTGCCGTCTCACCGTTCAGATGACAGAAGAGAATGACACGCCTATTACAATCTTTATGTAGCCCTGAGGCTCACCCCCAGCCATGAAAGAGAGAGAGTCAGAGAGAGCAGATCTCAGAATGAAACAAGAAAGTGTCCACATCCATGTGTTTGTTGTCTGATCAATAACCATTCTGTGAAATTAAATGTTTATAGTGTCGCAGATAAGCACCACATACTGACCTAGGCCTTTCATTTATGCTCAGATGCTCAGGTGTATCTAAAAGTGATTAATGTGATTACATACAGCCACCAAAAATCAGAGTATTCAAAAATTATTAATAAAATAAAATTTTGTGGTGATCAGTGTTGTGCCACAAATGCTGTCGGCAGGATTTAACTTGTGTTGAATGTGGAATATTAATTTAAGCATAATCATTGTAACAATGTGCATGTAAATGTGCTCAATCTATGTTTTATATATATATATATATATACAGTGAGGAAAATAAGTATTTGAACACCCTGCTATTTTGCAAGTTCTCCCACTTAGAAATCATGGAGGGGTCTGAAATTGTCATCGTAGGTGCATGTCCACTGTGAGAGACATAATCTAAAAAAAAAAATCCAGAAATCACAATGTATGATTTTTTTAACTATTTATTTGTATGATACAGCTGCAAATAAATATTTGAACACCTGAGAAAATCGATGTTAATATTTGGTACAGTAGCCTTTGTTTGCAATTACAGAGGTCAAACGTTTCCTGTAGTTTTTCACCAGGTTTGCACACACTGCAGGAGGGATTTTGGCCCACTCCTCCACACAGATCTTCTCTAGATCAGTCAGGTTTCTGGGCTGTCGCTGAGAAACACGGAGTTTGAGCTCCCTCCAAAGATTCTCTATTGGGTTTAGGTCTGGAGACTGGCTAGGCCACGCCAGAACCTTGATATGCTTCTTACAGAGCCACTCCTTGGTTATCCTGGCTGTGTGCTTCGGGTCATTGTCATGTTGGAAGACCCAGCCTCGACCCATCTTCAATGCTCTAACTGAGGGAAGGAGGTTGTTCCCCAAAATCTTGCAATACATGGCCCCGGTCATCCTCTCCTTAATACAGTGCAGTCGCCCTGTCCCATGTGCAGAAAAACACCCCCAAAACATGATGCTACCACCCCCATGCTTCACAGTAGGGATGGTGTTCTTGGGATGGTACACATCATTCTTCTTCCTCCAAACACGGTTAGTGGAATTATGACCAAAAAGTTCTATTTTGGTCTCATTTGACCACATGACTTTCTCCCATGACTCCTCTGGATCATCCAAATGATCATTGGCAAACTTAAGACGGGCCTTGACATGTGCTGGTTTAAGCAGGGGAACCTTCCGTGCCATGCATGATTTCAAACCATGACGTCTTAATGTATTACCAACAGTAACCTTGGAAACGGTGGTCCCAGCTCTTTTCAGGTCATTGACCAGCTCCTCCCGTGTAGTTCTGGGCTGATTTCTCACCTTTCTTAGGATCATTGAGACCCCACGAGGTGAGATCTTGCATGGAGCCCCAGTCCGAGGGAGATTGACAGTCATGTTTAGCTTCTTCCATTTTCTAATGATTGCTCCAACAGTGGACCTTTTTTCACCAAGCTGCTTGGCAATTTCCCCGTAGCCCTTTCCAGCCTTGTGGAGGTGTACAATTTTGTCTCTAGTGTCTTTGGACAGCTCTTTGGTCTTGGCCATGTTAGTAGTTGGATTCTTACTGATTGTATGGGGTGGACAGGTGTCTTTATGCAGCTAACGACCTCAAACAGGTGCATCTAATTTAGGAAAATAAATGGAGTGGAGGTGGACATTTTAAAGGCAGACTAACAGGTCTTTGAGGGTCAGAATTCTAGCTGATAGACAGGTGTTCAAATACTTATTTGCAGCTGTATCATACAAATAAATAGTTAAAAAATCATATATTGTGATTTCTGGATTTTTTTTTTTAGATTATGTCTCTCACAGTGGACATGCACCTACGATGACAATTTCAGACCCCTCCATGATTTCTAAGTGGGAGAACTTGCAAAATAGCAGGGTGTTCAAATACTTCTTTTCCTCACTGTATATATATATATATATATATATTATATACATACACACACACACACACACACACATATATACATACATACACATATAGATATAGAAAATAAAATATAATACATTCTTAATACACTCATACATAATACACTCTTTGTGTATGTCCCCTAAGGCAGTTTTTGTGACATTTAGTAAACTTTTTGGGTATCATCACCATACTATATGTTGGTAAGTGTAAACACCAAAAAATGCAGGTACATTTTTTGGCATAGTTTCCACAATTGAGCATCATTTCAGCCAAATCTATCCAAAATGACAGTTGCGCGCATTTTCACACAAAAACATGCATTGCTTAGCACTAGTTCAGAATGTAAAGGCCAAACAGACGTCAAGATTTTCACTGAAAAACGGTTTCAATTGCGTATGTCTTCAGAGGACTTGGAATATGAAGCAGGAGAATTTAATGACACTTTTGGGTGCTTTTTTACTGTTAATTCGACTATTAAAATCACTGATGGTTTATTGTTAGTTCATAATACATTAACTAATTGTATTATATACTTATTGTCATTTTTTGTATGTATTATTATATATTGAAATGAACCAAGATTGCTGTAAAATTATCGTTCATTTTTACTTCATGTTACATAATGTTGTTAAAGGGATAGCTCAGCCAAAAATGTATATTCTCTCGTTATTCACTTAACCTGATGCCATCCCAGATGTGTATGACTGTCTTTCTTAAGCTTTACACAAATTAAGATTTGTAGAAAACTATTGAAGCTCTGTAGGTCCTTATAATGTAAGTAAATGGGTGCCATCAGGCTGCTGGCTGTTTTACAGTCCAAAAGGCATAATCAGGCAGCATAAAAGTAATCCACACGACTCCAGTTAATCAGTTAATGTCTTCTGAAGCAAATCGATAGGCTGGTGTAAACATTTTTAACTTTAAATCGTTGCTTCCGGCCAGCGCTGGGATGCTGTTTGAAATCAAGTCTTGCATGAGAGTTTGTTCCTCTGTCGTACACAAAGCGCACGCTTTCGACATGTCGTATGAAGCTCTTACAGTACGTGACTGATGCTTCAACAGCTGGCAATAAGCTTTTTTTTTATAGTTAACAAAGTTTTATTACACAAACCTGTCGATTTGCTTCAGAAGAAATTCATTGATCGACTGGAGACTTTTATGCTGCCTAAATGTGACATCAAACAGCCAGCAGCCTGATGGCACCCATTTACTTACATTATAAGGACCCACAGAGCAACATTTTTCACTAATGTTAAAGGTACAGTTCAACCAAAAATTAAAATCCTCTTATCATTTACTCACCCTCATGCCATCCCAGATGTGTATGACTTTCTTCCGCAGAACACAAACAAAGATATTTCGATGGTGATATGATTGCGAATCTATCCTTACATTGCGATTCAATGGAGATCAACACTTCCAAGATCCAAAAAGTGAATATAAGCAGTATAATTGTAATTCATACAGCTCCAGTGGTTTAATCCATGTCTCCTGAAGTGATTCCAGTTGGTTTGGGGTGAGAACAGTCCAAAATATAACTACTTTTTCACTGTAGATTTTGCCAGCTTGTGTGTATGCTTCATGTGTGAGGAAGTGTAACTGAGCTTTAAATCATGACAATTGCATCTTTTTTTCTATACAATACAAGTGAATGGTGACTGAACCTAGGATCCTCTTTTGTGTTTCATGAAAAAAATCATTCTGATTTGGAACATGAAGTTGAGTTAATGATGGCAGAATGTTCCTTTTTTGGGTACATATGTGCCTTTATAATGCACAATATAGAGGCTTCATAAACAGTGCAATAAAATTCACATGTTAGGATTTAATGTTTTTCTATATTCTGTATTACCAATCAATGGCAGACTCTAATAAAGGAACTGCAGTTCAGTAGGCACAATTACTATACTAATAATTCACAATCAATCTGAGAAAAATGTACGAAAATCTGATTTTAATGCAGACAGGTAAAGACTTCCTGAAGCAGAAATCTGATTCCTCTATCTAAAGTGCTCTGTCAGTCACACGGGCTTTAAAACTAACTCAGACACATGATGCAGGACTAATAATTACAATTTAAAAAGTCTTTAAACTGAACGAGTTCCCCAGGCATTTCTTTCTCATTTCCAAAGATATTTAATTTGAGCCGAGTGGAGAGATATTTTCGAAAGGAAATATTTAATTAATTTCCACATACGAGCGTATGGGGTTCAACTGGATAATAATTACGATTTCATATTTTCATTGTTTTTTTTCTTCTTCTCTAAACGGCGGTCATACACAGATCAGCGACATAACACACACACACACACACACACACACACACACACACACACACACACACACACAGCAATATGTTAAGCATATTTACTTTGTGAATATACTTTCTGATAGCTTTCAAATGCAATTGACGTTTTTCAGAAGAATATTACGGATGGCCATGTATTTAATTAGAAACAGCACAGGTATATACAAACATGTTTGTTTCTCTTCTCAAAGGAAAATATTGCATTATGGAGAAAAATAGCTGGCACTGTTCATTTTGAGTGCTTATTTCACAGGGCTAAACCGAACCGGTCAGAAACAAAATATTAAATTATATACTGTCAGTGCAGCTTTGCTCTGTGTGTTTGTGTGTGTTTGTGTGTGTGTGTGTGTGTGTGTGTGTGTGTGAAAGTGAAAGTGAGAGATATGAAATTAGAAGAGGTGATGATATCCGTTTCTTAATTTGCCCTTTCCTAAGGCGACTGCTCAAACACTCATATTTATCAATACACAGAGCGCAATCCATCTCACACACACACACACACACACACACACACACACACACACACACACACACACACACCAGCCAAGCATCATCTCTTTGTACTCAAACACATGTTAAAACGTCGGTCAGTTTTATCTTTGCCATTAGAATTCCCTCCTGCACTCACTGGATAAAGAGAACAACTTACAGGATATACTGATACAATTTCAACACTTTGCAATAAGATTCTATTTGTTGACATTAATAAAAGCATTTGGTATAATGAACAATATATTTTTAAAGCATTTATAAATGAAATTTATTTAGCAGAACTCAAAAGGAGATATTTGAATGAATATCCGCAGTGGATAGTGCCTCACTTTAAAGCTGATTTGCTAAAACGCATTTCTTGAAACCTTCCCCCATTTACTCACAACTTTAAACACAAAACCAAATCTTCAAACTACAGTCACAAAACCCCTGACTATTCTGGCAAAATCACACAATCGCCTCAAAACCATTCCAAAATCAAACAATTGCCTCAAGACCATTCCAAAATCAAACAATTGCCTCAAGACCATTCCGAAATCAAACAATTGCCTCAAGACCATTCCGAAATCAAACAATGCTTTCAGATCATACACACAGCAAGTCAATATATAAACACTACAGAGCACTCATTAGATGCTACATCAGAACATGGAGTATACAGCATCCAGGGCATGTAGTCACAGATTTTCTTTCATTGTATATAGTAGGCACATTTTGCAATTACTGTCAAAAAATGTATATTAATCACAACTTACAGTAGTACAGTCAATGAAAAACACATTACAGTAAACTCAATGTTGTGCAACTGCAACATCAAAGTCAATGACAGATTCGTTCTGCATCAGCATCATGTTTTCACATCATTAGTGTGAGCAATTTTGAGTCGTGTGTAAACGATGACAACTGTGTTGTAGTTGCGTTTAACTTTTGCTGCCCGTGTTTACTGTTTTGCAACACAAGTGCATCACAGTTTTAGCAATTCAGAAAAACTGTAATAAATGCTGTTAAAAGTCATTGTTCTCTAGTTTATATACAAGCTACCTAGAAAGTGTTTGCATAAAATCTAATAAAATCACACTTTTTTTAATCCCCTTTTCTCCCAGTTTGGACTGCCTAATTCTCACTTCTTAGTAGGTCCTTAGTAGGTAGCTCAATCCCGGTGATGGAGGACAAGTCTCAGTTGCCTCCGCTTCTGAAACAGTCAATCCGCGCATCTCGTCACGTGGCTCGTTCTGCATGACACCGAGGAGACTTACAGCATGTGGAGGCTCATGCTGCTCTCCGCCATCCATGCAACTCAGCACAGGATTCGATCTCGCGACTCCAGGGGTGGTAGTCAGCGTCAATACTCGCTGAGCTACCCAGGCCCCCAAAAACACATATCTTTACAATGCACATGTGATTAAATGACAGATTGCAGCATTTATTTTGCACTGATTAGATATTTATATTTATGCATTAGGCAGATGCTTTTATCCAGCTTTTATAGCAGCTTACAGAGCATTTATGGTATAGTTTTATATATCAGTATGTGTGCACTGGGAATCAAACCCATGACATCGACATTGCGCTACAGGAACAGTAGCCTTATTCAAGTTCTGAGTTCATGGGTGTTCACAGCTGCTCACGTTTTTGCAGTGTCGTTTAGGGAAAAGCTTGTTTAGTGAACTGGCCAGATGAGAAGGGGCATGAGCCCTATTAGCACTGCTAATTTAACTCAAAGCATCAAGCGAACGAGTTGGACCTCCACTCATCTTTTCTCTGCTCTCGTCTCCTCAAAAGCCTTATCTCCGTGGATATTTAAAACTCCCTCTATTTAACCCGATTCAAACAGTGCTGCCGTCTCACACTGACCTGAACGCTAACAATCGATTCCATATTTCTTTCTCCTTATCTTCTTTTCTCTCTGTTTTTTTTCCCCTTGGTACCTGAGGCAAAGTCTTATGTAAAAACACATTTATTTTTAATGGATTTTTTAATGATTTTTTTAGCTGGCCTATTAATACCGGAATTAATTATGTTATGGCGGGCAGTGAGAGGGGAGAATGGTTTAATCCCGTCCTGGAGACATACGCTGCCAGCTCATCTCATGCCCTGCCAACACACACAGGGAATCATTAGTCATACATAATCACACTTTGTTGTGAAATTTCGTGCAGATAGATATATTGTTTATATGTACGACAATACACGCTCTCTTGAAAATATGAACATACATGTTAATCGTCTACAATATACAAATATGTTGTTTAACCTGTGTGCACTGCTTTTCATACATTCATAAACATATGAACACATACACACACTCAAACAGAAATACATGTGTACATATGCACAGTGTATACACACACACACACACACAGCCCTGGGCTGGACACTTGAAAGCCACATGAATAGTGGAAGTAGCGGGATAATCCTGCCGGAGAAGAGAAGCACTCAGAAAGCTTGCCTGCAGGCTGCACACACACACACACACACACACACACACACACACACACACACACACACACACACACACACACACTAACGCCATGCAGGTTTACACCATCAAATACACCAGGGTGTGTGTGTGTGTGTGTGTGTGTGTGTGTGTGTGTGTGTGTGTGTATGCGCGTGCGTGCGTGCGTGTGTGTGTGTGTGTGTGTATGCGCGTGCGTGCGTGCGTGTGTGTGCATGTATTTTACTGCTTAATATTTTGTGGCTTTGTACATCACAACAAACATAATTGCATGATGAACACACGCACACATGTATGTTTTGAGTTATATTGCTCTGCGTGGTGTCAGATGCAGTAAAGGTGTTAATTACTGCTAGTTTTGAATGCTAATTAAATGTTTCAATTAATTATTGTGTTTGTTGCCAAACCCTGCTGTTAATTGGAGGTGGGTGGAAACATTAAAAGAGTCCTTTGACAGGCTTTCCCAGTGGATGAGTGTGTAAAATCGGCAGCGTGAAGCAAGCGTGAAAATACCTAGAGAAAGACGTGTGTGTGTGTGTGTGTGTGTGTGTGTGTGTGTGTGTGTGTGTGTGTGTGTCAGAAAAATGAAAGACAACTAACCCAACAGATACAGACAAAAAGAATAAAAGCTGGTCACACAGTGGTGTTTGTTTCCCAAAACAAATTTAAAAGAATATTGTAACCCAAACAAATTGTATATTTGGTGTCTCCAGGGCTGGACTGGGAAGAGAAATCGGCCTGGGATTTTACATAGCAACTGGACCAAAAATTTAGCGTGGGGGTGTTCGCTGTCCTTTTCTGCATATTGCGGCGCCGTTTTGTAGTCCGTTCTGCATAACATAATTTTAGCTTATCGTTGCCCATTCAGCCCATTTCGCAGCTGAACCACCAGCCCGCTCGGTTTTCCCAATGGCCAGTCTGCCCCAGATTGGCCCCAAAGTGCATCGGCCCACCGGGAAAATTCCTGGTATGCCAGATTACCAGTCCAGCCCTGGGTGTCTCTAACTACAATGTTCCTCAGAATTAGATACAATGCACTTATTATGTACATACAGTATGTGTTGTTACATTGCACTTACATTGTAAGGGTTAGTTCACCAAAAATGTTATTTTTCTCATCATTTACTCACCCTCAAGCAATCCAAGATGTGTTTGACTTTCTTTCATCTTCTGAACACATGCTACGATTTTTAGAAGAAATTCTCAGCTCTGTAGGTCAATAAAATGTAAGTGAATGGGTGCCACAATTTTGAAGCTCCAAAATTCACATTACGGCTACATAAAAGTACTCCAGACGACTCTGGTGGTTAAATCCATATCTTCATAAGCAATATAGGTGTTGGGTGAGAAACAAATTTGCCTTTTCTTTTTTTTTTTTTTTTTTTTACTATAAATTCTCCTCCCTGCTCAGTCATTTTACTTTAACTTTCCCTTTCTTCTGTTTTTGATAATTCACATTCTTCATGCATATCGCCCCCTACTGGGCGGGGAGGAGAATCTTGTCTTAAGATATGGATTTAACTACTGGAGTGTTATGGATTATTTTTATGCTCCCTTTATGTGAATTTTGGAGTTTCCAAATATTGGCACCCATTCACTTGCATTGAGAGGACCAACTAAGCTGAAATATTCTGTTCTGCTGAAGAAAGTCATATACATCTGGGATGCAATTTTTGGATGCGCTATCCCTTTAAAGCACCTGCATTTAATTACATTTGTAGTTACACTGTAAACCTAACCCTAACACAGCCTAAACCCAACTCTAACCTTAATCCTAAACCTAATCCTACTCCTAAACCTACCTGTTCCTCAACCACATTAGCAGCATGTGTGAATCTTGTGAGAATTTTTGCAAAACAACATGTATTTTTATGTTACTGCATAATAGCATAAGACACCTAACATACCCTTATGTTGTCTTAAACCTGTATGAGTTCCTTTCTTCCATGGATCACAAAAGGAAGCGTTAGGCAGAATCTTTTTTCCATACAATGAAAGTGAATGGTGACTGAGGCTTACATTCTGCTTCATATGTCTTTTTGTGTTCCACAGAAGAAAGTCATGAGTTTGCAACAATGTGAGGGTGAGTCAATGATAACAGCTTTTTTATTTTGGGGTGAACTGTAATGTATGTTGTTTATTATGTCATTTTAATTTAAAGTTGCTGTTGTACTGAATCCATTTTTTTTGTTCTACTACTCACTCACTGATACATTCATTATACACTTATGATCCAATTTGTCTCCATTTACTTGTCGACTGTCTGAAGACGCGACGAAGGCCACTGCGGCAAACGAGAGCCCATCTGTCATTTACACCAGATATTTTTTCTTAAATACTTTAAATAGACGGTGATGCATGTGTGTGTGCGTTTGAGAACGAGAGAATTACAGACAGACAGAGAGAGAGAGAGAGAGAGAGAGATACGGGGAGAGTAAATCTGTCATAGTGATGGACACACAGACTATCTGAATATGTAAATGAGCTGCTGCTGGAGCTCTGTTAATCCCGCCCCCTGGGCTATTTCCTGTCTGGATCAGGAAGTAGGGAAAAATGGATCAGCAGCATGATCAGCAGTTCTGCTGCCACACACACATTCTTTATAAATATGCATTTACTTTGGTATCACACGTTGGCCAAACCAGTGTACTGTGCTTGTTGGAAAAAAAGCGTCCCTGTTATTTTTAACACACCAAGGGCAGATTAAATTCTGTCTTTCTGTCTATGATTTTCCGTCTGCTCCACACTCACTTGCTCATCTTTATATACACATCTTTCTTGTACTCTCTCTGACTGCCTCTCTCGCTGTGTTCAGAGAGGAATACAAGTTTACTGAAAAGTCTTTACTGAATACTGCCTACAGAATGTATTATGCAGTGGTAACGTTTTTAAACATTAGTATGCTTTTATTATCACTACAGGGGTTTTACCAGTCCGGTTCTCTGTCCTGAGTACAGTTAGCTTACTGTGCTGAAAATTCCTGGTCGGAAAGAAGCGGAAATGCTATTGGAACTGTTACTCTCCATGCTCAGATGGTGGAAAATCGCTTTGTGAAACTGTAATTTCCTAAAATACAAGCTACTCATTACTTAAAGGTGCAGTCAGTAATTGTTGTCCTCATTTAAAAAGTTTAACTTCTAAAGAATATGATAGTAATATTGAAACATGTGTATGAAATCATGATGACTCATGTGAGATGAAAAGTTTACTCATATCAGCAACCTTATAAAAGCTCTTTTATTCTACATGGGGTGGGGGCGCCCTCATGGGGGCAGCCATGTTAGGATCACATGACCAGCTGAATACTACATGCTTAAACTCAGTAACTGCCCTGTTATTGGACACTTTCATTCATGGATTTAAATAATCATGGGTAACTGTGAATAGTTTCTACAATGGCATTGGTAAGTGAAAACTGTGTTTGAATGATGCAGCTTCCAGGCCACTGGATGTCAGTGCAGGCCAATGAAAGTTACTTCGACATACTTCAAAAAATAAATACAGAGTGCACTTTTGAAGTAGTTAAACTAGTCAAGCTACTCTTTTAAAATAGTTAGCTACACTACAAATTGCTAACAAAAAGTAGCTACAGAGCTGTGACAAAGTATTTGCCCCATCCTGATTTCTTCTGTTTTTGTGTATATATCTCATACAAAATTGCCTCAAAAATTCAAACACAATCTAACATAAAACAAAGGCAATATGAGTAAACATAAAATACAGTTTGTGAATTAAATGTTATTTATTGAAGCAAAAAAGTTGTCCAATATCAACTGGGCCTTTGTGGAAAAAGTATTTGCTCCCAAATCTATGAAACTGCATTCATAATGGGGTTCAGCTGGACTAGACACACACAGGCCTGATTACTGCCAGCCCTGTTCAATCAAATCAGTGGTAACTGTTGTTGGGCATGTATGATCTCCATTTACCGGGTTAAATGTCCACAGAGGGGCACCAAAAGCAAGTTGTTTTCAACCTAAACCCCAAACATATACCTTGCTAAGGTTACGTTAAGATTTCAATACGGGATCCGAACTCTGGTCTGTGAGTCGGCATAATGTGGCCAATCCTAGTGTACTGGAACTCTTGGAATCAACATGACAACTACCCATGTGATCATGTAGCATTTTGTGACGCTTTAGCGCTACTAGTTTGAAAAGTAGCTCATCACTAAAATGCTATACTATGTTGAAAATAGCTGAACTTTTGTCACAGTACTTGAAAATGTTGATGGTGTCACTACTTTTAGTTTGTTACTCCCGAATACTGCAGTATTCATACTGATTTGAACAGTACTGTAGTATGCTATTCCGAATCCCGTCACCCTCTCTCTGTGTTTCTTTCCCAGTTTATCTCCCCTGGCGTGTTGTCTGGCAGGTCTGATCAATCGCGCTCAGTACTGTGTGATACATGACGCTGCAATATCTCTTCCACAGTCCATTTCATGGTCAGATCGCCCCAAGAGACAGACGCAAACTCCTCACCTTTTTAAATCTAGCCACAATTCAGCTTGAGAGAACTGAGCTAATGGTCTTTTGATAATGTAGCTTTGTACTTCCGTGCTGCTTTTGCCTGATGAATTTTACAAACACAAATAATTGACATTCGTTAGTACAGAGAAGTCATTAGAACTGACATATGTAAGTTAAAGGAGTTGCTTTAGACAACATTACAGGGGAAATCGACATACTGCTTCCAAATTAGATATTTTTTTATGAGCCGGTAAGAACGCTGGATAAGGTGTTTACATGCCACACGAAGTCGGTGTACATATCTATGACCGGTGTTCACCTGTTTATTCATAAGACGTTTATGGCCTTTACGCCGATAAAGCAATGTGGTTTATTGCATTTACATGACCACACGTTTGCTTATTAAGCATAATTGGTGTACGTGCATGTAAACGCGCTCAGTGAGACACTTACAATGGAAGTGAATGCGGCCAATCATTAAACATTAAAATATTCACTGTTTCAAAATTATAGCCATAAGACATAAGCAATATGCATGTTAGCATTATGTTAGTGTGATAAAATCACTTACTAACCTTATCTGTGTAAAGTTATATCCAATTTTACAACTTTGCTGCATGATGATGTAACGCTGTAATCCTGGTAAACAAAGATTCACAACTTTACAGCTCAACTAATACACAAGTTTTAATAGAAGATTTCATGTAAGTGCTTTTATAAAATTATAAGCTTCACATTTCTGCCTTTTAAACCTTCCAAAATTGCCCCCATTCACTTCCATTGAGAGTGCCTCACTGGAACCTCCATTTTTCCTTTTTGGAAAGAAATTTCAACAATTTGAAATACATTTTTGTGGTTTTCAAAATGATGCCACATGCTGTCATTTAAGCTTAACTTGTATTGAACCTGGTACTTTCCTTTAATTTAATATGCTCCTGTTGACTGTATTAGTTTACATCATTTACAATAAAATTACCACTGGCTTTTGGTGCCCCCTTGTGGACATTTCACCTGGAAACTGTAGCTCTCCTGTGCAACAACACTTCCAGCTTCAGCCACTGGGGGCAGTGATTTGTTTTTTCATGCTTTGGTAAGCAAAAACTGATTTCAACAGTAAAACTTTCCAGTGTCTGTTGCCAAATTTATAGTGTGACTTGCCTGGTTTAAACTCACGCAAAACCCGCTGTAGTGATGGTACAGTGGTAGGTACCGTGTTGTTTTGGTGGTTGATAGGGTGTTCTGGGCAATTTCCAGGTGTTTGCTTACTGGCCTGATTCAAAAGAGACCACCCTGTGTTTCTATGTTATTCTAGTCTCTAGATTTGGCTTGGGACTCTCCCACAATGTACATTTTTATGGAAAATGTTCTACCTGTTTAATCATAGGCCAGGCGAAAATCGTAAATCCAATTGCTTGTCTTTATTTTTGCTTAGAGTTTTCTTCCCATCAATAGCTCTCAGATATATCATAAAACCATGTTTGTTTGGACCATGTCCTCTGCTAGTTATTTTGTCACGTTAAAGAGTGGTTCATACATTTATTTGTGTTATTTTGCTTGATGTTTTTATTTGCTTGTATTGCTTCAGGATAACCCACAGCACGTCCTACAACATTCCTGTAACGTTCAACTAAATTAAATAAACACGGATGAGGCTGAAAATCTGTTTTGTCTGTAGTGAGATCAGGAATGTGAGTTTTACCGAGATCCTTTGAACTTTATTAGCACATTTTTATTAATGTGTTGAAAATCGACTGTCATGATCTTCACTTACTGTCACTCACATACACACACCTTTGCCCAGACTTCCTCTGTGTGCCTCATCACACTGTTGAGGATCAAAACAGCACACCTGCAGCAATTATCTCTACTACTGTACGTGTGTGTGTGTGTGTGTGTGTGTGTGTGTGTGTGTGTGTGTGTGTGTGTGTGTGTGTGTATTTTTCACTGTCTTTGTTCTTTCAAATTCTGACATGACGGTTCACCCTGAAGGTGAAGATCCAAGTCTGAGAAATTCCTAACCGTAGCATTTCACACACTCAGATAAGCAACAGTCACAACTAGTCAAAGTAAAAAAATAAATAAAAAATATCAGTGTAAGCACTTCCATAATGCAGGAGCTCATACGTTACACTATCCATTTTGCCCTTGAAAAACAAAAGCAAACTATAATTGGAAAAGAACTGTAAGAGGTAGCGATGCTTTGAAGTTATTCTACAAAAAAATAAATGGTGTGTCCTCATTAATGTTGCAACTGCTGACCTGTTCTTCTCAAACAGAAACAACGTCCACAAATCAAGACAATGTCAGACGCTCTGACAAAAGAAACCACGTTGTCAATCTGTGGTGGGCCAGAAACCTTTCATTCCAGAGTTAAATGATTTGGTGATTTCATACTAATACAATAAAAACTATAGTACCTTAATAGATATTTACATTTATGCATTTGGCAGATGCTTTTATCCAAAGTGACTTACAGTGCACTTATTACAGGGACAATCCCCCCTGGAGCAACCTGGAGTTAAGTGCTTTGCTTGAGGATACAATGGTGGTGGCTGTGGGGAATGAACCGGCAACCTTCTGCTTACCAGTTCTGTGCTTTACCCCGCCACCACCACTCACATCAGATATCAGCTAAATCAAATATTTTCTACCTTAAAGAGATAGTTCACCCAAGAATTAAATGTATCTAATTATTTACTCACCCGCATGCCGTCTCAGATGTGTATGACTTACTTTCTTCTGCAGAGCACAAATGAAGATTTTTGGAAGAATATCTCTGCTCTGCAGGTCCATGTAATGCAAGTGAATGGTGACCAGAATTTTGAAGCTCCAAAAAGCACATAAAGGCAGCTTTATAGTAATCCATTTGACTCCAGTGGTCAGAAGTGATATGATTGGTGTGGGTGAGAAATCAATATTTTAGTAATTTTCATAACAAATCTCCACATTTGAATAACCCCATCCAGTTGGCCAGAAAACAATAGAAGAATGTGGATGTGAAAGTGGGTGAGATTTTGTTAAAAAAAGGACTTTTATATGGACAGATATTGAGCCAAGGTTTAATATGTAATTACATTTTTTTAATAACAATAATCACAATAAACAATTCTTCTGCAAATCTAGTTTAAACCACATCCCCACTAATAAATGTTTCTGTTGAAAATGCATTACTTTTGCTACATTTACATTTGAAAACATTCTATTGTTGACGTGGCTTAACTGTTGGCTGTTTACGGTTGCCAAGCAAGTTGCCACATTATGATAGAATTAACAGAATATGCAGCTACAGCTGTAAATGTTGGTATTTTATAACAGTTTTGAACATGGCTCATCCAGGCACATTTTAGAGATGAATCTTTCCATTTTATACATATTTGTCTAGTTTTTCAGAGGTCTGACCAAAAAAAAAAAGCTAGTTGTTATTTAACAAGTGTAATTCACAGAATGGGTGAACACACACCCACTCTGTAACGGTTTTATGTAGTCAGTTATCTTAATAGGGCTTCCAGCAATTATATTTGGCATGCTTTTTGAAACTTGTGGATTGCGACTTCATTGATTGGGGCAATAGTTCATAGAGGAATCATTACACACTTTAATCATTATTGCTAATTAACAGTCACTTTATTTTCTTCTGTATTCCTGGAATAAAACTCCATAATGTGAAAGCAAACAACCTGTATCTGAACATGTTTAAACCTGAAGAGACTAAGAGCACAACATGCGTGATTTGACAGATAAAAACTCTCTCTCTCAATTTAAAAAGTACTTTATTGTCATGATTGTGTTTACATACAATATTGCCAAAGCATTAATACACAAAACAGATAATGGCAAGACTAATAATAATAATAAAATAGTAACAAATAACAATAAAGACAGAATTAAAATAAGGTGCCAGGTAATGAATAAAATAAAAACTATAATAACAATTTACACTATACAATATAAAATAAGCATTTAACAGAACATTATGAACATAAGAGAATAAAAGTACTGTGACTGAAGTACATTAAGGCAGTGATTGGTTTCTGAGGGTGTGCATCTCAAAAATGAATTTTGCTGCAACTGATGCATGATGGTCCTCCCCCAGTAACACCAGCATCTGTTCTGATCTCCACTAGTAACACCAGCATCTGATCTGATCTCCCCCAGTAACACCAGCATCTGATCTGATCTCCCCCAGTAACACCAGCATCTGATCTGATCTCCCCCAGTAACACCAGCATCTGATCTGATCTCTCCCAGTAACACCAGCATCTGATCTGAACTCCCCCAGTAACACCAGCATCTGATCTGATCTCCCCCAGTAACACCAGCATCTGATCTGAACTCCCCCAGTAACACCAGCATCTGATCTGATCTCCCCCAGTAACACCAGCATCTGATCTGATCTCCCCCAGTAACACCAGCATCTGTTCTGATCTCCCCCAGTAACACCAGCATCTGATCTGATCTCCCCCAGTAACACCAGCATCTGATCTGATCTCCCCCAGTAACACCAGCATCTGATCTGAACTCCCCCAGTAACACCAGCATCTGATCTGATCTCCCCCAGTAACACCAGCATCTGATCTGAACTCCCCCAGTAACACCAGCATCTGATCTGTTCTCCCCCAGTAACACCAGCATCTGATCTGAACTCCCCCAGTAACACCAGCATCTGATCTGTTCTCCCCCAGTAACACCAGCATCTGATCTGAACTCCCCCAGTAACACCAGCATCTGATCTGATCTCCCCCAGTAACACCAGCATCTGATCTGAACTCCCCCAGTAACACCAGCAACTGATCTGATCTCCCCCAGTAACACCATCATCTGATCTGATCTCCCCCAGTAACACCAGCATCTGATCTGTTTCTTCTGAACTGGAAAACTGTGGCATGAGGTTTGAGAGTTTGTGGAGGTATTTCTCTGTTTCTGTCTCGACCTCACCCGTGTCACAGTGAACACAGACTCGATCTTCCTTTGGAGGCCAAGTTTGTCTGTGTCTGCCTTTTTCAGACTGGGATCACTGAGTCTGTATTTGGTGAGGATCCGTCTCTGTTTTGGATCTCTTACAGTGTGCAGATATTCTGCCAGATTATATGCTCTGTTTAGGGCCCGATAACATTCCAATATGCTTTGGTTTTTACTTTAATTTTCCCAATGGTCCAAATATGAATTCTTGCTTTCTTTTATGATTTGGTTTACTCTGATCTGGTTTTGTTCAGCAGTGCTGGTCTGAAACTGGTGTTTGTTAGTTGTTAGTGGGTTTTGTGAGTTTCAGAGCCAGCTGACAAAGGGGACTGGATTTAGGCTTCAGCTCTTGGGTTTAAGGGCTTCATGTTGCAGTATGTTAGGGGAACTTGAATTTAGGTGTGTCCATAATTTGAGGGATCGTTTTTCAATATGTATAATAAGGGAGTATCTGCCTAGTTTGGCCCGGCATGCATTAGTAGGTGTTCTTCTCTGAACTCTTCGAATGTTTCTACAGAATTGTGCATGCAGGGATTCTATGGGGTGCTTGTCCCATCTTGAGTAATCTGCCAGACAGAGTGGACCCCAATCCTCACATCCGTACAGAGCAATAGGCATTATAATACTATCAAAGATTTTACACCAGATTGCTACAGGAATGTCAACTTGGGTAAATTTGCCCTTAATAGCATAGAATGCTCTTCTAGCTTTTTCTTTTAGTGCATTCACTGCCAGACCAAACCCCCCTGAAGCACTGATCTTTAGACCGAGGTAGTCGTAGTGTCAGGTGTGTTCTATTGCAGTGTTCCCCAGAGTGAATGTGTATCCGGTGTCCTGTAATCTGTCTTTTTTCTGGAAAATCATAATTTGAGTTTTTTTCAGATCCAGGTGCTGTTGTAGCCCTTGTGCAGTATCTGACAGCAGCACCAGATCATCTGCATAGAGAAGAAATGCAACTTCAGAATTATTTAGAGTAAGATCAGGTGTTGCAGACTGTTCCAGAAGCACTGCGAACTCATTAATGTAAATATTGAACAGAGTTGGACTCAAACTGCAGCCCTGTCTCACTCCTCGCACTTGAGTGAAAAATTCTGTTCTTTTATTGCCAATTGTAACTGCGCACCTGTTGTCTGAATACATAGATTTGATAGTGTCGTACATTTTAACCCCCAATGCCGGATTGTAGAATTTTATAATATAGACCATCATGCCTTTGCTTTTTTGATGAACGTGCTGGTTGACTATCGTGTGTAGCGTGTGAATGTGGTTGGTGATGCGGTGGTTTGGTAGGAATCCAATATGACTCTTACTCAAGACATTGTGCTTGGTAAGGAAGGCCTGTATCCGGGCGTTCAGGATACAGCAGAAAGTCTTCCTCAGATTGCTGCTCACACAAATGCCTCTGTAGTTATTGGGGTCGAATTTGTCTCCACTCTTATATAATGGGTGTATTAAGCCCATACTCCAGGTGTCGGGAAAATAGCCAGATTGCAGAACCAGATTGAAGAGTTTTAACAAGACCTCCTGCTGGACTGTGCTTCAGCATCTCTGTTCTAATGTTGTCTAAACCACATGCCTTTCTGGGTTTTACTTTCTTAAGTGCATCTGCCAATTCTTCTCTGCTAATCTGATAGTCTAAAGGATTTTGGTTATTTTTTATTGTAGATTCCAATTGACTCAGTTTATTTTGCATGCTTTTCTGGTCAGGCGTGAGATTTTCTGGAGAAGTTTCTTTGAGTATGTTTTTAAAATAGTCTTTCCATAATTCTCCATTTTGTATGGCTATGTCCTGGCTGTGTTGTTTATACAGACTGTTCCATTTATCCCAGAACTGATTATTATTAATTGAGTCTTCAATTTCATTAAGAGTTTGGTTTAGGTGTTGTTGCTTTATGTGGCGTATTGTATTTTTATATTCCCTGAGTGCTTCACTATAGTTTTGTCTGGTTTCAGAGTTGTTTTTATCTGAGTAGTTTTCTTTTAATTTTACATTCTTTATCGAGCCAAATTTCATCCCCAGTTTTAAGTTTAGTTTTCTTGTTTGTACAGAGTAAATTTGCTTTGAGCACCTTTGATAAATGTCATTTATTTGTTGTACTGCGGAATTTACGTCGATCTTGTTAGCCACCTTTTGAAGTCTATTGATTAGGTTGGACATTTCTTTGGAGATAATTGCACTAAGGAATTCAGACTCATATTTTGGGGACCATTTGTATGTTGGGTTTATTTTGAACAGGTTGCTGGGCCCTTGGTCTGTTCTATGGTGTTGGATTTTCTTTAGGAACACATTCATTTGACAGTGGTCTGATAAGGTAGACTGTGGTGTAACAGTGAATGCACGTATGTAGGAGGGGTCCATGTCTGTAATGGCATAGTCGACTACACTAGCCCCAAGAGCTGAGCAGTGTGTGAATCGACCTAAAGAGTCCCCTCGGATCATACCATTAAGCATATACAGTTTTGGTCACCATTCACTTGCATTGTATGGACCAACATAGTATAAAAATCTTCCTTTGTGTTCTGCAGAAGAAAGAAAGTCATCTAGG
Organism: Moxostoma hubbsi; assembly: GCA_032164185.1. Classification (NCBI taxonomy): domain Eukaryota; kingdom Metazoa; phylum Chordata; class Actinopteri; order Cypriniformes; family Catostomidae; genus Moxostoma; species Moxostoma hubbsi. The sequence goes on along the minus strand of JAVLUX010000022.1, from coordinate 4,243,983 downwards.
ATGGCATGAGGGTTGTAAATGATGAGAGAATTGTAATTTTTGGGTGAATCATTTCTTTCAAAAACGAAAGGAAAAAAAAAAGTATGAATATCTTGTATTCCCAATTAGACTTCTTAAGAATGTTTTTATGAATGTTCTTAATGAATTGCACATCCTTACGAACTTCTTACAATTTTTTACAATTATTATCTAATTTATAACATTTGTTTATGAAGAAGATTTTGGGGAATCTCAAGCATCTCAAACTGCTGGGATGAATGAGCAATTTACGCCTGAGAATTCATCTTATTATGATCACTATTTCCTGCAACACTTTCGTGTTTGAGTGACTCATTTTTTATACCAGATATTATTTATGTACAATTACCAGCTGATTAGAGCAGTAAACCCCAAGAGGCTGTGTAAAACAGTAATTTTACCAAAGTTAAGGGATATTAGCACGATGCAAAGCACAGTCATTATAACCTTGAGTGGCTTATTGCTTTTATAAAATGGAGGCAACAGCAAACAACCAAGGATTAATATGTAATTCAATTTTTTTTAATAACAATAATCACAATAAATAATTCTTCTGCAAATCTAGTTTAAACCACATCCCCACTAATAAATGTTTCTGTTGAAAATGCATTACTTTTGCTACATTTACATTTGAAAACATTCTATTGTTGACGTGGCTTAACTGTTGGCTGTTTACGGTTGCCAAGCAAGTTGCCACATTATGATAGAATTAACAGAATATGCAGCTACAGCTGTAAATGTTGGTATTTTATAACAGTTTTGAACATGGCTCATCCAGGCACATTTTAGAGATGAATCTTTCCATTTTATACATATTTGTCTAGTTTTTCAGAGGTCTGACCAAAAAAAAAAAAGCTAGTTGTTATTTAACAAGTGTAATTCACAGAATGGGTGAACACACACCCACTCTGTAACGGTTTTATGTAGTCAGTTATCTTAATAGGGCTTCCAGCAATTATATTTGGCATGCTTTTTGAAACTTGTGGATTGCGACTTCATTGATTGGGGCAATAGTTCATAGAGGAATCATTACACACTTTAATCATTATTGCTAATTAACAGTCACTTTTTTTTTCTTCTGTATTCCTGGAATAAAACTCCATAATGTGAAAGCAAACAACCTGTATCTGAACATGTTTAAACCTGAAGAGACTAAGAGCACAACATGCGTGATTTGACAGATAAAAACTCTCTCTCTCTCTCTCTCTCTCTTTAAAGTGATGAGATTTGTTTGTTTTAGCATGTTTATCCTGTGCATTAGCATGTTAAAGAGGGAGTTCACACATAATGACAATTCTTTCATCATATGTTAACTTCACTCACAATTCACTTTCATTGTATGGAAAAATTTTCACACCCTGTATAGTTAAATCCATGTCTTCAGAAGTGATATAATAGGGGCGGGTGAGACAGATCAACATTTAAGTCATTTTTCACTATAAAACTCCTCTTTCACATTCACATTTTCAATGTTTTATTTTTTGTGATTCACGTTCTTCATGCAGATTGCCACCTACTGGGCAGGGAGGAGAATTGTTTGTTAAAAAGGACTTAAATATTGATCTGTTTCTCACCCACACTATCATATCACCTCAGAAGACATGGATTTAAACACTGGAGTCATATGGGTTACTTTCATGTTGCCTTTATATGCTTTATGGAACTTCAAAGTTTTGGTCACCATTCACTTGCATTGTATGGACCAACAGAGCTGAAATATTCTTCTAAAAATCTTCATTAGTGTTCAGCATGCACTGGGTGAATAAATGTTGAGAGCATTTAAATTTTTGGGTGAACTATCACTTTAAAGCTCAGCAAAGTTGGTCAGACTACTGCCAGTTGGTCATGAGCTCTGACTGCCGAGTCGTGTCGTGTCATGTGTTTGTGTGTATGTGTGTTATTCTCATGAATGTGGAATGTCTTTGTGGAGTAAGATTGTTCAGATCTAAATCCCCTGAGTTTAGACCGGACTCAAGATCAGACAAACTAACCCCCCACCCTTCTACACACAACCATACATACACCCTCAGGACAGAGAGCATTCAAACCACCTGTGGTCACCGCTCAGTCTGCCCTGCAGCCACCTTTTAATGAAGTCCCGCTGAGGTGCATTCTGAGAAAAGTTAGGAGACTCATTATTTCTGTGCCAGCCAATCAGGAGCATATCAAAGCTGGCGCTGCGATCTGATTGGATATGAATATGTAATCACATAAATAAATGCTTGATACAATGTGAATTGTGTCTGTTTCTAAAGAGAGAATGTATGTGTGGTTTTATGTATGATTATTTATTTGACTTAAAGTTGATAGATAGATAGATAGATAGATAGATAGATAGATAGATAGAAAATACTTTATATAGCGACAATGTCTAAACCGATGGAAGATGAGGCAGTGTTTGAGAGACTTTGGTGTAAAAATGTGAGAAATCTGGAGTCCAGTCATTGCTAGGGATGCACCTTTGGATATACGATATACTTAGGACTACATCTGCCAATACCATTTTTTTTATTCTACCTAGTTTTGAATCTCTGATAATTAATCACAAAACTTCTAAATAAATTTAAAAATCAACTCCATGTCTCCACATGTTACTGGTTTCAGTTTCAACTGAAACAAAAGCACATTTTGAGCTCACATTAACATTTTGAACTCATTATGGAACAATATATCGCATTTCGAAATATCGTGAAACAAAACAAATGGCCAACCAAATCGAGGCAAAATTTGCAACATTATTTTCTGTCCATCTGATCATAAATAACATGATCCATCAAACATCAAAAGCTCTGCCGCTTTTTCCTACAATATTTCCAGGGTTTGCACAAGGTGCCTAAAGTGCTTGAATTTAGCTTTTAGAAATGTAAGTACTGTAATGCCTATAAAAATACCTAAAAGTGCTTAAAATGTCTTGAATTAATACAGAATATTTTACCCCGTGTGTGTCCATCAAAGATGAGATCCATGCACCATTGTCAAGGAATAATGTGTCTTTTAATGACTTTGCTGTATTAAGAAACATTAACCAATCACACAGCATATATTTGGTAAAGAATCCACGTGACTCTTCTCTCCTTAATGTGCGCTCAACTGAAAGACGCTTGTTGAACTGCCGCCATCTTTAAATTGACCGTACCAACTACAGTATTTTTTTTTTTGTAGGTTTTATGTTTGTGATCTTTTCTTAAAGGAAGGTACAGTACTATGCAAACATTTTAGGCACTTGTGAAAAATGTTGCGTTGTGAGCATGTCTTCAAAAATAATGACATATATAGTTTTCATTTATTACTTAATGCCTAACAAAGTCCAGTAAAAATAAAAAAAGCTAAATCAATATTCGGTGTGACCGCCTTTGCCTTTAAAACAGCACCAAGTCTCTTAGGTTCACCTGGACACAGGTTTCCTTGGTTGTTGGCAGATATGTGAGTGCAGCGTCGTTCTAGAGGGAAGATTAGCAGCTGTGCATCATCGCACCATTAGCTGGGTAATCCTAGCCAATCACATGTAAGCCGTTGCTTTATAAGTCTGCTGACAATATCACATCGCTGTTTCAGTGTGCTAAAATGGCAACCTCCTCCACCCCACTGCCAACAGTTGAGTCCTGTCCTACACAGGGGTAGACTCCTCGCCCCGCCTCCTATCTCCGGCAGGATATGACAGTTCCGAGTACAACTTCTTCGGACCGCCAGACGGGCTTACACCATAGAGTCACATTACATTTCTGTTTTATATTCATCAAATAAATGTCATCTTAAATTTCACTCAAGTCTACGAGTCTTCCTGATAGAAAGGATGTTCCAAGATCCAGTTCTTCTATCTATTTAGGATGTCTCAATTGCTTCTGTCTCTATATGTAATCTCAGACTGACACGATGTTCATTGGGGGGGTCTGTGGGGGCCATGACATCTCTTGCAGGGTTCCCTGTTCTTCTATTATAATCTTTTCTATTTGCAAAGGTAATGTTTGGTAGTCACCTATTGAAACACTAAAGCTGAAGATATAAATAACCATCTTAAGACAAATGTTTTTGTGAAACATCTTAAGTGCCTAAAACGTTTACACAGTTGTGTATATGAGAAACTCACACTCTATATATATTGTTACATGTTCATTATTGTGCACATGCATAATTTTGAATTTACAAGCATTTGTGATCTTTTCTTACAGAGTAAGGTGTATGCACTTTGAAACTGTTATTATTTGAATTTATATCACTAATATTGTATATTAGGACATTTTATTCTGATGAGAAATTATTAATTGCATTTTGCTTGAAAAAATTTTGTCTATAAAAGTAAACTTAATTTTCTGTCATGCTTTGCCAATAAAGGCTTGTTACTTCGAATCAAGATTAGATTGAATTATAAACCTTGTATATTGAACATCGACCCGAATCGTGAGATAGCCAAATCAGTCCACCCATATTACTCGCATTAAATGAATTCAGTGAATCAGACACCACTTTAGCTTCAACAAACTCTTCTTATTCCTTGCAGTGTTGAGCCTTAAGGTGCATATAGTCAAATTAGTTAGACAGCAACTCTGCTGTCATTGTCACCCCATTCAATACATGTTCCACCACTCACAGCACGTGTGAGTGGTATTTGACAGGAATAACCAGCTGATGTCCAGTAGTGCAGATAATTGCTTGTATCAGCCAATATTTGGCCAATACATCTGTGCATCTCTAGTTATAGCACCTAAAATAAACCTTCATTCATATACATTTACATAAACTAAAATACATATTCAGAAAAACAAATGTAATGGACATGTTGACTGTTATCAAAAGTTGTGGGATGTCTTTGAGTTAATCTGTGCAGAACGGTAACAATAGTCTGCTTGTTATTTTCTAAAACTATAAAGTATAATTAAAAAGTATAATCTTTCAATCTTTCTACTAATAAATATGTAAAAAATAAACCAATGTGGGCGCCATCAGAGGATTTGATCCAGGGAAACATCTGCAATTCTGTAGGATTCATGAGCTATATGCTTCTCTCTCTATTCTAGACTTCAATGATAGAACAGAGCAACAGAACGAGACAGAAATGAGGGAATAAAGAAAAATAAAACCCACGTGTTCACAGAACTTCCCTGCACAGAAAACTTCTCATTTTGATATGGAAAAAAGTGCAGGATCATTGACCACTCTTGTTATTTCACAGATCAACAAACTAGTGTTGATATCTATCGCTGTAAGAAAACAGGAAGAGAAATAATAATACAAAAAAAAAGACTTTAGTAGCAAAAACTAATAATTGCAAAGCAGCCAATTAAATGGAGGGAAGGAGATGAAACCATCTTATTTCCCCTGGTAAAACGCGCTTCTGCGAGCACATGAAAAGAAGAGAGGAAAATATAATTCCAGAAGCTGACACAACTCATTGTTCGTGGAATTTTAAATTCAAAAAAGTTAATAAAGCAGCGGAGGAAGATGAAGAGAATTTGCATTTCTCAGATTAACAGCCTGTACAGCAGCAAAGGAGATCCACGTCGCCCGGGGTCATCATTTAAGAAACCTTTGCATATTTTATTTAAAAGTGGGCTTGGGTTGGCGGGGTAATAAGACAGACAGATAATGATTGGAAGGTCAGCCCTCCAGGGCACGTGAACACACACACACACACACACACACACACACACACACATGTGCGAGGAAACCGCAAATAGTTCTCTCTGCTCCGGCCGCATCGTAGATTACGCTAATTACGCACTGATCATTTATGAATTGTATTATTTTGTATTATTATTGTTATTGTTGTTTGTTGCCATTATTGCATTCTTTAGTGTGTGTGTGTGTGTGTGTGTGTGTGTGTGTGTGTGTTGCTCTGATGTTTCTGCATTGCTCATATTGTGTGTTGCTGGTGTTGTAATGAGAAGAAAAATAATCTCTCCCTTGTAATCAGATTTTTTTTTTTCGTGTTTGTTCAGAATGACCAGAAATGTGTAATTACAACAGCATTAATTTGTTTGTGCCGTAAATTATTAAAACTGGAAGTTGTAAAGCAATACAAAACAATACAAAAAACAATAACTAAAGGATGAGAGAGAGAGAGAGAGATGTATCAACATGCACACACACACACACACACACACACACACACACAAAATGTGATGTGGTCAAATAAATAATAATAATAATGTATATATTGCTGTTATTTATATATTACTAATAATTATATTATATACTGTCCAAGTTATTGGACAAAATGTATTTTACTTTTATTTTATTTATTCTATATGATGCTTTGGCAACATTGTTTTTGAAACTTTGATGCCAATAAAGCCCATTGAATTGAATTGAATTGAATTGAATTGAATAGAGAGAGAGAGAGAGCGAGAGAGAGAGCGCGCGCTCTAGGAACAGATACAATAATACTGTAATATTCAGGTTAAATGTTTTTGTGTAGAACTGAATCCTAATCAATAAATGCATGTGTGTGTGTGTGTATCTTCACTAAGAGGAAATCAAACACAAAATCCTCATTACACAAATAACATTAGCTGCAAACTAAATCCACAATCATTAAATACATTTGATTGCACATATTTTATTTTACATCAGAAAAAAAAAATGTGTTCATTTTCTGCCTTAAGAAATACATAAATGATGGTGAAAGCCAAAATATTTAATTCCTTGTATCAAGATTTTATGAGTAGCTTCACACCATGTGACCCACATTTGACTCTCGACCATTGAAAATGTGTAAAATGTACCAATTTATGCATGGAGCCACATTGAGAGCCCCATATCTCTGATATTTAACATAAGAGGGTTAGTTCACCCAAAAATGAAAATTCTCTCATCATTTACTCACCCTCAGGCCATCCCAGATGTGTATGACTTTCTTTCTTCTGCAGAACACAAACTAAGATTTTTAGAAGACTATTTCAGCTCTGTAGGTCCATACAATGCAAGTGAATGGGTGCCAAAATTTAAAAAAAAAATCACATAAAGGCAGCATAAATGTACTCCAATGATATGAAAAGTGTGGGTGAGAAACAGAAAAATATTTGTCCTTTTTTACTATAAATTCTCCTCCCTGCTCAGTCACTTTCCACTTAACTTTCCCATTCATCTGTGATTAACATTCTTCATGCATGTCGCCCCCTACTGGGCAGGGAGGATAATTTATAATAAAAACTGACTTAAATATTGATATGTTTCTCACCCAGACATCATATCTGTCTGAACACATGGATGTATTCACTTGAGTCGTATGGACTACATTTATGCTGACTTTATGTGGATTTTGGAGCTTCAATATTTTGGCACCCATTAACTTGCATTGTATGGACCTACAGAGCTGAAAAAAATCTTCTAAAAATCTTCGTTTGTATTCAGCAGATGAACGAAAGTCATACACATCTGGGATGACAGGAGGGTGAGTGAATGATGAGAGAATTTTCATTTTTTTGGGGTGAACTATCCCTTTAAGAAATAATATTAAAAAAATGTAAATAAAAAAAAAGGAAAATTTGTTCTGAACCAGAAAAATAAATATGATATCTCCAATACTTTAGACTTTTTTTTTGGACTCACACTTTTGGCATATAATGCAACAAGGGCTGATGAAAACAGCTGATTTTAGTAACTGACCTATCTCTCTCTGTGTAAAAATATTATAATTTCTAAGTTTATTTTTCTGACCTGTAGTTTTGCTCCCAATCATAAGTGAAAATGATGGATTGGCAGGTCTGATGTAAATATTGATACATGGCATTTGATATTTTGGCTTTCTCCATCATTTATGTTCATCTTTTCTCAATCAGCCGGGTAAGTTTCTGAAATTTGTTGAAGTTACATAGAATTTTCCATTTCTATGTGCTTGCTATTGTGGTCTGATGGCAGTTAGTGTGTTATGTGGTTGCTAGTGTGTTCTGAATGGTTGCTAAGGTATTTACAGTTGGTTGCTAAGGTGTTCTGGATGGTTGCTTAGTGGCCCAAGTCAAAAGAGTCCACCCCCACGTAGCTATGATATTCTGGTCTCTAGAGTTTAGATATTGTAGCTTGAGTCCCTCATTTGGTTTTGCCAGAAGTATGCAAGGTGAAAATTGTATGTCTGAACACTTTTTAAAGTATTGGCACACCTCTCCTCAATAAGCTGTGGCATTCATGTGTCATGTCCGTAGCACAAATTGGGAGGAACAAGTTACATTTCGAAGTGTAATTCCTAGAGTTATGGGTTTGTACAAAGTCCTAACTCTATGAGCACATTAAATTAGATGTTAAAATTTTTGCTGTACCGTATAAGGTGGCAGGATTGAGTTGTACATTACAGTTTTGAACTATTCCATTTGACTTTGTAGAATCTAAAGCTGTAGAGACACACACACACACACACACACACACACACACACACACATTCTGTATCCATCCTTGACCTTAACCGGGCCTGGAGGGTTAGGACTGAACATTACAACAACGTTTTATGAATTATTCATCGATTCACTCTGTTCTAGCTCTCCTCCCTCTTTCTTTTTCTTTCTTTCTCACAATCTCCCACTCTCTCATTCTCTCTCACACACACACTCACTCTGGGCTATTGCAGTCTGAGTGTGTTTTGACCGACACTCTGATACGGTGATACTTGCACTCGCAGCAGGTAGTTTGTCTGCCTCAGTGTGGCACAATTCCCTTCAGACACTGATTAAGGCTCTTAATAGCTGCTTTCATGATGAAAATTACAAATAAAGGTTAATGCAATCTTTACCGCACTCCAATGAAGTGAAAACACACACGTGTGTGTGTGTGTGTGTGACATAGAAAGGGTATGTTTAGAATGGCATACTACAATACTACTCTTACTGTTTCTGCAGTATGCATACTGTGCATCATAGCTTTCAGAATGTGCTGTATGTATAGAATACCTGAATGTCCTACTTCATTTGCCAAAGTTTGCATCATACAATGAGAACACAATGAGTACTGGGTACAAGGCCTGATTTATGGTGACATGCATCATTACCAGTGTTGGGTTACTCTTAAAGTTATGAATTACTAACTACTAATTACATCTTCTACAGTGTAATTAGATTACTGTACTAAATGCTCTGTCTGAAAAGTAAATGCATTACTTTTCTAAAATCCTTATCAACCACGACCAGATGAGAAATACAAGGAAATAGACATGAAACTGTTCTTTTATTTCTTTCAAATAAATCATGTAAAATCAAAGAAATTATACATGAACCTGGTCAAAGAATTTTAGGGGGTGGCGTTAAATTAGAAATCATATATTGTAACATTAGACATTAATTTTTTGATTTTAAATTCACTATTGTTTTATATAGAATTGTACTGTAGTCCAGTTAAATACAGTATTTAATGCAATTACATCAGAAGTAACTGTAATTAAAATACTGAAAAAATAACAGTAATCCCTTACTTTACTTTTTCAAAGAAATGTAATTTAATTACAGTAATTAATTATTTAGTAATGCATTACACTCAACACTGTTCATTACACGTATCTCGGCAATTCCGGTGTGAAATGTCCACTGTGTGGCGCTAAAAGCGAGTTAAATATTCTCCCAAACAGATGAGGGTTTTAATGTGAATGCTCTGAGTTTTAAATCAACAAAACCGACCTCCCTACCTTAAACCTTAAACCTAAACCTAACCAACAGTGTCAAAAAAAGCAATTGTGACATAAAAAAATGCAACCACGTCATTTTGTGGTGCTTCTATGACACTTTTGGCTCATGACTCGCATGCTCTTCAGGACTCATACTCCGGTCCTTTGAAATGCAAGTGCAACGCTCTGTCAGTTGAGCTACTGTACAATTTGATTGCATTTGAACAAGCATGTAGATGTAGTTGGTTATGTAATGCAAATGTTAACATGAATCATCTTACAAGTCATGCGCTGTAGTTAAAAGTAGAAAAGACAGCATTGTGTGAGCAACAAGTAAGTGTTTATGAACTGATAATCTTGCCATTTTACTCGCAATTTGCGGGAAAGTGATTAATAGTCATAGTTGTTGTAGCGCCTCTAGTGTTCATCAGCACAATATGTACAATGAGACGTAAAAATTATTTAGCTAAACTTTAGGTTTAGTAATGTTTCAATTCGATTGTGAGGAATGAACATAATGAAATGTCAGCGGCAATTTTTAACATCGCTTTTTTTGACTCACCAAACGACAAAGACGTTTTTGCACAAAGTCAGATTTAAAATGCACAATAATCATTTTATTTGATAAAAAGTTCATAAGTTTTATTTTTAAGTTGATAAATGAACGCTACTTGCTAAATTAAACATGCAATGTAATGAGGTCATGTGACCACTATGTAGCATATTATTTTTGCCTTCTGCTTCACTTACTATTTAAAGAAAGTAGGCTGTTTACCCTTTAAACCGCACACTATTCAGTACGTCGTAAGATCACACATCCTGAGTCTTACAGCGTAACTAAGATTTTTTAAAAGTAACTGCCTACGAGAATAAAAAGTTCAAATATCATAAAAAAATTAAACCATAAAAAATACAGAATTATTACAGTCTAAAAACTGTCCATAGAATCATTATCAGAGAGGAGCACTGCATTATGGGAGATAATCAGCACTGACCAGAGGGCAAAACCGCCAATCCAAGGATTAAACTCTGCCAGAACCTGACCTTCCTCGCAGCTAAACACACACACACACACACACACACACACACACACACACTTCAATGCATGCAGGCAGACTGCACACATACACACGAGCAGGTTTTTTTATTTTTTTTTAAGAATCTTCTGCAATTGAATAACGGTGTGACAGGATTTTTGTCTTTTTCTCTGACACTCTATCTCTCTTTGCCTTTATCAACCCTCTCTCTCTCTCTCTCTCTCTCTCTCTCTCTCTCTCTCTCTCTCTCTCTCTCTCTCTCTCTCTCGCTCTCTCTTGCTGAGTTCAAGTTAAGTCTTTCTCTGTCTCTCTCCTATCCTCACTTACGTGAAATAAGTTTCTGTAAAAGGGTGAATTTCACAAAACTTCTCAAAAACACGTCCAGGTTATATTTCACTCCAGAAGCAAAAAAGAAATAAGAAATTACATTTAGCTCAGTAGGAATTGTTTAGAACGATGAGATTATTTTATAATGTGACATTTATTTCATGACAATTGAGCATTTTAAACTCTCAAGAAAATGTCCCGTTTTACTCCAAAATCAAAAGCAGCAATTAAGGAAATAGATTTTGCATATAGTTAATGAAGCCTATTTTTAAGGCCATTAAGATGTTTTACATTGTGATATGATTTTCATGACCGTTACACACATTTGACCCAATACTCATTAGCACAAAGTGAAAAAAGATGGTGATTGATGATATTCTCATCATCGCAATGTGAACAGAAATGATATATTATTTAAATTGAAAAGTAAAACAAGTACAACAATTAAAGTAATAAAGTACAACAGCATCATGACTGAAAATATTGTCCTAAATGTATGCTTAATGCAAATAATCATTATGCAAAATGATTGTTATATATATATTGATTTGGGGTTAAACATGATGAGGACGTCAGAATCACCCCAGTACTGTAAAGCAACAACAAAAATAAAAATAGTTTTCTCGTTACTGTAATGTGAAAAAAGAAGTCTTCTTTAAAGTACAAAGCATTCATACATCATGGAAGTATTTTTTATACTGCCTTTAATTTATGCTGTTTTTAAATATAAGAAATAGTGTATTGCAGCAATGAGAAACAGCATTGAGAATAATGTGAGTAAAAATACAATTCTCAAAAGTAAAATGTTCAGACACATTTACGGTAAATAAGAAAGTGGGGTGAAAACGAGCTTGATTGTCACAATTCCGAAATAATCTTAAAGGTCCTAAAAATATGCTTCATTTTTTTTAATGCAAAATATATGTTGTTTTTTTTCGTACACATTTTCAGTGAAATGTGTGCTGGGAATGTTTTCGTGAGATTCACATATAAACATTTGTGTTTCATTTGACCATGTGTCCAATGTTCACTTCAAACCTGACCACAGCATTAACTGACCATCACAAACATGTCGAAATCTGCCCAGGGCTGCGAGTTCTTCAGAAGACATGCATACAAACACACTGACAGATGGATTCCTGCTGTCGAATGGTAACGCGAGCTCATAAAGGATTCAAGAATCATACATGCGCAGTGGATGAATATTACATAAAGTGTTTGGAAAGCTTTCTAGTTGTGAAAATGAGGTTGCGTTGCTTATGTTTGTAGGCATTTATGGTTGTCGATTTTTGAGTGTATGTGTTTTTGCATTCTATATGTGAATCTGTAGTTGCATGCTGTGTGTGTGTGTGTGTGTGTGTGTGTGTGTGTGTGTGTGTGTGTGTTAGGCCTAGGCCTCCTAAACACACCCATATTCTGCAGATAACTGGATTAGGAACGAGGCGTATAATAAGTCTGTGAATGTGGCCCCTGGCGCTGCTGTAATCCTCTGCTTTGATGTCTCTCGGCTCCATCAGGTGCGAATGGGCTCTTGGGCCCCGGGCTGAAGCTCCTCTCCGCAGCTCAAAGTGCCTCATTAGTTTTGCCTGTTTACTAAACTTGGCCCCTTGTGATGGAAAATAGTCAGATGTACAGCCGAATCCTGTTGACGATGCACATTTCCCTCCTTTCAGAGAGAGAGAGAGGATACCGGTGGACATCTCGCGGTGTCCGAATTTACCCCAGCACCAGCATGTGTTCATTATCTGCAGCTAGCAGTGTCATACCAGCACTGTGCTAAATAATTGGGGGCTGTCCAGAATCATAAAAAAAAACAATATGGCCGGTTGAACATATTGTGTACATTTAGTGAAATAAACACTAGAGGCACAACAAGATAACAGGTAAAATGGCAGATAATTAGTTCATAAAAACATACTTTTCGCCCTGATTCTCACGCAATGCTTAATTATGAAATCTAAACACATTCACTAAAGCGACTTGATTATTCCGGGTTCATTACATGTTAAGCTCACTCGACAGCATTTGTACATCATTTTGACAACCACAACAATTTGTTACAATCTCTCGTTTATTAAAAAGAAGCACAAATCTGGGTTACAGTGCGGCACTTGCAATGGAAGTGAATGGGGCCAGTCCGTAAACATTCAAACACTCAAAAGAATAGACACGAGATGTAAACAGTATGTATGTTAACACGATTTTACTGTGATAAAATCACTTACTAACATTTATGTGTTAAGATATATTACATTTTAAAAAAAAATTGGCATGGCGACATAATATCGTAAACCTTAAAACCCTAAAATGACCATAAAAGGATTTAAACAACTTTTAAATATTTGTCCTTTTTTACTATAAATTTTCCTCCCTGCTCAGTCACTTTCCACTTCACTTTCACTTTCATCGGTGATTAACATTCTTCATGCATGTCGCCCCCTACTGGGCAGAGAGGAGAATTTATAGTAAAAACTGACTTAAATATTGATATGTTTCTCACCCAGACATCATATGTGTCTGAACACATGGATGTATTCACTGGAGTCGTATGGACTACATTTATGCTGACTTTATGTGGATTTTGGAGCTTCAATATTTTGGCACCCATTAACTTACATTGCATGGACCTACATAGCTGAAAAAATCGTATAAATATCTTCATTTGTATTCAGCAGATGAACGAAAGTCATACACATCTGGGATGCCAGGTTAATGCACCTGGCGCATTAACCTTCAAAATCAGTTTGGAAGCACGTGTAACTCACTTTTAGCGCCACTCAGTGGACATTTCACCTCGGAACTGCCACGATATGTGCAAGGAACATCATTTAATCTCATTTTGCAAACCTGTCGCCAGTCATGTAATTTTCTTGAGATCAAATCAGATCAGAATACTTTACACTTTTTCAATCAAACACACATCTCATGACAGCAGTGCTGTAAATGTGGCAGAACATACAGATGTGTGTGTGTTTATAGTAATGCATTAGTGTGTGTGCGAATGAATGTAACCGAGTGTTTCCTGACTTATAGTTTTAACCCAAAAGTGGATTCAGTTTGACAAATCTTCCTTTGGGGTCACTCGGAGACGTGCTCATTTGATACAATTCATAAATAATAATTATTTGTTTTTTAATAATTTTTTACTGTGCATTATTGTTGCAGTCATTATATTTAGCATTATTTAAAAACAATAAAAGTGATATGTCCCAATTTTAACGTGTGTTAGTAGAGTGAATGTGGCGCGTGAGTATATAATTTGTGTACAAGTGTGTGAAGTGCTGTGTGTGTGTGTGTGTGTGTGTGTGTGTGTGTGTGTGTGTGTGTGTGTGTGTGCGCATGTGTGTTTGTGTCTCACTCAGCTGCAGATTCTAATTAAAAATATCACAATAATTAAAGTCTTCAGCCTGACATGTACAGACTGCACTACGCCTTCAGACATTCCCAGCTAATTAGTTAATTAATCCAAACGCAAATTATAAGCAATAATTAGTCAGTCAAGCTTAACGTGAAGTCTGGTGACTCGTAGCGTTCCTTCACCTCCTTCTGTTCACTGTCTCTGCGTCTCCTCACGCGGACTCTTTCTTTTGGATTCATTCCTACTCTGGGGTGCATTTCCCAAAAGCATCATTAGCCAACTATGGTCGCAAGTTCCATCGTTACAAGCATAGTTCAAAAATGTGGTGTTTCCTGAAGCTCTTTACCTGTGGTTAGAAGCATAGTTCCTTGTTAGTTTGCTGTGTGGACATCAAGTCATTGGACACTCAAGAGTCCGCCCAGCAAACAATTTTAGGTTCTGGGAACGTTAGTTTTTGGTTCCCAGAAAGTTCCCTATTGGTGATCCAGGAAAGTTTTCTTAACGTAAATAGAACGTTCCCTTAAGGTTAGGGGAACGTTCTGGAAACTTTATGGGAATGTAAAAAAAGACTTTGCCAATCAATGAGCGCTCTCTACTGCCTGATAATGGTCATGTAATTAAGCATTTGATCACTGCTGTTAAAGCAAACATTTGCAACCTTTTAATTTGTTTAAGAAAAATAGAACCTAAAATAACCTACAGGGAACATTCCCAGAACGTTCCTGTTTGGTTCCCAAAAAAATAACCAAATGGGAAGCATACGGGAACGTTCTGGGAACATTCTGTGTTTGCTGGGCGACTTGGGTGGCAAGTAGGGTTTAATTTTTACCACCCTTCTGGCACCGCCCCTGTGTAAAGTCTCCTTTAAACATTTCTCACATATACCAAGACAATTGTTCATTGTGCTTAAATGATGCTTTTTAACAAAACGAGAGCAGGTCATTTTCACAGTTGTTGTTCTTACATCATATATTTGGGTCATGGGTCAATGTCCACATCCCCGGATATAGTATGTCCACAACCTATTCATACTAGTTTCAAGCATACTTAAAAGAAGGTACTGTTTTTGCCATCAGATAAGTGCATCCTTCATCAAATACAGAACATTCTGTGACAGTATGCGGCTTCAGATGCAGCATAACTTTTGAAAAAACTTTACTAGGAGTTAAAGTTGTTTGGAATTGGAATTGAACTTTTTTTAATTGAAGGAAATAATTTTCACGGGTAGTAATGTGTATTTTTATCATGGATTTTCATAGTTTAATATTGAAAGTCTGTGTCTGGGACAAGTATAAATCGGTTGAAAGTAAGTTGAATTCAACCCCTGCATGGGACGTTGGCATTCTGCAGCCTCCTTTCCATATGGTCACCAGTTAGAACGAAATAAAAGAACGGTTCATAACGTTCTGGGGGGGCGTGGTCATGTGTTGGTCTGCGGGAGAGTGAGAGGGGTAAGGCTCGTTACCTGATTCATAACTGTCTCTAACACCTGTCTCTCATTATAGTGATGGTGGAGGGACAGGTGTTACCACTCTCTCTCTCTCTCTCTCCCGCAGACTGACACGTGACCTCGCCCCCCCATGCCACATGGGGCAATAGTTATAGGGCACAATTTGTCAACTAACGCAAATAATTTTGAGACACCAAGATGCTTTTTTGAGTAACAAATTAAGATGATGCTTACTCAAAATTACTCCTTCAGAAAAAGTCAACCATTTCCTGTTAATTTCAAACACATTTGTCATTTTATTACATCTCAAGTGTTCTAAACAAACGAATCTCTATTATGATTGGATCAGTCAATGTGAGCTCACTTTGAACATATTTCATAACAAATCCACCCCCTCCCCCCTTAAGATAAACAATGTGTTTAATAGGGGCCTTTAGTTCCTGCAACAGGGGGGCTTTTTACCCCAAATATTAGCCTTTCACTTATTGGATAGTTATTGGAAAATGTTTGATTTAATTACCTTAAACAAAACTGAAAATGATCAATAGGTATTTTCTCTAAAAATACATTTTAATAAAAAAACTTTTTTTTTTTGATGATGATGATGATGATTAACATCATTAGCTACATAAATTTGCAATATATTGTTAAAAAATAAATAAAAATGTATTGCCTCAAAATCAACCTTTAGACACCACACTTAAGGATCT
>JAVLUX010000022.1:3840000-4222500 GCA_032164185.1 Moxostoma hubbsi | reverse complement strand
CACACACATATACACACACACACACACACACACACACACACACACACACACACAGGCTGTCATATGCGAGAGCAGTGCCAGTGTTGTTTATATCGGGTGGCACTCTTCTCTCTAGGGGTCCATGTCAGAAAGAGTTTGCAGTGCCTGTGCTGGCAGTATGACTGGTGGGCAGACACCAGGGCAGATGGGCATTTCACAAGACATCCTCATCTCTCTCTCTCTCTCTCTCTCTCTCTCTCTCAGTCACACACACACACAGGCAGAAAGAAAGAGGAAGACTTCATCACACACACTTACACACACGCATATATGCTGTCTACACCACTGAGCATCTTGTGCCATGGACCAGTGTCTCAACCAATCAGTGTTCAGTACTGCCGTCGCCAAAGATATACATCTGCTGGACATCAGCACTGCTGAGATGCCAACATTCACACATACTGTACACACACAGTCACACTCACGTGACATGAAAATTATTTTATCATGTTCATATAAAAAAAGCTAAAAAAAATAATACCACGTTCCATATTTCTCACACATAAACATGTTGACTTTTTTTTGTAAAGCTAATTATAATTTCTACTATGGTCAGAATTGTACCATGGCTCAGAGCAGAAATGCCCCCAAAAGTGATAAACATGCCCTGGGGTGAATTCGAAAGTTTGTTTTACATTTTTCACATACAACATTTGATACATTCATGATAGACCTAGGGATGAACTTGTGAATTTTTGTTGATTTTATTTTTGTTACACCCATATTTATTATGTTTTTTACTACTTAATTGATTATATTGACAGAAAGAAATATGTCCTTGAAATGGAAAAAAATGCCTAATGGGCAAATTTTTGCCCCCGAATAAATAAAAAGGACATTTCGGACACTGCTACTAACTAACCAGATACTTTTTTTTTTCTTTTGCATTTTTCAAATATTTTTTTTTTTTAATTATTAATTTATGAGTAATTTTTTCAAATAAGGATGTCCTCAAATGTCCCCTAAAAGAAGTTTGGTCAGATTTAACTAACTTTTGGGACAATTTAAACATTATTTATAAACAAATAACTTAAACATATTTATTAATTGTTTCTCCAACTGAGGAATGAAGACCAATGTATCCAAAGGATGTTTTGTCAGATTAAGCTAACTTTTGGGGTCAGTTTTGTCCACAAAATATGAAAGCTCAAGGCCAAGGTTTACTTCGATTTTGTACGTACCAGTAGGTCTTGTGCACTGTGCCCGTGCCGAAAATTTTGTCATGAACACAGTATGTGCAGAATGTCCGCGTGAAGCCTAGTTTTTCTAAACACGCAGTCCGTATGGGCTAGTGGTCAAAAAAGTAAACTCCCAAAGGCGAGTTGTCTGAATGAGAACATACCACAGACTTCTATTGTTTTTCTATTATTTTTATGTAAAGCTAATTATATTTACTGCAGACTAAGCCTTAAAGAAAATGTGATTACGCAATCGATCAAAACATGAGTAATGTCATTTATAATTCAGATTTCCAGTATAGGATGGTTTTGTCAGATTTAGTTCACTTTTTGGGTCCATATGGTCTGCAAAGTATAGCTAAATAAACCCACATATGGCAGATTGGATGTTTACTACACAAGCACCTTCATATCATTATAGTATGTGTGGCAAATGCATATTAGTTCCTACTGGCACATGTGCATTCACACTGACACACATACACGCAACATTATTCAACCAGCTAGAGTTCCAAAAAGTGCCTCGGTTTGTGTGTGTGTAAGTGGATGTGTGTGTTCATCCATGTGTAAATAACAGTTGCCAAGGGCATACAAGGTCACCGCAGCAAACCCAAAGAGAGAGAGAGAGAGCTTTTTTAATTGTTTATAATTGTAACTATATGTTCAACAGACTGTTCCAGCCAAACACAACATTATTCATAAACACAAGATTAATATTTTACTTATCAACAGTGGCCTGCATTATATTATGGCGGTTTATTTTTATGTTTCACCCACTCCCCACAGAGTGCATTAAATCCTCAGCAGAAATAAAGTGTGTGTGTTTTTCGGGAGGTCTTTCAGATCACCAATACATTAGCCAGTTAGACCTGCGGGCACTCGCACACACTATAACACACATGCATCAGTATTTGTTTTCATGGGGAGAGAAACTCTATTGGTGCAGTATGGGAAATGAAGTACTGATGCCTGTAGAGAGGCAACCAGAACTCACTGACACCTGTAATACAGGTAACTCCTGTATATAGTGAGTAAATCACAGGTTGATTGTGTGAGCAGTGTTTACCTTTAGCCAGACAATACCTTGTGTGACCCCACCTCCACATGTATGGACGTTGTATTTTGGCTTCGATAAACGCAACGTTTTTTAGGGAAACGTTGTAATATTGCAACGTTGGGCCTAGTTGGGAACAGAATTTCAGCATTTGCAATCAAACTGTCAGAACAAATACACAATGCAATGGTAGTCCCAAATGCAGTTCCTTTCCCCTGAAAAGCAGAGACGGAGATTGCACTTCCTGCAGAACGTATTAGAATATCCTTTTTTGCAGTGTCTGCAGCGTCCTCTTGTTGTCTTCACCGTGAAATGTGCGACCATGTCCCGGCGCACATCCATTGGTGGTTCACATGCCCTCTTGGCTGGGACCCCATTTAGTGGACCCCCATAAGCTGAGGATGGTCTCTTCTGAGCAGTCACAGGTCTCTGAGGAGTCACTGTTATGGATGTCAAAGGGCTCCCACTGGCTGATGATGGCCGCCCTCTCCTTGGTGTGTTGACAGCCGTGTTTGTCAGGATGAGAGAAGATGCTAGTTGCGCCTGAAACAGTCCTCTGTTCAGCATCTTTTTCTTGGGAATATTGAAGAGCTTTGCAGTCCCGTTTGTAGAGGAGCCAGGCGTTGATCACAGCAAGGATAATGGTGTGCCAGAAGATGTAACTGTACCAGCGGCGCGATTTCATGGGGAACTTGTATTTGGCTGCACTTGCCTGGCTGTTCCCACATAATGAATTCCACGAGCAAGGAGCTGAACTACTAGTGGGACACAGGTGAAGTAGTTGTCTGTGTAGACCTTGTAGTTTTGTCCTTCTGGAAGCATGGAGGCAAGCTTCATCACAAATCAGATTTGGCTCGTTTTCAATCAACACTGCCTTTGTATACATCAAAGTCACAGAGCATGCCAGAGATGCCAGTTCTTACCCACAATTTGAAGCCCCATGGGTGATGTTTGCCTCGCATATACTGCTTAATTCCACTGAATTTCCCCTTGAATGGAATCATCATCATCTCATCCACAGAGTTGTGCTCTTCGGGTACCACCTGCAGGCATTTCTCTCTGAATGAATCAAACCATGGTCTGAGTTTCCACAGTTTGTCTTTCTTCATGCTCTCTGGCATTGTCAGGTTGTTGACAAAATGTAATGATGTCAGCAGAGATTGGAACCAGTGGTGTGACATCACATCAGAAACAGGGGTGTACCGCGTGTCTAACTCCCAGTACATACGGACACCAGGCATTTGCATCAGGCCCATCTTCAGGTACATGCCAATCATCTGTTCAATTTCCTTGGTGTTTGTGTTTATAGTTGTTCCAGTCTTTTGAAAGCTGAACTGATTAGTGTGTTCTGTCAGAGCCTGAATCATGTCTTCTGACACAAACATCTGGAAGTACTCCAGTGGTGTGTGGAGGGAAACATCATCACTGGTCTCATCCGGACCAGAGAAATCAATATTAGGACTAATGAAATCCTTTTTCAGCCAGCGATACTGGTCCCGGGGCATAGTCTGTTTAGTTGGTTGGCTTGGTTTGGTTGGCTTGATGACCTCATCATCATCATCATCACCATCATCATCATCATCATCAGCTGGACAATCAGTGGGTCTCTGATTCTCTTTGTCCACTTCCTCGACATTTTCAACCACCTCCTCATCACTTGAATCACTGGTGTATGATTCAATGTCAACATCACTCTCTCCGTTTTGGATCAATGACATCTTGCACAGTGCAGTACACAACTCTCCTTGCTGGTGTCATTCTGAAATGGAAATAATAGTTAGAGTATGTTCAAATATAACTAATTCGAATGCAAATGAGTCCTATTTATGCAATACATTCCACTGAAGTCACGCAATACTGTCTGGCCCGCCTAATGTGCTCTCTACTTAACAATCTCATAAATCCCCACTTTCCAGAACATTCACACCTGTCCCTGATCAACCATTCTCCAAAGCATTCCACAAACAGTATCTGCCTTGTGCAACAAGCAGATATTTGGGCAAACAAAGTCCAGATAAAAAACAGTTAACTGTATCTGACTGCTAAAAGACATAACATTGATTTACAATTATTCAAATCTGGTCTAAACTGAAAATTATTACAATAAAATATGTATAAAGAGTGAATCATCAAACACATTGTATTTCTGTAAGTATTTATCCTATATGTGAACATTTGAGAAGTGCAATGTCTCCATGTAATGTGCAAGGTGCACATGCTATATTGACTACCATTTTCACCCAACGTTGTAAAGTTACAACAAAGACATAAACTGAAAATCAAATTTGATGCATGAATTCCACAATAACTTAGAATATGTAGCTCATGTAAATACTAACAATCACAAAAAAAATTATTTCAGAGATTTTACTTACTTCAATGTTGATATATCCAGTCGAATGAAACAAGGAGATGCGCTTCCAGTAAAGTTTGCAGGTGAAATGAGTTCAAGGCCTTATCGCCAGACCTATTTACACATTTACTATCCAATGGCATTGTGATGCAAGACAATAGGACCCATTGGCTATGTAAATGTGGTCTTTAAAAAAAAAAAAACATTTGCAAATGTGTTTTTGGAGAGCTAAAAGTGATCTTGTGATTTTACAACAACGGATCTTACAGGGTTAAATGAATTAAAACTGACTGAATACTGTGCACAACACTCTACACTGTCATTTAAGTGTTAAACTTCTGGTCATGTGACACAACAGCATGCCGCTAATTTCCATGAAGCCCCCCCTATGGGTGCTGCACCAACAAATGTGTCTCTGGTAAGGAACCTCTTAAGTTTTTTGATTGAAACCTGTTTGGTTTTAGAGTAGCATCTCTAGTCCACATATGTGGAAAATGGGACCTGATTCACTCAAAAGTTAAACAAACATGTTAATTTGAATAATTTGCAACTATAACACATCTGTGGGTCATTTTGCTTCATTTTAATATCAATGTTGTTATATTTTGTTATCACTGTACAATACATTATGGTTATATTTATTTACATTAGTAAATGCATTCCTACAGTTGAAGTCAGAAGTTTGCATACACTTAGGTTGAAGTAATTTAAACAAATTTGTTGACCACTCCACAGATTTCATATTAGCAAACTAAAGTTTTGCCATGTCGTTTAGGACATCTACTTTGTGCATGACACAAGTATTTTTTCCAACACTTGTTTACACACAGATTGTTTCACTTTTAATTGACTATATCACAATTCCAGTGGGTCAGAAGTTTACATACACTAAGATAACTATACCTTTAAGAAGCTTAATATGTCAAGCTTTTAGACAATTAGCTTCTGATAGGCTAATTGGCGTCAATTGGAGATGTACCTGTGGATGAATTTTAAGGCCTACCTTCAAACTCAGTGCCTCTTTGCTTGACATCATGAGAAAATCTAAATAAATCAGCCAAGACCTAAAAAAAAAAATTGTGAACCTCCACAAGTCTGATTCATCCTTGGGAGCAATTTCCAAATGCCTGAAGGTACCACGTTCATCTGTACCTAGAATAGTATGCAAGTATAAAAACCATGGGACCACACAGCCATCATATATCTCAGGAAGGAGGACGCATTCTGCCCTAGAGTTGAATGTAATTTGGTGTGAAAAGTGCAAATCAATCCCAGAACAACAGCAAAGGACCTTGTGAAGATGCTGGAGGAAACAGGTAGACAAGTATCTATATCCACAGTAAAACAAGTCCTATATTAACAAACTGAAAGGCTGCACAACAAGGAAGAAGCCACTGCTCCAAACCCTCCATTAAAAATCCAGACTACAGTTTGCAAGTGCACATGTGGACAAGGATCTTACTTTTTGGAGAAATGTCCTCTGGTCTGATAAAACAAAAGGTTTAATTGTTTGGCCTTAATGACCATTGTTGTGAGGCTTGCAAGCCGAAGAACACCATCCCAACTCTGAAGCATGGGCGTCACCTCAATCTAATAGAACATTTATGGGCAGAACTGAAAAAGCATGTGCGGGCAAGGAGGCCTAAAACCTGACTCAGTAACACCCGTTCTGTCTGGAGGAATGGGCCAAAATTCCAGCAAATTATTGTTAGAAGCTTGTGGAAGGCTACCAAAACGTTTGACCCAAGTTAAACAATGTAATGGCAATCCTACCAAATACTAACAAAATGCGTGCACACTTCTGACCCACTGGGAATGTAATGAAAGAAATAACGGCTAAAATATATATATTTCACATTCATAAAATAAATTTGTGATCCTAACTGACCTACGACAGGCAATGTTTACTACAATTAAATGTCAGGAATTCTGAAAAACAGAGTTTAAATGTATTTGGCTAAGGTGTATGTAAACTTCTGACTTCAACTGTATATACTTACTGTGCATTTTCACATTGAGAATAAATGTATTCCTGCAAAAGCTGAAAATGTTTGCTTTCTAAGTCTTTATATGGAGTTAGGATGAAAATAAGGTGCATTTCAAACTGTTCTGAGACCAGTGCAGACAGACAGCACACTGGAGGTTAAGTCATTTACTAAATAGGGAGCAAGGGTGCACCTAGCTTTCTATGTAGCTAAGTGCATTCACCACGAAAATCTGACCAAAAGATCAGGTTTAGGCTGCAGATGATGTTTGGAACACTCAACATGTTTGGCAGACATGGAATTTTCGTTTTTGAATGAAATATAGAATGCAACATTTGGGTTCTAGAAGTAAAAATCCCATTCAGTTTCTCCATAGGTGAACTGATTTTTAACAATAACATTTAATCCAAGACAGACCTACCGTGAGCTCTGAGGATCCACCAATCATAGAATCGCCTCAAACTAAGCACGCCAAAAGAGCTAAGCAGCAACCGCCGACTCCCATGATGCAATCGAGTCGGCCTCTCTACACTCAAACTACTTAGAAACTGCAGTTGTATACTCATAACAGACCATTTTTAATAGTTTTGTTTTCCCATAATTTTTTATTAATTTGTGTCATTCAAAATGTTCAGGGGATTGTAGTTCATTCCCTCAATAAAGACGTTTAGTACACAGTCTTGTACCTTTTGTCTTTTAGACTGATTTTGCTTCAAATCAAAGCTTGTAATATTGTGATCAGGCCCGGTAGTAGGATGCAATGTTTGGTGGGGCACTTGTATGTTTAGAGGGGGCAACGCTGATCATTGGCAGGTTGGTTAGGTTCCAGGCTTTGAACACTTTTTATGAAGGATTTTATGAAAGCCTAATGGAAAAAACATTAACAGGAAAAAAACTCCCAGGACAAAGATGGCTGAAAAAGTGGCCACTCTTGTGCTCTATTGCTTTAAACTGCGTTGCGACAGTTTGTGGGTCTGTATTTCTGTATGTGTGGTGCTTTCTGGATGGATAACCTTGACCTGTATTTGATTTGTCTCAGCACTGGCAGATGTTAGCATAAATTTACAGACTAAGATTCACACCACACATAGACATATACAGACATACAGTGCATTTGTACTTACAGAATAAAGGACTCGCAGCCTTGATATAACCAGCGGTACCAAATCGTCTCCAGTGGTTAAATCCAAATCTTCAGAAGAGATATGATAGGTGTGGGCGAGAAACAGATTGATATTTAAGTCCCTTTTTACTATAAATCTTAACACTCACATTTTTCGTTTGTTTTTTGACGATTCACATTAATCGTGAATACCACAATCAACTGTTGGGACTGGTCAAAGGTTGAGATCTAGAGTAAAAAAAAAGACTTAAATATTGATCTGTTTCACACCCACACCTTTCATATCGCTTCTGAAGACATGGATTACGTTTATGCTGCCTTTATGTCATTTTTGGAGCTTTAAAGTTCTGGTCACCATTCACTTACATTGTATGGACCTACAGAGCTGAATTATTCTTCTAAAAAATGTATTTGTGTTCTGCAGAAGAATGAAAGTCACACATCTAGGATGGCGTGAAGCTGAGATAATGATGAGATCATTTTCATTTTTGGGTGAACTATTTAAGTCACTTAATGACTTTGATTGAAAGACATCAACTTTAGTTAATAAAATGCTTGAAAATTAACCCGTCAGGGTGCATGATAGTATAAAAGCTTCTAGATTTTTTGTTTTGTTTTGTTTTTTGGAATTGTTTAATTTTCATATTCTGGTAATTTCATGAAAGTTAATTTTGATATTTAAAAGAGTACCATTGTTTGCTGTTATCAGTTGGTATGTGCAAAATTGTGGCAGGTGAATGGAAAGTGTATCAGCAAGTTTGAGTAGAAAAAGACATGTTTGTGAGGGTGTGTGTCTGAATGTGTGTTAGAAAAGACATCAAAGCCAAACACAATCAATCATTTACTCACACAAACCCAAAGAGGCAAAACCACAAACACACATCAAATAAAACCAGCCCTGCCTTTGCAAGCATTAGCATGTGTGTATTTTATGAGAGTTTGTTTGTGTTAAGTACCTGGAGAAATGTTGAAATCTTAAACGTATTGGGAAAATTACACAAAAAAAATCACTTATAGCCTGTTCTCTCTTTCTGTTCACACACAAACTTCAAAAGTGGAAAACTGAAGACAAGTGACACTCTGAAGTAACCTGAAATGGTTTTACCTCAGTGGGAAGGGATGATGGGCCCCATTGTGGAGAAAGGATGGGCCTCAGTGCGGAGGCAGGATGGGCCCCAGTGTGGAGGCAGGATGGGCCCCACTGCAGAGCCAAGGTGAGAGTTCTGAATGAGGAGGTCATGGGAGGTGTTTTGATCCAATGAAGCATTAAACAGAACTAACTTTATGCATACAAAGGCTGCTACAGCCATTAAGGACATCATGCTCAATTAAAAATGACAATGATTAACCATGCCATGCAGTACTGTAGGAAATTCTGTACAATCTAAAGATGGGGATATTATTACTGCCCATGTAATAGAGATAAGAGGCACTGAGACTGATAGATAAATATTGTGTTTTTGTGTTGAGTTTGGATGTTACTAATGTAGGGCAGAGAGTGAAAGAGTTGAAAGTTAAATAACTGAAAACAAATTGGGAGAGTGTCCAGATTTTCCATTGATAGTGAATGACAAAACAGACGATTATTGACCCACTAACCTGCCTGATTAAACCGTATAAGCTTTGCTTTGATGTTTTTCTCATTCACTGTGGACGCGTCATTGCCGTATAATTTCATCTTTTCGTTTGTTTACAAGGGTGTTGTTTTGTCTTCCAAACAGTTATAAAGTTGGAGCCTCGACTTTTCCAATGGCTGTCACGCTTATTATTCATGACGATCTCGAGCTGTTCCAGGATGTTGAATATAATAGTAATATACACGGAGAGAGGGGAAAAACAGCTTAGGATCAAATGCGCCAATTCTCCACGCCTGACACAACTACCGACGAACGCTCGCATCCTGCTAGCCGCTGCTACGATAATGAGCGGGATTTGTAAAAGAGTAAATGAATGAATAATGAAATATCCAGGTTGATCAGTTATGCTCGCGCGGCCCGCGGTCAATCGCCTCGGGCGGGAATTTTTCGCGCGTCCGGCGCGTGTCAGGATAAACTATTTTTTACAGTCCATTGCGTGACAGCGCGCACGGGGACCTGAGCTCAAATAAAGCGCTTCTCTGTCCTAGCAGCCCCGAAACATAACCGATGATGATGGAAAAGAGACTTTCCATCACTAGGTTTTAAAGCCGTTTGTAATTTAGTCTGAGTCTGCTGCGCCTCAGATCCATTATGTCAGCTGGATTTTTGGTCAAGCGTGAAATCGACCAAACAGATACTTCATGTTACTGCGATACTATTGTGTAATATTATTTTAATGGCGCGTTTTATTATTATTATTATTATTATTGTTATTGTGTTTTACCCTCCTCTCTTTGACAAAGGGAAGAATCTAAACGTATGCTAGCCTATTATTTAATAATTATATATATATATATATATATATATATATTTATTTATTTATTTTTTTTTTTTAAGGTCTTTTCATTTAATTGAAAAATTCAAGGTGTTAGGGCAAATTAATATTTTAGGAATAAATGAGCTCATCTGGCAGAGCAAGATTCTAGCGACGCCAAAGTCTTGGGCTCGGTTCCCAGGGAACACGTACATGTTAAAAGGTATTTATTTATTGCATGGATAAGACGCTTTGGAAATAGGGGGTCTACAAAATTCGTAAGTGTAAATGAAATAAACCTGATGCTTTAGACAGATTACTTTGGACATTTGTTGTTAACTAAAGGTTTATGGTTGAATAATAACATTTGTTTAAAAAGTCAATAATTAGCTATTATTGACTAATATATATTTATATATATGCCTAGATATGATTTGGTCTTGTGGGCTTTTTTTTTTTCTTTTTTTTTTTTTTCCTTTTAGGAGTAGGCCTAATAAGAACCGGGTTGGAGGGAAGGATGAAAGATCCCGGCTTGTGTTGTTTCGGGTCCCGTGGGTGAGTGCGAGGCTAGTCTCTTTTTTTTTTCTGCTGAAGAGAAATCTCTGAATCTTGCAGAGATCCACGTCGCTCGCGGACATGCGGGTGCTGCACCTGGGTCACAATACTTCACGCATGACGAGTCACGCGACGGAACCCGCAGGCCACGCGCTCCTCCGCATTAAATACAACAGCGCGCGGGGGTCTGACCTGCGGCGGGGATATGAGTTCACTTTACTGCCACGACCGTGGACACGCGCCTTCAAGCGTTTGTTTTCGTGACATTTTGGCATTCCTTGCTAGGTTTAAAACAAGAAGTCCGAGGAAGATGCAGAATATACATTTCTAATTTCCGGAGGTTTTTTATTTCTTTTCTGTTGATTTCGTTAAGCCCATAGACAATATTGGGTAAGTAATTCATTACTAACTACTAATTATATCTTCTACAGTGTAATTAGATTACTTATTACAAATTAGGGCCTATACTTTCTAAAAACCTTATTATCCATGAAACCGTTCTTTTAATACTTTCAAATAAATAATATAAAATCGAATAAGTTATTCACGAACTGGCCAAATAATTGAAGGGGAAGCGTTAAATTAGAAAACATATATTTTAACATTAAACTATATATTTCGATTTTAAATGCACTATTGTTTTATATAAAATGGTTCTATAGTCTATAAATTATTTAACACAATTACATCAGAAGTACCTGTAATTAAATTACTGAAAAATTATGAGTAATCCCTTACTTTACTTTTTTTAATGAAAAAGTAATTTAATTACAGTAATTAATTACTTAGTAATGCATTAGACTCAACACTGCCTAGGTCAGTGTGATTATGAAAAAACACAACATGTCTATGAATAATTATATTGAAAGCTATTAACCACTAGACTTTGTTTACGCGACCCCTATTTTAGTCCTACATAGTAAACTTGAAAACAATATTCGATGCATTAATACGTTGTAATTCTGCTGTATAGTTGTGTTGTAATTCTATGTTATGCCCTGTTACATTTAATTGACAATGTGTTACATTTTTCATATTATTCAATGCTTCATGTGGTTCTGCTGAGGTTAGATTAAAATCTTTATCAAAATAAATAGCCATGGTCGTGAGAAGCTATTTAATGTATGTTTGTTTTTCCCCCTGAACAAAAATGTTCCTCTTCCACAATTCGGATGCTGTTAAGAGGCCGACTGTGGAGTAGAACAAACCTGGTCTGGCTAAATAGCCTGACCTCTTGACTGTCTAAAAATGAACAACTTTCCATGGGAGCAAAAATATTGACTATTTATGTATCTAGCATTTAATTTTGAAGTTATTCTAAAATGAGGGACACTGATTCTAGAATTCCATTATAGAACGTAACCACACAGCAACAGCTACAATAAAACACGATTTATTCTTATTTGGAGGTAAATGAAAATCACCATACAAGAACCATCTTCTACCCTTCACCACATAACACCGTATCTATGAAACATAAAAATACAAGATGCTATCTAAACCAAGCGTACCCACGCACAGAGACAGCCACAAATAGACGACCCAGTCTGTTTCTATGTACAAACGTCCATTAAATTAAGCATAAATAAATATATACAAACATAAATAAAAAAAGAGCCTTCCTCACACAGAGTTAACCAAATAATAACTTTGACAGACTATATTCCTGCTTTCTGGACAGAGAAAATGCGCGCACGAGCACAAGAGTGCGCGCTAGCCGGTGAGGTGTGCGCGTGAAGGCTGCGCGTGGCCGTGTCCTAGCACGCGCGGTCACCTCAGTTATATGCAGCCTATTAGAATGTCAATAAATCATGGACCATTTGTTATGGCTGTGGTCAAAAGTCTTTTAAATGAACAAATAAACAATATTCAGGCCTTGAAACGTGATGTTTGTCCATGTTGATTTAGGTCTATGCAAATGTTAGTATTAAAAAAATAATAATAAATAGTTAAGAAACATCGTGAAACGAATATCATTTCAGTTGGTCAACTTGGTTGCCATGTTAAAACTAGGTTAACTCACTGAAAATGTCCTCACATTTGCACAGAACTGAATACAGCACAAAAAACAGCAGTTTCAAATACAAAGAAATACAACCAAAAATATACAGAATTGCACTGTTGTAAATGTCTGCACTTTTAAATCATTCTGAATATGTCCCAGGTTGTTTTAAAAAATTTTGTTTGATAAAAATCGGCTCAGAAAAAATCATTATAGGTCAAACATTGTACTTGTTCTCTGTATATAAATGGATTTGATTGAGAAAAGCTGTGATTATAAAATATGTTGTGTGTATTGTATGGACGGTCATGCTATGAGGCAATTCTGACAGAATTAAACAGCTGGTGGAAATCAGACTCTCTTTAATTTTATGTCAACATTTGTGATGCACTGGACCGTAACCCAGATAGCACACATGCATCTCCAAGATGTCTTTGTAAGAGCTTTTCAACTGGATAGCTTTATAATCTAATTAACATATGCTAAACATCTTAAATAGATCAGATTTATAAACAATCTAAACCATAAACGTCTCAAAGACATCTGCTGAATGTCTTATTGACATCCCGGAGGTAAACATCCTATAGACGTATTGCAGATGAACAAATAACCTAAAAAATACGTCTTCCAGATGTAAACACACACACATCAAATAGATGTCTGGATGATGTAGGTGTCCTATCAGGGATCTTGCAAGATGCTTTGTTGTCTGACATAATATCAGCACAGCGTTCATGACTAAATTTCTTATTTTCGGAATACTTTGCCTCTCTTTAAAATTTATGTGTAGCAAATTGCTCATTTGACACTCACTTTTTGATAACATGATTGTTATGGGAGGTAAGGATTCCGTGAAGGTTGAATGAAATGTACCTATAATTTTGTATATTTGTAAGAATAATTTAATATAGTAGTTAAAAGTGTCCCAACCTATATTCAAACCAAACCTGTCCTTCGGTACGCTGGCCGTTAAACTCATGAACACTCAAATATTTGTTCCGAAATTCATGAGCATGTGTGTAAAGGACAGACTGCGTGGTACAGCGTCTGTCTAACATCATGTAATATGTCCAATTTTTATACACAAAAGCACACTCGCACACACTCCTCGAGCATTTGCACACGAATGAGATGGAGATGGTGAACGTGTCACAGCAAAGATGTCCTCCAGTCTCTATTATTGTAGAATTCCATTCGTTTTCCCATGTTCTGTTTTCCATTTCACACCAGAGTGTAAAACGCAATGTCATAAAACGAGGGTTTATAGAATCTCTGAACATCTCCGGTGACGTTTGCCCAGTTTGAAGCCCCACCTTCCTTGATATCCTGCATCGTTGTATTTCCACAATTCATTTCCTGTGCTTTTCCTCTTTCTCTCCGCCTTTAGAGCCGGGTCCGTCTGCAGGTGTGTGCCGGTTGGGAGTGGGGTTGTTCAGGAACATCTTGTCGAGACCTTTAAGGGCTTCAGTCAGGTAGTTCTGCAAAGCCGTGAGGGCGGCACAGATGGCTGGTGAACCAAAGCCATGTGTGATGAAGCTAAAGTGTGACAGACAGCTCTGGATTCCTGGCTCCAGGATGGACGTAGGCCGAGAGTTTCCTAATGGTGTACGATCCTGAGCCAACAGGTCCGTAAACTCCTTACACAACTGCCTGGAAAAAGAGAAGGAAGGACAGAGAGGATGAGTCGATTTTTAGTTAATATTATTATAGACAACACTCTACAAATTCTGTGTAAAAAAAAAAAAAAAGATTTAGTTAATTGGAGAGCATAGTGCTTTCTTTTCATATTGATGATAGTCTTGAGTATTGAGGGAAGAATTGGAAGCTAATTTAAGTTTACTGTAGATATACATACATTTACATTATACATTTGGCAGATAAAGAGGCCTTATTACAGGGACAATCCCCCCAGAGCAACCAGGAGTTAAGTGCCTTGCTCAAGGGCACAATGGTGGTGACTGTGGGGTTCGAACCAGCGACCTTCTGATTAGCAGCCCTGTGCTCTAGCCACTACGCCACACTAACCCTGTAGGAAAACATCCTTGACCATTACTAATATTAACACTGCATTTTGCTAATGAAAAAGTGTGTGGGATAGACGTGTTCTTCCTATAGCAAGAATAGTTGGGTGGGTTTTTGAACAGTTATGATCCTGCACAGTTGCTCCCATCCAATTTCTTTACAATCTGAATAGCTGTGATCCAATAATGATATGTCATAAAACTATTCTTGGCATATCACACATAGCAAATTCTTCATTCACTTAAATCAAAACATATCAGAGAGTATTGCTTGGTCTACTGCATACATTTACCAAGAAATGAATTAAACATTGAATTGGAATAGACACTCTGATTCCATTAAGAGCCTACAAAGAACTGTCTATTCCTACAATTTTTCATAATATATTGATCTACATATTCTTTTAACTTTATGTGAAATATTGATTAGAAAAGATTTCATACATAATATCAAAGCCACCACTAGAGCAACTCAAAAAACCCTCATCCATGAATAACCAACACACCATGACTTCAACATTTGGACATTTAAAATAAAGCAGACACGACTACCCAGTAAAACTGATAAAATGGAAATAATAATAGTAAAATACGTGCAACAGATTGAACTCTCACAAATCTTATACACTGTCACAAATCCAAAAGAACACAGATGATGACCACAGATTACATTAGACTGATTAAGGGGATAGTCAGGTGAATTTATAGTTAAAAAAAATCATCTTAATTTGTGTTCAGTAGATGAAAGTCATGCACATCTGAGATGGCACGAGGGTTAGTAAACTATGAGAGAATTTTCATTTTTGTGTGAACTATCCTTTTAAATTATATTTGATTACAGGAATGTGATTGCATTAGATGTTCTTAATAAGATATGGTATAAATGGAAAACACTTACATGTACAGGCCTGCAATGGAGTTCATGGGTAAAGGGATATTTCTCATGCCTAAACACATGCTTTTTGGTCTCCTCGATATTTTCCCAAAAGAATATTAATGTATCCCTTAATGGAAACTCTCCACTGAATGGAGTGAATGGTGGACAGTTCCCTTTAAGAGATGCATTTGGAGACCAAAAAAGGATGTGATTAGGGATGAATATGAACATGTAGTCTACAACTGGCTCTGCACATGTACATATAATGTACGTGTACTAATGATCCTCAGAGCGGTGCACATTAAAGTATATTTCTACTTCTGAGAATAAACTGTTCGAATGAAGCCATCAATATAACTTCCAGTCTTCCGGGAGTGTCTTTATTCACCATTATATTCAGATCTCAGAATGTTTCACTTCCTGAAAGAGATAGTGCTTGAAATATTCATGCCTTTCCTGCTTTGGGGAATCACTGATTATAGAAATAATATAGGCAAAGCAGCATCTAGCTCTGCGCCCATATGAGCCATCATCTACCTGAACACTAATGACCTCTCAATGTTTGACCACCATGTGTCTAAGAAAC
The DNA here is from genome assembly GCA_032164185.1 of Moxostoma hubbsi. Lineage (NCBI taxonomy): Eukaryota > Metazoa > Chordata > Actinopteri > Cypriniformes > Catostomidae > Moxostoma > Moxostoma hubbsi. The sequence goes on along the minus strand of JAVLUX010000022.1, from coordinate 4,206,336 downwards.
AGCTTAAACGCCCGGACCAGTACTTCTGCGTATTCTGACCAAAGTAAGTATCCAATCGTGTTTTCCAGACTATTCAGAATTTCTGCTCTCTGATGCTTGAATGAAAGTATCAAATAATGTCAAATAAATTAATTGTGCATATATAGATTACCATCATTTTAAATCTTTGTTTTCTTAACAGCTACAAGATTGCTTTGAAGTGTATTATAATCTCCCAAATAAGAATCTGAGAAAACATTCATACTTCAATCTCTAAAAGGTCATTTGTGACAAACAGTTCAAATGCCTCCAACTGGCAGTGTTGCAGAGCCCTGCTGCGGCATCTGCAGTTGTCCAGGCTTGTCAGATTTTGACCCATATTCGCTTTCGCGGCTCAGAATCACAAACAGTCTTGTTGTCCAGTCGGGAGAGCGCAGCGCGCCTCTCTCTCATTCCAGAGCGACAGAACGCGAGTGCCCGAGGCGCGTGCAAGGGCGGGGGCGCGGGCTGACTGACGGGACTTTGACAGACAGACTGTGAAAGAAGAGGCGAGGGAGGAGGGATGACCTTAGGCTAAACTTAAAGGGGAAAGCTGGCACTTTAATACTTGAAACATTTCACTTAAATATAATGAGTTCCTAGCTCCGTGCCAGGCTGAGATGGATAAGAGACGCGTGTTTCTGCTGGACCTGAACTGCCTCATTAGAAACCAGCTAAACGTGTCAAAACGCACCAGGCACTAAGCGGACAGCCATCAAAACGACACGCTCCCCAGAAAATCCGTGATGGATTCAACATTCACCCCGAAATGTGCCTACACATTTGTTCAGATGAGGGCACTAGGCATTTACCAGCATCCAATGAAAGCAACGAATGGGGGGGGGGGGGGGGGGGGGTTGTACTTGTCAGAATCTACGCCCCTGCTCAGACTCAGTTAAACATGAAACAAACTCTTAATGGCACGTTTTGTACATACTTTGTGGCGAGCAGCATGTTCTTTCTTGAGTGCAATTCGTTGGGATCTGTGTGTTGTCTGTTCAGATATTCAGACACGGCCTTCGTGGGAAATTCAGTTTCACAAATGTAGCCAAAATCCCGAGCCAAATGAACAGCTTCCCCTGGAAAGGAAAAATAAATCAATACAATGGAGTAAAGAAGAATCGCTCCATATTTCCGCCTAAAGTAATTACATATGCTCAGAGAATGTTTTGCAGAGACGGGCCACTTCTGTTCAAATGAATATGAGAAATTGGAACGCACATCCAAGGATGTAGAAAGGAATTCCCGTTTTACAGGTTATAAGAGCCAATCACCTTTTACGTACAGACAAAATCTGTCAATAAATTGTCGAACGCGCATGCGTATTAGCCAGGGAAAGCCAGGGAAATTGCGTTTATTCGGTAAAGAATCACAGAATTGTCAGATATTATTGCTGATTTGAAATATGTTCTTTGATCGTAATCTTGACCAACAGTTTTAGAGATTTTGGTCTTTCTTCATTGAAGTAGATAGGAGCTGCACTGGCATGTTTGGAAATAGCCTCCCGAGAGCGTTCAAAAGATGGCCGACAGTGGACTGACTTGCTATGAAACACTTGCTGCAATTGAATTGAACTGGAGGGAGATGTATCTGGCAAATAAAGGATTTCAATGCAGAAACAATCAGGCTATCACAATAATAATTATATAAAATTAGCGGCATTGAATAAACTAAAGTTTTTAGGCCATGATTCTGTATATAGCTATATATGCGATCAAAATATATATTAAAAGATTAGCAGTGCGGTCGTTCTAATAATTGTCAGATTACAGAAAATGATAAACTCTCTAGGCCATGAAAATTAATTTATTTTGTTTTTAGTTTGTGTTTAAAGCTGCAATTTAAATTCGTATGCTAAAATGATTGTAAAATTGTCCGGCCTCCGATAGATTTGATCGTTTCTTTGCTCACTTGATAACTCCCAAACACCTCATGATATACATCCAGAATATGGAGAAAATAATCAGCAAACAGGACAATGTCTTGCTTTACCTTCTACTAGAGATGTCAGTAAAGTGACATTCGCTGCTTTGCGTCGCCCAGCGGGCAAATTCAAGCCGATTTTCTCCAGTTTTTCCCTCAATGATCTACCTCCATTTTTCGACTTCGCTCTAAACAGAAAATGGACATATATTTAAGATACTTGCTTTATGAAGGATTGACACCAAAAACACCAAAAACATACAATGCAAATAAAAAAGTGCCTTTTTATTGGTAGGGCCAATTTGAAAACCGTCCATTAGGCTGGATTAAAAAAAATCAAGTAGGCCTAAAATTTGTGTTCATTCAACGTCCATCATTACAACAATCATCAACTGCATGCTTTACGGCATGGCAGGTTCTGTAAGAGCATTTGACTGTTCATGGATCACATTTATAGATTAAATGTCTTTCAGATTAGGCTAAGAACAAAACTCCAAGTTGAGGCCAACAACAGAAATGGTCACAATGCTCATGAGTTTCAGACTGATTATTAGATTGTCTTTCCTTTAGATTATCCATTGACCTATTGGTTGTGATATGGATTCTGGCGGGTGTATTTGCTCTTACCTCCGCAGAACCCCACCGAGTAGAGAGGCGTTCAGACACTCTGGCGGAGAGAGGCGCCGCTGGACTTCGCCAACCGTCACTTTATATTTGGAAGTGGAGCTTAAAAGCGACAGGCGGCCGGGCACCGAACAGAACACCTCGTTGGCGTTCACCGTGATCCCGCCGATTAGACCGTCTTTGTTCATCATGAGAGAAGCGAGGCTTTTGTGTGGAACTGGAACTGTGCGAGAGGGACAGATATATAAATATGAATGTCTGTCCTAAAATATTGGCCTACTCACATTTACTGGAAATTATTTGGGAATTATGATTTAGCTGAGTACTCAAAACATAAGATGTGCACTTGCTTGATAAATAGTGCTTAACCCTAAAAAGATCTTTCTATCCTGGTGGATACAAATATTTATGAGGCTGTGGAGAGGAGCAATAATGGAGTATAAATATTGAAAAGGGGGGCCCTGCAAAATACTGAGGACATTGTATATACTTTGGCTTTAAAGTCCGGGATCAACTCACAATCTTTATCTAAAAGTAAAAGGCAGAATTTTGTGAGAATACAGCTGACCTCGATGCAAACGCTCTACAAGCAATACAAATGAAAATAAAATTATATATTTTAGAAAAGAAAAACATTTAAATGTATTACGTGGGGCATAATGTGTTGGGGGAAAAAAGCATTGAATTAATTTCTAGACGTTGCCCTTTTTAGGGTTAATAAAATAAAAAAAGCATGACCAGAACCGACGGAAAATGTATTAATTATGTTGTGCATATTCTTTCTGATAAAAATTAAGCGATTATGCAAGAGATTGTTATTGTTGTTAAAACCATGTGTAAGACCAGTAGGTCTATAGATAGCCCAAGCCCGTGCAAATATTATGTAATGTGAAATCTCGGCGAGCCCTCGACTGGTCTGGGTCACCCGCACGCGCCCGGAGCAGTCAGCGCGTGCTCTTGTTTTCACACGGTAATTCCACATACAATGGAAAGTAAGACAGGATTGTCCATGCGGGTGCAAACAGAAAAGCCTGTAGTCTTTTGTTCTAATTGATGATCTTTTCCAAGCATGTTGCCTGCTGAATGTATCATGGGTCAAAAATCTCTATTTGCCCAAGGAATCCTGGCCACCTGTTCTCATGGCACAATTTGTGGGTGTAACGTATTACATTTACATTTTTTTCGGCATTATATGTACAAATTATGTGAGACAATCACATATTTCTCTTCCTTTCTCCTCTTTTTCATTCAGTCACTTTCCTGCAAGGTTTATTTCCATTGAACCTTGTGAGCACGCGATGGCATTTCAGCACTATTTACTACGCGCATTTATTGTTAGGCTATCGATTGCTGGTTGATACGTCCTATTTGATAATATTAACCACCTATTTTTTTTATTATTATTTATTTCATTTTTTAAAAAAAATTTCAATCAATCCTCTCAGTCACTATGCACACTACGACCATCAAACGACGTCTCCTAATGGGGTAACGAGGGCTCAAGCCTACGGAGGTCTCTACAGGGGATAATAGAGAAAACGAGCTCTAAACGAGCTCATGAGATCTGCGCACTGAAACCCATCCATCACAGTGGCCACTTAAAGGCCGACTCTTCTGGGAGGCCAGTGTTCCGTAAACTAAATTACCGGCAATTGTCCCCATACACGGACAAATATTAACACGAGGCCAGGGAGGGTCGCTGGAGCTCTTACTGACTGAATGAAAGTCTTAACGGAGAGTGAATTTGTCAAAACGTAGAGAAAGTAGCTACATCAACAAATTGGTGGTGAAGTGTCAATTTTAGTCATTTTTGGCGATCTTTGTACTACAAAATTCAGACATAGCCTACATGGACTAAATCTGAATTTGTAACGATGTTAAGTTCTCGATAGGAAATGAATAAACATAATGAATGGGCATCCAGTTCCACTTAATCGGGCTGGGCGTCCAACCTTAAAAGAATAAACAGGTGACATCATTTGAATCGCAGATGAGGTTCAGCGCATGCGTGATAGGTGTGTGTGTGTGTGTGTGTGTGTGTGTGTGTGTGTGTGTGTGTGTTCACCTGAAAGGACTTTCCCCTCTAATTCCATAAATTATTATTATTATTATTGCGCAATAATATAAATAGAATACTAACATAATTCTTAGTAATTTCTCGTTTACCTTTTTTAATCACTGACTGATCCAGGATGTTCATCCCGTTGTTTGCATCCTCCACAGCCTAGACATAACAGCACGGGGAGAAAACATTCAAAATGCTGTAATGTTGTTCAAAACGTACAGTCAGTAGTTCATTTAGATAAGAGAAAGATAGCCTTCTCAACAACAACAACAACAATAGTGCATTATGCGTTAACAAACAATTCAAACGGACTTTGCACCCAATTGGTGAACGTAGGCAGTTAAAAACGTGTTTTAATCAAATCTGTCTCTTACACAATTTGGTTGACAAACAAATAGTGCAGAATTGCAATTGATATTTCTCCAGGGTCATGCTTAATAACCCAAAGAAAGGTACCTAAACCAGACTTAATCTGGGTTTTACTGGAACCAAATTAAAGATTCCTCCACATGCCACTAATGTTAGACACTACATTTCTCCTGTTATTAAAAATATAAATAAATAGAGAAATCAATGTGTCTATATTCAGTTTGAGAAGAAAGGCGGTGGATCATTGTCCAGTCAACTGAACTGGGACAGGCCTTAGTTTGAAATAATTGAGCAGAAATGTGTCCATTGACACAATTAGATGTGATGTGTGCAGAGAACACATATGGCTAGAAATGTGAACTGATGAGATTTGCAGGAAAATGTTTGTTTTTAGATATTGTTCTGTAATCCACTGCAATTTTGATTGATCTTCCTCAACGTAGGCCTCGTTGTAATGATTTTAAACATTGTTTATGACGTAAAAATATAGATTTAAAAAATGTGATTACCACAACAATGAAGTATTCCCCCGTTTCCCAACGAAACATTTACATTTAATGCTGTTCATGGAAGGAATTCAGATTGAATCCCTCAAAATGTTTCTATTGTGTCACAAAAAAATTGCTATGTTATCATATCTGAAACCATACAGCCCAAAAAGGTATCTCTGCTACGATTTAAAATATAATAAAAAATACATTGAAACTTTGAATAAACTGAATTTAATCGCTAGTTTTAACTGCAAAAAAAAAAAAAAAAAAAAAAAACTAGGCCTATAAATGGATTATTCCACGTATGTCGTGTAATCTAAAATATTATTGTTTTTTACCCCAAAATATGGATCACTGCACATTAGCAAAAAAAGAAGGAAAACAAACTCTAACTAACTTGAACATCCTCCATTCCATGCGCCAAGCCATGCAGGGACAGACCGTCTCCCATCCCCGCCTCGAGCCCATGGTGTGTGGAGTGCAGCAGCACGTCCGGTCGGCGCACGGTCGAGTAGTCCCGCCGGGGGTCCAAACCGGAGAGCTGCGGTAAAGAAGCTCTAGGCTGCGGCAGTAAAGCTCCGCTCTCCGAGCCCACGTCCTGCCGCTGACGAGAGCCCCATGGGTGTTGTTGAGGCTGGTGAAGGGCGTTCAGAGAGTACGGGTCGCTGACGTGTGAGTACGGGTCCTGACTCTGGTGGTACGGCAGCGGCTGGTACGGCGGCGGAAAGTACGGCGGCTGGAAGTCCGAGGAAGGAGTGTGAGAGAGTGGCGGAGCGCTGGAATACGGACCCTGAGTGACCGAGCCCAGCTGGGACAGTCTGGAACTGTGGCTCGGTACCCCATCATGGCGGTCCTTCGAACGAGAAAAGAATATAAACATGATTGAAACACTTGTTTCGATGATCAGAGAGTTTTAACAAATAAACGTCTTGAACACCTGACCTAACACATATCGAAGGCATATTTTGAGGTCAACGTACAAATATCAGCGTCCGCAATGATCCCATAGAAGCATTCAAAATCATTTTAGGCTAATAGCCTATGTTTTAACAGATTCATATATAACAGCATTTGGGACATAACTCATCAAATGCATTAAATCCCCAAAGCAATATAGGGCATAAAACACAGCACACGCAATACAAAAAGCAACCCCAATTTGCCACCTTTTGTCTGGTGTATTTTCCATAGCTATAGCTACAAGAAAGCATTTGATCTTCTGAGCACAGACTCACCGTTGAAGAATACGTGTGCACTAACATCTGGTCAGAAACCCACGAGAGCTCGTGGAGAGATGAGACAAACTCGCCGGAATAAGAAACGCGCTCCTCTCAACTCCTCATGATCATATGGAGCAAAACTTCTGTTATAAGCTCAAATGACTCTTCTACAAAACTCGTCTGTTCTTTCAGATCTCGATTCCGTTCCTCCTGATCCGCCGCTCTGATCCAGAGTGTGATGCTCCGTCCGAGTGCTTCGCTACACCTCCTCAGAATAATTGTTATTCATGACTCCTCTAATATTGCGGGAATACTTAAAGCAGTGGGGAGCGGCGGAGCGTGAAGGCGCTGCTGCTGTAAGTGACGCTCATTCAGGAGGAGGAAACGCTCGTGCTCTGTTTTATTCCCCTCTCTGCTTGGGGTCCCGCGCGCACGGGTCTGGACCTCTTTCTTTTGCTATTGTTGTCTTTTATGCTATTGTTGTGTGTGCAGACCGAGTCCATTTATCTCCATCCAGAACAAACGAATAGCCGGAATCAGCTGCTTTAAAGGGCAGATGGGACTGAGGCCTCATTCACATTGACCACTATATTCACTATGTCCTCTCACGTTTCCAAATCCATTATATAACTATACTCACACTATACCATATTCACTGAAGTAGTACAGCTTTATAGCCACTCATGCTCGCCACAAGTACTCCATTCCATCACAGGCCAGTAATATTAGACACTCTACAAATGTCTTCATTTAGCAGGATATCAATTTAAGTGTTTAAATTCTGCGTCATTTTGCAGAGGCATAACATCTCTGACGTATACACTCACCATAACTATTCTCCAACAGATTCTTTCATATCATAACACACAACACAAAGCAGGCCTCGCTCTTTGACAGACAAAACATGAACTCGCAATACTGCATTCAGTGAACTCTTAATACAAATTCAAGATGATATATTTCCACAATGAAATGGGGTGAAGCTACAAAGGTAAAATTATAAAAGAACACAAAATAAATAAATAATTATATAAACAAATTATAGCTGATGAGATCGTTTCTTCCGGCGGTCTTGCACCGGGTGTCAGTTTAAAGTCCTCCACTCATGGTGCCCCATTTCAGCTCGTATAATGGACGATTTCACGGGCTGGGGTCGAAGTGTTTAATTACACGCGTGACGGTGACTGTGAGAGAAAAGCCATGTGTGACTCTATGGGTCGGCATTCCGCGAGGCTTTTTCGGAGCCCATTCAGGGGAATCCACGGGACTTCCACGCGTGACAGTGAGTCCTCTCGTCCTGATCGTCCTGTCCCGGGATCGGAGGACGCGATTGTTTTTAATAGGATAGATCTTTAGAAGTTTCTCATGAAAATCAAAGCAAGTCCTCTGAGCTGATAAGGTTTAATTTGTTTTGTGTGTGTGTGTGTGTGTGTGTGTGTGTGTGTGTGTGTGTGTGTGTGTGTACGAATTTTCCAGTTTATCTTTGCTTTGATGGCAAATTAGGAACGTCACGCCTTTAAAAAAAAATACAAATAAAAAATACGAAAATAATTCGTTTGGAACGCGTAAAATCAACTTTCATAATTTAAAATGATTACGTTATATTACACATGGCGACACATATAAATGGAAATAAGTGCAATAATAATATTTTAAAAGTACATTGTATCCTGCTAAAATTAATTTACCCCCCCAAATGCAAATCGGCAAAATACAAAATTAAATATGAGTCAAAATTTGAAAATGTAACGTTTTCTTATTTGAGAATTAAGTTATAATAACGAATATCATTTCGTTACAGTAACCAGCACCCATACCAATAAAAATACACATAGCCAATGTATCAAAAAAATCAGGCAAAATTAAAAAACAAATTGCATTATAAATAACACAGATGCTGATGCAATTTGTCTCCTCGTTACCTCATATATATCTTCATACTTGACATTTTCCACCAGTTTCCACAGCATGTTCGCGCGCTGATCCCTGTGTAACGAGTGCATTCATGTGAAGAGTGAAGATCTGAACTCTCTCTCTCTCTCTCTCTCTCTCTCTCTCTCTCTCTCCCCCCCCCCCCCTCTCTATCTCGCTCTCTCAAAACGTAAAGCTCATAGAATAATCCGTGATTCCCTTTACTAGTCTGTCGTTGATACAGTGGATGTCTAATGTTAAGTGTGTTGACTTTGAGTTGTATGAAAATGCAAATGCTGTGTACCATTTTTCAAAAGTAATTGCATGACTATTGAATTGAAAGGAAACAGTTGTGCAAAGTAATATTAGGCCCAATCAATGCAGCCAATAAATCAATGCATCACTGATGATGACATCATCATGTCATCGGCATCACCGTCTTTATTCTTTTTTTTATGTTCATTAATGTCTTGCTAAATGTTCATTTTATTTTATAGTATATATTGTTATTGTTTTTATAACCGTTACTTTGCACATTATTTTAATTCTGTTATTAATTACTATTATTCTCTTGTTTCTCCTTGTCGTTGTGTGTATGGATGCTCTGGCAATAGTGTATGTAAACACACAAGCATGCCAATACAGTACTTTACATTAAAGTACTAGTCATTTCAAATTGAACATTTAATTTGGTAGTCCAGAGCGTCCTCTGCTGGTTATTGATAAACACACACTTGAACAGTGATAAGTGTTGAAGGCTTGGTCTTTGACATGAGCTTTACAATCGGACATCGTTTCGTATCGGGGATTAATCGTCCCCTAGAGACTGAAAAACTGAGAGCAAAAGAGTTAAAGCTTTTTGTGGCACGGTCAATTAGGCTTCTTTAATTATTTATTGATTATGACACTGGGACATGGCTGTTTCTGAAATATCTGACACAGGGGTTTACAATATTTCAGAACATGTGCCCCTTCGTTTGTCTAACCCAAAATCCATTGAGAAAGAAATTCGTGCTAACACCCTTGACATTTATTCCTTCTTTCTTTCTTTCTTTTTTAATGAAGTTACATGCAAAATCACCTCTAATACCCTACCCTTCAGATAGGCTTTTACTGGACAAGGTGCCATGAAATATCACACAACGCACCCATGGGCTCGGCAAACAGCGGCGGAAAGATATCCGCGTGCCGCGGTCAGATCGTTTGTTTAGCCAATCAGAGGAAGACTTTCTGCCTGCCAATCTTTGAGCTAATCTGCCAATCCGTGGCTCAATGTGGACAGCGCTAGACACAGCTAATTATCTTTAAACTGTGGCTGTTTGGTTCATAAGTGCAGCGTTCATCATAGGCTACTTGACTGATCATTTTCGTGACGAATTGGGGTTTTAACGAATATTTTATGAGAATTAATCATTCTCGTTCAACGGGTGTCTTTTATGCTTTTTTTTCTTTTCATAATTATTATTATTATTACACATTTGCTAGGTATAGCTGGACGCCAGAGAACTTCACGCTAGCGCCATATTTAATTTTTAATGGAAATGAAAACGAGGCTGTGAGGGATAAACTTACCTTCTCTTCAAAGCTCCTATATTACATCTGATTTTCCTCAACTCATGTTGTCTGGAGTTCATGTATAGCTACTGAATGTTCTTGGACAGTTATTTTATTAATGTTTAGTCCGCGGAACGACCCAAAAAACACTTTAAACTGCAGCACAGCCCATTAAAGAGACTGCACGTCTATCCTTAACTGCCTTATTGTCATTCCCATTAAAAATCAAAGATGGCGCTGCTGTGAATAAAGTCTATGGGGGCGGGATCTCCAAAAGAGGGCGGGGTTACTCCAGAATAAAATTGCGCCAACTCCAAAATGGGACGTCATATTCATACATAGTTATGGTTACGAAAAGGGTGGTTAGGGGCTCTCCATATCTTTGTTGGCGGTTTTGAGCTTAGTTTGTTAAATCAGGGATTTATTGATTCCCACATTAGGCTACACACATTTGTCGCCACCTAATGGCTGACAAGGTTTTACAGAAATGACTAACCTACTGAATGCACCAGCAAATGAACCCGAACCATCATTTTGGTGAACGCATTCATAAAGCAGAGTCAGTGAGCTGAATCAAAATCCCTGTTATCTCAGGATTTTTTTTTTTTATCATAATCATTATTTTAGTTAGGTTTTATAAATGCACAGTAATGATGCCCTACAGCATATAGGCCTCATTCATGAATCAGGAAACACGAGCAGCGTGAACAAATCTGTCGATAAACCGTTATTAAACGTAAATTATTCCTTTTTGAATTAAAAAACAATTTATACATGAATCGGATTCATGCAAGGTCATAGCCAGGAAATAACTTTTGGGGTGGCCTCAATAAAAATGGATGGGCAAGTTTACGCACCAAGTTTTCTAATTTTTTTTACCAAATTGTCATTAAGAACAGAGAAGTGGCACATTCAAACAGCCCTTTCAGAAATCATATTTATATATATATATTATTTTTACTATTTTTTAAATATATATTTGAAGTCAAAGAATAATCTCTAATATTCTGGGTAGTCCTTGGTCTAATTTGGGTGGGCCCAGGCTCACCCTGGCCCACCATGGCTACATTGGTTTCATGAATAAGACCCTATATCTTGTATTTTATATATGGTATATGACAATTACACTTTGATTTTGAAAAAAAGAAAATATGACCCAGGAACTTAGATGAGATCACAATCTTTTTCTGCCCTCAAGCAAGACATTTTACTCCTGGCTTCCTCAGGGAGACGATCACTGTTGTTATACTGTTAGTCACTTGGATGAGAACTATCCACTATAGCAAAGAAATAAAATAAATAGCTGATTTAATGTTGAGTAGCTCACATAAGTAGCTATAATAATAATTAAACTCAGATTTCTTGTCGAGCAAATAACTTTGTTGCATTTAAAACAATCCAAGTGTAATTATTTGAAAGATAAGAGTTCAACACAAGCACATAGACCTACTTTTAAATACACTTTTCTTCAAAAAAATCACATATTAATTTTCTCTTATCTTATAAGCATTTAGAGAGTTTATGCATTTTTTTTTGTTCATTGCCAATTCCATTATATTCATGCTTGACTGTTATAAAACCACAGCAAAGGATCAAATACAAGTTAACAAGAATACACACACACACACACACACACACACACACACACACTGTTGATTCAATGTTATACAGGTAACACATTCGCAATTTTACAACACCATGCACTGTTCTCTGCAATTTTATAAATGTGTAATGTGTCATATTTTTGTAATTGTGAGACAAACTGAGCATGACCCAGTTTTTTGCAAGTGCACTGAGCTAAGATCTGTTGCATTGGCCATTAAGATTCTGCTTGACGTATGGATGAGTGAAAATAATCTGCAATTAAAGTTTCAGCAGCCCTGCTGCCACAGAGAAAGCGCCAGACCCTCACGCATACACACTCACTCTGGGCATGTCTAGAGGCCATGACAGATGTCGAAACAGTTTGAGAGAAAGTAGGCTCATTCTGCACAGACTTTGATTTGAATTCAACATAATCACACATTAAAATTCTCTCAGAGCTCAAAATGAACACACAAAAGCACACACATATTCTCACAAATATACATGTACACAAATGCATCTGTCATTGGTAGCCTATATTTTCAAAACACCGATAAAATACTTTTTCCGAAAATAAAATTGTAATAAAATTTTTTTTTTTTGTCATAGGTGTGCGTATTGTACATTGCACTAAAAGGTAGAATTTGTTAGCCAACAAAACAGGCCTGGCTCCATATCTAAGTTGTAAGGTGAGCCATAGGACCCTCCAGGTGGGCCAGTTGAAGGAGTGGGTGTAGGGGTAGTTCTCAAGGTTGGTCAAGTGCACGATTGAGTGGGATAGGCCCACCCAGGCACCCCTGTGGAGCCGGGCCTGCATCAAAAGTCCATTTATTATTGCACTGATTTGTTTGAGAAGTCTGGGTGAACTCAGACATCACAAATGTCATTATACAAACTGGCCACAAGAGAGCGCTTGAGTAACACGATACAGATCCATTGAGTTCACGTTAAACCAAATCCAGACGATTCAGAGCAGATTCTTTTGAATGAGATCATGTGATGTCCTGTATGAATGACAACTTTCACAAACACGTTTCTCATCATGGGATCTAAAAATTAATAGGGTGGGGTAGTTTTCAGTTTCAACTCGATTTACTTTATCGCTACGTACATTCAAAGTGGCCGGAAACATTTATCGCTAGAGGTTGAAGGAAAACTTTGGCGCCATTTTGATTTTACTTTTAAAATAAGACAGCGATTAAACGTATTTTTAGTGGGATGTTTTTTTTGTTTGTTTTTTTGTTTTTTACAACGTGGCTACTTTGAGAAGTTTGCTAAGTCTGACTAAACATTCCTTCCACCACATAAGGAACATCCTCAATTAAAACCAATTATAAATGAATGTAGGGTAAGTTAGAGTTTTGCTTAGGACTAGTCTGTAGTAATTATAATTTGCTTGATTTACAAACAACAGAAGTCTATGGGTTGTTCTCTCTTTCAACAGATAGAATTGACGGGTAGTTACATTTAAACCTCTTAAATCTGACGAAATATGTAGCATATCATATATATAATTGAATTTATTTCATTCATCCACCTATAGCCTACCGCTGCACATGGACATAGCAAGGTAATCTAGGCCCCCTGACTGTACATTGCTCTGGGCCCCTTTCCTATTAAAAAATACAGTTTAGAATTTGTTTTGGGGCCCCCAGGACCTTTGGGCCCCTAGAATCATTACCACCTTTCACCCCACTTGCTATGGCCCTGCCGCTGCCATTAAGTAATAATTTACTCTCAGAATTGATGAGTTTCATTTAAACATACATTGTGTCAATTGTTTAGTAGTGAGCAGGCATGGCTTCCATGTAGTATCGATGAGGACTTTTCATTTTAATTTTTATCTCATTAACTTGTAATTACTCTCTGTGTAAACTAGGTCGAGTGGATGTTCTAGCATATTATATTTATGTGGAACTGTATTGAGTTTCACACAGGAATTACAACTGCCCAAATGGAGAAAAACACACTCGTGATCAATACTCGTGCTAATTGAGTGTAAAAGTTGAATGGGTTTTCTTGAGATAGTGATATCTGGATATTCGTTAAGTTTGACTAGCAGTAGCTGAGTATTGAAATCAGACAGCTGTTTCCTTAAAATTTGAATATGAATTTGAGTCACATTTATCTTATGAAAAGCTTCACGTCGATATGTCTGTTATTGACTTTGCAAAATCCCTGCTGTTGCAACATCATGTTGTGCATTTAATGACCAGTGGGGCTTATTTATCCAACTTGAAGATGAAAACAAACTTTACATTTTCTAAATATTTTTAACTGCATTTAAAATTCATCCCATATGCAAAAAAAAACTGTATTTAGCCCAAAGAATCAAGATCAGTTTTATTGTGACTACATTTCAAGCTGTTGTGTGCAACAGAAGCAAGTAATTGTCGCATATTAGACGTCTAGTGGCGTCATTGGCTGTAGTGAAATTCATAGGAATTCAAAGGAGTGCAGTCGCACAATATCATACGAATTAGCCAAAGTTACGAATCAATTGTCTACGAATCCCGCCGATTTCGCCGTGAGAGTGTGTTGCAATGAGTCTATGGAAAACAAAGTAAAGCCAGTGCATGAGGTAGATTAAATGTTGAGTTAAAGGTTTAATCTAACGCACCTGAATGAGCAAATCAATTTCTTTAAACTCATTGAAAACTAATCTGCAAAAACTTAAGGTCATTTGGTAGAATTTAAAGAATGGAAGCAGATCTGTGAGAATTATCGGCTGTAACAGGTTGTAAAAACAATGGATGTGACTGTAGTGTCAAATCAATAAATGTATAATTGCAAATGCATATTCCCCAATAATTCAAGCCCAGCCAGGTGAATTAATATAAGACTTTCAGCAATATGCTTTATTGAACAGCAGTAGTTTGCATGTTTTGTTATTTCATATACAGTATGTAGTTCAAAGCCTATAGGAAAAGATTGAATTTATATATTTATACATAACTTCTTTACAAATGCAGTCAAGATTTTGTGTTCTGGAACACTGGTGGGGAATGTCAGTTTTAGATGGTGTACAAAGTTCAACATGCACAATATACAGTAACTAACAGCAACAGGGAAAGTTGCCTGTAATAATTTACAGTTCCAAACAGACCCAAAATTAGGCCTTGCCAGAAATGGTATGTGAATCTTTTAATAAAAGATATTACCATTTTTAAAATCACTATTTAAACTAATTACATACAGACAAACCTTAAGCAAAATAACTTTTTCAATAAATTACAAAATAATGAAAATGCTTTGTGTTTTGCCAAGTTTTGAATACTGAGAACGAAGTGACTGATTTCTACATACATACAGACTCTCGTACAGGGAAAGCGGAGGTCATGGGAAGTTATGCCAGTTTTATAAATAAACAGATATGGAATAAAAAAATCCATTTAACCCCGCCCATCGAAGCCAGGGCCTGCCCATCAGGGCTCCGATCAGGAAGTGGGAAAGTGGCCATTCCTGCCTCACGAGGAGAGTCAGAGTCATTCCGTTTTCTCAATTTTACCATCCTTCGTTGGTGCCTCGGTGGTTTTGCGGAGCGTTTTGTCAGAGTTGGCGGTGATCTGGCTGGTGTCAGGCGTTCCTGTGCTCTTATTGGCTGAATGTTTCTCCAGGTAGTTAAGCATTTCACTGAGAATCGTTTGAAAGGTGCTGAGTGCCGCGCAAATCGCTGGCGTACCAAATCCGTGCGTGATCAGACTAGAACAGACGATTGAATATCATAATCAATAACCATACTTTTATTAGTATGTGTATGTTGTTTTAATCTAGGGGTTTCATTGTGTGTTTACCTGAAGTGCGTTAGATGTCTCTGAATGTCCAAGTCCAGAATAGGTGTTGGTCTAGAGGAGCCGAGCGGCGAACGATCCTGACTTAACAAGTCCTGAAATTCTTTGCAGATCTGCCTGAGGAGACACACAGCCACAGAAAATCCAAGTTACAAGGAGAAATCTCTCAAACGCAGAGAAATGCTGCTGCCAGGTTTTGTCTCATAATAAGCTTAAGCGGCAATCCTCATAAATAATGCACAAAGGAGATGTTAATGAGATCTCTGCCAATGTGTCTTTTCATCCAATCCTCAAGAATAAAGACTCTTCCAATATTACATTTCTTATAGGTCCATTATTGCATCTTTGTTTATAAGTTGATCTGTATTTTTGGGAGTTTGTATGCAGACAGACTGGACTAAAGACATCCATTTTGGGATTTCTTATTTTGTTTGCAGTTAATAACTCTATATGTTACAGTACTTATTGGTCAGCTGTAATGTTCTTTATATTTAACGAAAGATTTGTTTTCTTACTTGGTGGCCAGCACCATTTTCTTGCGTGCGTTCTGTTCCTTTGGTTCCGTGTGCTGGCGGGCGAGATGCTCCCCGACCGCTTTGGTCGGAAACTCCGTCTCACAGGTGTAACCAAAGTCCCGAGCCAGGTGTAATGCTTCACCTGAACACACATAAACACAGAAAGAATGAAGGATGAGTTGTGCTGAATTAAACAGAGAAATATGCATCAGTCTGAGACTTTATTCACCTCAAGACTAATTAACCATCTTTTTCAAACCTCAGCCTGCAGAAAACCCTCTAAATATGTGAAGTTATGGAGTAGTAGAGATAATGAGTGATCTTGTTTTTTTTATGTATAGACTAAAACATATTTCAAACGTTCTATGTAATGAGCAACAAGCCGTCTGTCTCTAAACAAATATGAATAAACAAAATGCATCAATATTAGGCATTTCTGATGAACTTTTCTCAGATTTGAAAGCAAAGGACCTGTTGAATTGCAAAAATGCATGTAAAACATTTATGGAGACTCGGGGCAAAAAACAAAACAAACAAACGTGACAAAAATGCCCCAAAAAAGTCCAAAAGACCGTTTTCACCATTCAGGTTTTGGAACGTGGAAGTAAAAGATTGCAGGGTAAACTTTGACAGCGTTAAATGGGAGACTGCAGCAAATATTATTTTAACCATCCCATTTGCTCCAACAGCAACTATTACTTTTCAATGACTTTCCAGAAGAGGAAAAAAATAGAGAGATGTGGATTAAGACAGTAAAATGGGAGATGATGCCACATTTTCTGTCATTCTCTCAGCAGCTGTATAAGACACCTGTAGCTGTGGTAATTCATTTTTTAAAACTAATTCCAGGGCAATATAACAAAGTATAATAGTCTGTGAAAAAGGTCTATTCCACAATTTACAACTGATCCAGTATTTCAAAAGCACCCAGTAAAGCTCAAATAATTCCATACCTTCTACTAAAGAGGTCAACAGCGTGACGTTCGCTGCTTTCCTTCGGCCTGCTGGGAGATTGAGTCCCAACCTGTCCAGTTTCTCCCTGAGGCAGCGACCGCCATTCTTTGACTTGGCCCTGAACCACACAGATGGAGAAAAAACATCAACATCATGCTCACAAATATACAACTGATCAGTCACATTCTAGTTACACTGTTAGTAACCACATATCCTTCACGTGTGGTACAAAGTAAAGTCTTTTGGAACAAGTGAAGCTCAAAGCATTTTTACATTTATCATGAAGTCTAAATATTCGAATACTCGTCCTGCATTTTCTTTTGAAAAGCATCAATTTTGCAATATTAATGCCGTTCATCCGCACTAGAATGGAGTATTCCTCCCTGGAAAATGCAAACCAACTTTGGAAAATTATGATGTTAGGAAACTGAAAACAGAGGATTTGAAGTTAAACCGATTAAACCGGATGTGGCCTAAATGAACACATGTGAACTGTTGCGCTGTGACGACTAAACTGAGTCCTCGCATTTAAAAAAATTAGCTTTATTAATGATTAAAATTAAAACTATTTTAAAACTATTTAAGACCAAACAACATCACAATCCAACACATTTCACCTCATTTTGGGAATATATATATATATATTTTTGGAGTGGTGGTGCGGCGTAGTGGGCTAAAGCACATAACTGTTAATCAGAAGGTTGCTGGTTCGATCCCCACAGCCACCACCATTGTGTCCTTGAGCAAGACACTTAACTCCAGGTTGCTCCGGGGGGGGGGATTGTCCCTGTAATAAGTGCACTGTAAGTCACTTTGGATAAAAGCATCTGCCAAATGCATAAATGTAAAATGTAAATGTAAATAATGAGCACAGGCTATTATATCTCAAATCACGTGTAAATCACGTATGCTCTTCAGGACTCGTACACCGGTCCTTTGTCTGTGCTTTATCAGTTGAGCTACTTGCAATTTGATTTTAACAACTTAAACAAGCTTGTAAATGTAGTCGGTTACATAATGCAAACATTAAAATGCATCATGCTCTATAGTAAAATTGTTTACATGTCATAAGATAGCATTGTGTGATGAACAAAGTGAAAAGTAAGTGTTTATGAACTGATAATCTGCCGTTTTACTTGTGATTTCAGTGAAAGGGGATGAAAGTCGTTGTTATAGCATCTCTAGTGCTCATTCCACCAGGAAATTGCCGTGTTACGTACAACAGGCCATTTTTGCAAACATTTATTTATTGTTACATGATTCTATGACCAGGTTGTGAATACAATTAGGAGAGAATTTTGACAGTCGTCTGAGAAAAGGCGACTTAACAAACCAATCAAATTTAACAACATCCTCTCTCGCACAATCTCCTCTCTTGATTTCATTCTAGCTAGGAAAAATATGTGTGTGTGTGTGTGTGTATGTGTATGTGTGTGTGTGTGTGTGTGTGTCTCTTCTCATCACTGGCCTCATTTCTGCTCTTCAGTCTGTGTCCTTCATCAATAATGGAACCTCAGCTCCACTGTTCTCATTCTCCCTCCCTCCATCTCTCTCTCATCCATCCACATTCCCTTCTTTATATCTGGATTAAGTGTCCAGGACTCCACATCCTGTCCCTTTTCCCTGTTTTCTGGTACTTTCAGGTGTCATTTTGTTTTATAAATGAACTCAGCTGACAGCTAAAATAATTTTAGCTGAAATTTCCATTGCATTCAGAACCACTTCACAGCCTCCAATGTCTCTAGTGATTATTTTTTTGTGTTAATACCTGCTCCTGCTATTAGTAGGCTACTCTTGGAATGAGTCTGGACGTGGCAGAGAACAGATATGGAGATCTTTGTTTAATTTGGAGCCTCATGAATGAATGCAGCTAAATGTGGGCCAACAAACACTAACTTTGGCTCTAAGCTTCTCCAGGAAATGGTTTCAGAATTGGAGTGTGACGCTTCCAAATAATAAAGCAATGAGTCACAAAATTCCAAACTCCGTCAATGTGCATTATTTTACAGTGACTGAGCTTCAGTGTATGCCAAAAGTGCGCCCCTTACCTTCTTAATATCCCACCCAGTAGTGAGGCATTGAGACATTCTGGAGGAGAAAGGCGCCGTTTGACTTCAGCGATTGTGACTTTGTACTTTGAGGTAGAACTGAGTAGAGAAAGTCTTCCTGGTACAGAGCAGAACAGGTCTGTAGGATTCACTACACACATGCCACCTGTACACAACAACAAAAACACAGCACATGAAACCTTTGGATATGACCAGTTGTGCTGTTTGCCTTTTCAGTTTGTTAGAGAAAGCCAGGGTTAGGTGCAAGGTTTAGAAATTGGAGAAAGTTGATCAAATAAATCTATTTTTGGGTTTAATGGCAAATATCTGAGCTGAGATATAAACCTTCTTTTGAGCTGTAAAGTTGCTTAAATTGTTGTTTTTGCAGTCATTTGTGGTGTTACGCCTTCATGGTCAATGACGTTGCAGAAAAAGCTAGTAAGTGATTTTATTACACTAAAATCATGTTGCATATTGCTTACATCTTGTGGCTTTACATTTGAAACAGTGAGTATTTTAACATTTACAGATTGGCCCCCATTCAGTTCCATTGTAAGTGCCTCACTGAAACCCAGATTGTTGACATTTTTTTTCTCGTTTGAGAATATATTTATTTTTTCTTTATTATTTGGTAATCAACGTAATGTCACAAATGCTGTCAATTAAGCTGAACTTGTATTGAACCCGGAATATTCTGTTCTGCCTTTGGTGTGTGGCACACATTAAAGCTATAGGACAGGACACTGCAGGGGCAGCAGTTTAAATAGTTGTATAATTATGTTTTATAAATGTGCAAACTTGTGTTTGCACATCTAATTTCATATAATATATTAGGCAGTGTGCATGAATGTAGCTTTGTATGTCAAATCCATATTGTTAGATTAATTTAAATGTTTTAAAGATCAACAAAATGCATGTTCAAACTGCCCTGGAATGAATGAGTCGGCTACTTTATTTAACCATGCGTGTGTGTGTGTGCTTGTGTGTGAAAGTGAATGTGAGTGTGCGAATGTGTGTGTTCCTGAAGGAGTCTTCTCGGCTAGTGGGCCTCTAACCTGCTTCTCATCAGTCACCCTAAAGCGCTCTGACAAACCCAAGATCTATGCTAGCATGCAAGTTCACTTCACATTAATTCCACCCAAAAATGTTTTGATTCAAAGTAGTTTGTATTTTATGTTGCCAAGGGCAATTGAAAAAGAGCTATTGCCGGTAGTCTGGTCGCGCGCGCCGGGCCCAGAGGCGATAGCGGGTATTTAAGCGCGAGGGAGAGTAGCCCGAGGCAGCGCGCGAGCGATCACAAAGCGAATCAAGCGCTTTTTGCAAGTTTGCCACGAAAATTAAAGGGGAAAAAAGACATAGGCCAAATGTCATTCTGTTTCTATTTCAACTGTGGTGGGTGTGGCTGTGTGTGTTTACGGCGCGCGCATCACCCAGTAAAAACACACAAGCAAGCGCTTAAGCGAGCGCGCGCACAGCGAGACTGAGCGAGATGCAATAACGCATACAGTGAGTCTACACAGCGCGCGCGTGCATGTGTGTGTGTGTGTGTGTGTGTGTGTAAAGGCGGGGTGAAGCTTCATCAAATTCCTGAAAGCTAAGAGGGATAATCATGATTAAAACACAGGCGACTTTTCTAAGTGGGATCCTCGTTTCTTGAGTGATTTCTTTTGAAAAATGTTATTTGAATATTCAACGAATCCAAAGCTATGCAGTCAGTGTGAACAACATTAATATGATCTCCACTGAATTTGGAGCCGCGCGGCATTAACATATCAAAGCGTGCGCCCGAGGCGCGAGAAGCTATCGATACAGGAGCGCGAGGTAAAGCAATGATTATTGGTTGTGATGGTTGGAGCGGCGGAGCTCGCGGCAAAATCCTGCACACCATTAACTGGAAGTGATGGCGAGCCCAACACCTAGACAGAGTTTATTAAAAATTAAGCGCCCAAGACACCGTTCGCTTTATGTCAAACTCCACATGTGTGTCGATCCGCGTCTGCTTTGATGAGACTGATATTAAAAAAAATTACTAAGAAACATTCGCCGTGTGGCATACAATTCAAGTCATGCTCATAAAATGCGTTATTTTACAAAATGCATCGAAATTCTTCTGAAATATTGAACGTCTCAGTGGAAAATTACCTGAGAAACGTGTTTTATCAGGCGTTAAACTGTTGAAAATAGTTATTTAATTATGCGTTCTCAGACTAATGAATTAATCCAACTGGAACAACATGGTAAAGATAGGCCAAACATTTAAATAAAAGAACAAGACCGTGAAAATAAAGAACACGACCATTTACACAATAACAACAACAACAACAACAACAACAACAGTAAAACAAAATGACATGCAATTTGCGTTAATAAAATCTAAATGATTTAAAAATGAATCCTAGTAGGCCTATGTAATATAATGCGAATTGGAAATTTTGCTTAAGGAAATGATCGAATACTAAAAAAATTATTAAATAAAACAAAGGAGAAAAAAGGGGGTTATTTCGGTATTTGCAAGAAGCATGTAAACACATTGTGGAAGTAATCCGTATACAAATTAATTGCTGATAATAAAAATAATATTTTTTTATTTGTTCTATTTGATTCTTTTTTTCTTTCTATATCAATCATAAATAATAGTACAGTAACAGGAATTAATGTATTAGGCTTGTTGATTGAACATGCGCATTGTTGATTTTGAGCGCTACAATTGCAATAAATAAATTAATTAATAAATAATAAATAATGTTTAGATATATTTA
This sequence comes from Moxostoma hubbsi, assembly GCA_032164185.1. Taxonomy (NCBI): domain Eukaryota; kingdom Metazoa; phylum Chordata; class Actinopteri; order Cypriniformes; family Catostomidae; genus Moxostoma; species Moxostoma hubbsi. The sequence goes on along the minus strand of JAVLUX010000022.1, from coordinate 4,184,510 downwards.
TTTATGAATGATATATCGTTTCTCCGTTTTCATTGGATTCTTACTATTGTTAGGTAGAAAATGCTCAAGTTAGATAATTATTTGTAATTGTTTTAAAATATCAGGTATATACGGTCATTGGAAAGCAGAAGCCCATTTACTGACACAGTAATATGTCGGGGTTTTAACTTTGTATTTACCTTTACAGAATAGTCCAAAAAGCAGTCAATGGGGAAAATAATTGGAATAGAAAAGAGAAAAACAATTATGAGGTTGTGTTTCTCTTGTTCTCTGTTTGTATGTGTGTGTACATGAATGTGTTGTGACCTCACCTCTCCGGATCACTCCGCCTTGGCCATTTAACACGAGCCCGCATTGCGCGTCTACAGATCCCTACACACACACACACACACACACACACACACACACAAACTTCATAATCAATAATGCATCTTATGCATAGTGATCAGTTTTGTATTTGACGAGGCATGTAGGCCCACGACACATTAAACAGATCACGTGGCTTGATTACAGGTAATTATTGAAGTCAGTTGCTGAGGTAATAGAACCTGTTACATTATGATGTCAAACCAACAGATTATTTTACTCTCGCTTATCAGTGATGTCATCAGTCAAAAGAACACTGAATTGTATCAAAAGAAAATATTTAATCCGTCTCACGAGCCACGACCAGTCTGGAGGCCAAGTCAGACACACAACACACACACACATTCACATCCACATACACTGAGACACACACACACACAAAGAGCACATGATTCACCCACACACGCTCACATCCACATTGACACCATACTGGAGTGCACTTGTGACCCTTTAACAAACTCCTGCTCTATTTTTTTCTTTTTCACGCAGTTAAAGTGATTATAAAATCAATATACAAACCCGTCGGATCAGGCATAAATTACGCGTGTGTGTGTTAAAGGTGCGGCAGCTTCCATTGTTCTGCGTGCCAAATCTGTTTAGCGGCTCAAAGATGCGCTTGTGCGCACGAGACTGCCCGCATCTGTTCCGCGGCCTTCACCGAGCGCACGGTTTCATTCAGCACCAAAGAAAGGTCCAAAACCTTTTCACGGGACGTATGTTTCTTTCTGTTGTTTTTTTCCCCTTCTTCTCCTTCTGTGAGCCTTTATGTGTGCGTGTGCAGACTATTCCTGAACACGCGACAGCAATACCAACATTTCTATTTTTAACTCAATGTTTACACCTTAACTCATGACAATTGATAAAAAAGGTCATTTATAATGTAGCCTAATATTGCATCAGTGAGAAGACAGAATTAACGCAGTTTTACACACAGAATGTGTTTTTTTTTAACAAACTAGAAGGTTAGAATTAAAAACAGAATAAAATATAATAATAGAAAATAAAGGCTATTTCGTGAACGTTGGTTTTTGGCCACACTGTCTTAAATACATCCTGCAAAAACGTGATGGGCAACCTAAAATATTATGCAACAATATTTTTTTCCTATTATTAGTCAACGAAATAAAAAGAGGGATATTATTATAGCTAATTCGTTTTGTATTGCATTCTGTACTTTTGCATGATCGTTTCTATTAATTATGTAAATTATGTTTTTTGTATATTTTGTCATTTTAAAAAATGAACAACTTGCTATAACAATCAGAATTGCATTTGCATCCAATTAAATACAATTCTAAAATATAATTTAACAGTAAATAGGCTGAACTTACTCTGAAATAAATTAGTATTTTATTTATCTAAATAAATGTTTGCATCGATTTGCATCGCTCCGTATTTTTTCTATGATTTTTTTTTTTTTTTTAAAGGAATGGTAATTTTAACAATTTTCATCTTAACATATTTTTGACACACCAGTTAAACTTGAGCTGTTTCAGATGTCTGTGCATAAATAACCAGTTGATTGACATTAAGTCCTAAATTGGATAAACTACGGTGCTCTACTGCGGAGGATTTTCCTTTTGTTCGCACTTTTTCAAGCCGTTAATCCGCCTTTTAACAGAGGAAAAAGAAACGGCGGCTTTACAGCAGCAAGGCCAGACATACGCGCACTTGCATTCCAACCTCTCAATATTCACTATATTAAACACTTAAAATATGCCCGTTAAATCAGCTTAAATGTGCTTCTTCCAAACGTTTAAAAATATGGGTTTAAAAACGCGTCATAAAATATTTCACATGCATACGTCACCATTTTAACGCATAATAAGCCTGTTGTCTTTCGCATTTTTTAAAATAACTACGCAATCCCTGTGTGTGCAATTGCTTTTATTCTGTTTAATTATTTCGAACTACTTCTCCTTTCCAGACATGTGCTGTGGTACATCGAAAACACCGAAAACAAAGCGATCGCTCGGCCTCGAATTTTGTTTCAATCTCTCCAGAAGTTCAAGCCCTCGGGCAATAATTGAGAAAGTGACTGTAGGCGTCAAGCTATCTGCAGTCTGCATGTGAACAGATGAGTGTTTATGTTGTGCTTTAACGGTATAATGCCGGTGATGTGTACCTGTAGGTCATCGGCCCCCGGTGGCGGCAGCCCCAGACCCGCCCCGGGCAGCAGTCTTTGCTCGGGATGCATGCCGTACTGAGAGCCGTGGCTCATGATTGACAGGTCATGCCTGCGGTACGCGTCCAGGCAGCCCAGTTCCCGTCGCTGTTCGTCCAGACACGAGGACTTGAGCGCCCGGGCGTTGTGAAGGTTGATGAAGTCTGCCGGTTCGCCGTGATGGAGCTGCTGGTAATACTGCTGTGAGTGATGGAGAGAGTTTAACGAGTACGCGTCCGGGTTCACGGCCGGGTGGCTGTGCTGGAACTCATAGTGGAAGGACTGGTGGTGTAATGGCGTGTACTGGTGGTTCGTGGGAAAATACGGGGAGGCAAAATCGGTTCCGGTAGCTGGGTATGTAAGCGGAGACGACGAAGAGTAAGCGACAGACGAGTTGGCCACAGATTCCAAGCATCCGAGTTGCATCAAACGGTAGCTGTTTGATCCGTCGTGACGTATCTGTGCGGGGAAAAAAGAGAAAAATATGAGGGATGTCATTTATACACGCTCGCAGCGATCCGCGCGCATTTCTCACGCGGCGGAAACTCAAACCTTCCCCAAACACACAAACACACACAACAGCTCAAAGTGTCTTTAGAAAAGTACCTGACGGCGATGTCATCTCTCCATGCCTGGGAGGGAGTGCGTAAAACACACTGCAAACTGCTTCACGAGCTCACAGTTGGTTTTTTCCTTCCTCACTTGTCTATCATTTGCCATGGAGTGTGTTATTTTATATTGTTAATACATCTGTGCAAAACTATTGCAAGCATTTTGTCCCAACAATCTGCACTAGTAGTTTTACTGCAGGTAAGACACACGAGTCTACCAAAATAATTATCATTTCAATAATAAATAAATAAAATAAAATAAGCAAATGGATGCGATCACAGTGGAGACTTTGACCTGAACGAACGAAAGCCATTTTTCCACAAAAACCCAAACAGTAAAAGTTTTTTTTTTTTTTTTTTTTACCAGAACTGAACAGACGAATCCAACATGCTATTTATCCTCGTCTTGCAGTAAACTCCCCTTAGAAATCACAAACTCCATTCTGCTGTGCAAAATGAGCATCATCTCCCTCTATGTGATGCTACACGCTAAATTAAATAAAAAGATGGTTTCTGTGAGGTGATAAGAAATACATTTAAAATACCTCCGCATCGTGCACCAGTCCCGGAAATGTGGTTGACATTCTCGCGATCCAATAACCCGATTTCCTCGCTCTGGCGAACGACTGAAAGCAAAAATTCCCAAAATAGCGCGTGAAAATGAACTGTCGCCTCGCGCAGTCGGTAAAAGCGGCTGAAATGCCTCCCCTCTGCACAAAGCGCTCCCTGGCTCGGATTTTGTACTTGCTGGGTATTTCTCCGGCTGATGTCGTAGGTCCCTTGGTAATATAGAAGTTTTGAAAATTAAGCATCAGCATTGAGGAAAGGGAGGACAATAGAGAGAGCAGCCTCATCCCTGGAGACACGGAATAAATATTGTATCTTCGCCTAATAAGGAACCAAGTGCGCTTTCAACATTTTTGATGATTTTTGTGGACATTTCTTTAAGGTCGATTGTGTTTTCTTTAGCAGGCCAGTTTTATTTGTCGTTTTCATCGCGGCTGTACCATTTACATGTTTTTGGGAATTTTTTGGGGGATTTTTATTTTTCAACAACACGTAAGTTTAACTCATTTATATTGTGTTATTGTAATTTCGCTCAATTAAACAGTCTGTTCTATTATTTGCCTTGTTTACAGTGTGGTCTTAATCTATTTTACCAACATTATGATAAAAGAGACGAGTTGCATGAAACCAAAAAACAAAAAATGAACTCCGTTAGAACGAATATTTCCCTTTACATGTTCTTAGTTATTATCAAAAGGGTTTTTTTTTTATTTATTTTTTTTTTACCTCTTATTCGAAGATTAATTAAATCATTCGTTTTAAAACAGAAGGTTTCTCAAAAACATTTCAAAGCAAAAAATTCAAAATAAAAAAAAAATATTGAAATGTACGAATTTAGACTGTTTTAATATTGTGGAAATTAGTAGCTAATTTCTTACCAATTACCGTCTGTTACATTAAATAAACAAAATTTGTCTTAACCCACCCAGTAGGCTATTTTAAAAATAATTTAGTAATGACTTTTGACCACTTCTGTGCTGTGCGGTCACTTTTCATTCAGTTGAATTCATAGCAGTCAGTCCAATTATCGTTTATTATAAATGTATCATTTCTCTATTTACTGGTAACCGGACCGGGACAGTGACGGTCCGATCCACGCTGAAAGAGTTTTGTGCCTGTTTAGGATGATGAGTGAGGAGCGCGTGGGAGGTCAAGCCTCAAATCAGCCTGTCGGTCAAATTTAAGCTTTAAGAGCCACACAGGTGAATGAAAAGAAAAAGGACACCCATTTAACATATAGCCTACACATATCTGTATATATGACAAGTTCTCAAATATGCACATATCTACCAGAAAAATGATCACAGTTATGTAAAATAAAACAGAAGTTAAACAAACAGTTTATGAGGAAGACTTTGAACTCGTGTGCTTATGTGTGCGCGCGCGCGCGCGTTTGCCTATGTTCTCAGTTATTCTGAACGTCTCCTCCCTCCCCATCAGCACAATGCTCGAGCCTTAAGGTATTGAGTCTGAGAGGTTTGGCGGTTTTTAAGTGTTTAAAAGCTGATGCACCCCTTATTTAACCCAAATTACCGCGGGCTCGCGCCCTCGTGCATGAGAAGGGCGGACGGAGACGCCTTGAGCGTTTGGTGTCTCGCGCAAAGGGAGGATCCTCACACACACATATCTACTGACGTATTCCACTTCATAAATGTTGCACTCGGAAAATAACGTGAGAGAACGGAAGCCTGGTTTTATTTTCATGTAATGGGCAACCTCACACGACTGATATCATTTGAAGATTTTTTATATGCAAAAAAAAAAAAAAAAAAAAAAGAGCATGTACCTGAAATATATGACCGAAAGTGCATCAGTATGAATTTAACATTACATATTAAATGACAGTCTATAATTACCAATACTTTCATAGCGATCTTTAACATATAGCTAACTATGCAAATTATTAATAATCTTGTATAAATTGACTTTAAAGACAAAATGCATCACGCAGCAGGAGGGTCTGGTTTAAGAAATATACAAGGCCTCCAGGCAGACTGTAAATTACACGATGTGAGCGCGAGAGAACCCGTCCTCTCACGTGAGGGATTAGAAGCTTTCGCTTGTGTAGTCTGCGAGAGCTCGCGGGATTGAGCGAGGCACCAGTTGCACGGTCGACGCTCTTAATAGGGCTTAACGCTCACAGCAGCGGACGCACATATGCACGCTGTACCGGTCAGGGCTCGAGTCCATCTGTTCGGTCTGGATGCTCCTCGAGATGATTCCGCAACGTTAATCCGCCACCAATCCATAGAAAATGATAAATAAAAATAACAGATGTAAAATGAAACTTTAGAGGAGGTGTCCATCCCGGTTTAGTTTGGCCTTTAATTGATTTAACATTGGATTAAACGCGTCGTAAACAGTGACTGGCAGCTGGCAGCCACATCATCAAAACTGTCATTTGGATTAGCAACAATCAGAACCACAGAAATGAAGAGGGAGACCAAATACTGGTAACTCTAAATAGCCTAATAACAATAAAAATAATAATAATTCAAGAAAAAATCAGTGACTCATTTTGTACCCTCAATAAGACGATATTTTACGAACGTCACTCAAACATGTAAATATTCAAGTTACTTTTATACCTTTAAAAGTTTAGTAATTTAAAGCCTTGCTATAGTCATAATGTGAGAATTTAGGCGAGGCTATTAATATATCTCTGCGTACATATTGCGTTTGTTCAAGTAGTTAATTTGTCAATTTTAAGTTAAATCGAGGCTAATTTTATAAGCCTATAGTTAGATATGAAGGTCTTAAAACATGGAAATAATTTGTAGCCTATATTCCTGGTAAGGAGCTAACATAGAAAATGATCAATTATTTTCACAACTGTTTGTTTTCCTTCAAAAGTCATATTTACCAACATTTGTTTATTAGTCTCCATTTCATTTGAATACAAAATCGGATGTAGGCCTATTTTCGTTGTTAGACCATCCCGATTTAAGCCATCCCAATAACTTCCTCAATGCGTATCTTATTTATGTTTATTTAAAGTTAATAACACCAGTTTATCTGGCGTCATCTAAAATCATCACAGGTGTTGTGTGGTGTAGCTTATCTTGAAATATAATTACAACAACAGGAGAGTTTGACGCGTTTTGCATTTCAAGAAGGCCTGTATTATTATTATTATGTTGGATATATTGTTTGTCTTGCATTAAATTGACTATTTGTCAATTGGCCAAATTAAAATAGTTGATGGTTTAGTTGAGGATCAGTTCAGCCTCACGATGTAATGCACGGAATAAGGTGTTTACGGGATAATTATAATTACAAAGTGTGTGCAGTCCTCATCGATGTGACCTACATTTACCACACACACACACACACACACACACACACACACACACACACACACACACACACACACACACACACACGCTAATAGATTTGGAGGGGGAGGGGCACAGCGTCAGTTACAGCGCGTGGTGTATTTAATGATCTGCACTAAATTAATTTTCAATGATGGAAAAAAGAAATTGCAACTAGGTCGATTTCATTCAACGTTTAAAAAGGCGTGTAGAAAATTAGTCTATCATGTTGGCAATAAATGACGAAATTTGCTATATATTTTTTTTTTCATAACTGAATAGACATGTCTTTCGTCCAGGTTTATATAACATACTGTAATTAAATAAATAAATAAAATTAACAAAATAAATTATAGTTTAGTCTTTTAATTATATTTAGCTGTTCCAAATCCACCTGGCCTCCGGCTGGATTTGATAAACGCAATAGATTTCTCAACAGTATCAATAAACGGTGAGAGAATCACTGTAATGTAAGTATAAGTTATATCTGTTGGTCAGAAAACAGAAGAGAGAATTTGACTTGCACTCATAGCAGTCTCCAAAATCTGCCAAACAGCCACATTTATTAGGCTAGTCTGACAACAGACCAACTGCTAATTTCAACTTTAACCAATTCGCCTAAATGAACAACATTTACAACAATGTCCCACCTTGTTATTTTTCCTTGAATGAACCGAACTGAATCTTAGAAATTAATTGAAATCCAGACACGTGCCAGATGCCCGCAGAAAATAAGCGTTAATTAAAACCGCAATCTGCCGAAATAACGGTAGAGCGTTAACACATGCGCGCATGCGCACACAGGACTGTAGTGGGACAGTCCTGCAACATTTAGAGCAGTGGTTCTCAACCTTTTTGACTCTAAGGCCCCCCACTGTCCTAAACAATATCTGAAGGCCCACCTCGCCCGAAACTAGGAGTCTGATTAAAATAATTATTCACAAATAATTTTTTGATTCTAGACGTTTCAGAAAATGTCTGTTTATAATTTGTAGGCATACATCTTTAAGTATTTTTTGGCATTTTAATTCAATTGAATTATTTTAATATTTCTTATTTTAAATCCATTTTAAGTCAACTTGAGGCCCGCTTGGAAGTGTGCTGAGGCCCCATGGTGGGTCCCGGCCCCCTGGTTGTGAACCATCGATTTAGACTATCCTCAAGCTCTGTTTGCATGTCACAAATTTGTACAGGATGCCTAAAAAAATGGAGGCTCTTATAGCTTTACAAAATTTTTAAAAATCCGTTTAGTAGCCTAAAAATAGCCTAATCATGGGACAAAAATGTGTGTCGCACGATATTTCCATGAGATAAACAGCAATACAATTACTAACAAATTAAAGTAAAATAAAAGTCCTAAACTTCTGTCATAATTTGTTTTCGTCTCATTTGTTCATTAGTTCAGAGTACAAATGGAGCGTTGCAGTCCCGTGAACTCTCCAAACATCTGGACGTGACTTCGGGTCAGTTTTCAAGAAATGCAAAGCATTAGCATCCTTCCAGCGACGTTTCTACTTACATTAACCATAACAGTTCTTAAAAACTCCTTTAAATGTCCACATTCCTTGTGTATCCCGAGTTGGGATCCATTTCATAATTCGTTATTTATCCTGGCCTGAAGTTGGCATCTTGTTGGATTAACCAGCAAAAGTGAGATTAAAGGCCATTTTGGACACAAAAATTGATCAATACTCTATTATGTTCAGTTTTGAATGGGGAATCCCATTATTTTGTAAATACTCTATTATTCTGAGTTTTGAATGGGCATCCCACATTAAGACTGTTCATGCAGTTGCATTGTTAACAGGCCGTTAATCCAGATCTGATATAATCCATGTGATAATCTAGATTAGCTGTCATTAGATGTAAATCTCTGTATCTTTAATCATTTCTCCACAGGGGTTAACACCTTTTTTAACAAGCTTATTTAACAAATTAACCAACAGTTATCTGATATTTAAAAAAATATTTCCCCTATAAACATCCAGTCCAACAAAGTTACAATTAAACCTAAAGTTAGATGGTGCATAAGAGCAACAGCATCACCCATATTCAAAACAGGACAGCCAAACTTCTTGTGTGTGTTAATGAGCCACTGAAGGCCAGGATAAAGTTATCTAACATGTCACTTTCTTTCATTTATTTGTTTATCTATTTAGCTTCCATAATGTCCCGGTGGTGACAATGTGCCTTCAACCAAAGCTTCAGGGTTGGATATTAGCAAACCATCTGAATTAGCTCAAACCGGCTCAATGGCTGGTCTGTTCTTACTAAAATGCAAATAGAAAACAGATATTTTCACATAGGTTTACATATTTATGGTATTATTTTTAGTAAACAGCACTAGAAATCAGATCAAACATGTTGGAATGCAAAGAAATGGTTCTTTGAATGCATGTGTGTATGCACATTCAGAGTTAGCCTTGTGTGTGTGTGTGTGTGTGTGTGTGTGTGTCAGAGACCCTCAGGCCTGTACCAGAGGGCGGGATTAGCTGTTACGTTCATTCAGCACAAAATGGATTCCGATATCAGAGCAGGGCAAGAGGTGTATCTGTATCTCTCTGTCTCACATTCTCCCACTCTCTTATACATCCTGACTTTTGCTCTTTGATCGTGTAAGTCCTTCAAATCTGTTAAACGATGTCGTTTTGTTTATGGATATGAGCTTAATCAGCAGCCAAAACAAGAGAAAAATCACTTATACACTCCAACGCAAGCAAAGACGGAGACAAATCTAGGACAGAAAGCGACAGACATTGGCAGGTTCGTAAATATGTCGGAGTATGTTAGAAGGTCAATAACCCTAACAATAAAAACTACTTTCAAGGATGATTTTGATAGTTTCTACTGAACTATGATCATCCAATGATGTTGAAAATGTGTCTTTATGCTTCTTATGGTTGTTGTTTGTTTCACTGTAAAAAAATCCAACTTCAATTAAGTCAGATAAGCTCAATTTTAAAAATTGATTGAACTCCCTAATGTTGAAAAAAAGTTATGCATTTCAGAATATGATGTGTATGTTTTTAATCATATATTTTATTGGTTACAATATGAAAAAGTAGCTCCTACTGAAAAATCGACCTATTTGCTTGCCTGACTGTCCAAGAGAATTGGCAGCTTCTCTCCAACTCTTCTCTTTCTCCACCGGTTGTGGGACAGTTCAGAGGAAACATCAAATAGTCACAGGTGCTCCTGCCAATGTTCCACTAATTCTTTCTCCATTTCTTCGGTCCAATGAGACTTTCTTGACACCGCAGCCATGCTAGTTGATGTTCTGTTGCAGGTACATCAGGACTCCTCCCACTGAATCTTCCCGTGCCCCGTTTCTTGCTCTCTCATTGGCTGTAGGTCAACACTGGAGCTGTATTCAGTCAAAACATATTTCACATTGCACGATTTGGAGTTGCAGATGGGTCCAGATATTTAACATGCTAGATATCTTGCAGACATCGGCGGTGCGTCAACGCTTCTCTCAAATTGGGTCTTTGATAGATCATACATTGCGTTCGTCGCTCACGGGAGCGAGCTCTGATTTGCCTGATTTCAGGCTTTTGTCGGCAATCTCCACAAAACTGTCGGCGAGCGAAAATCGAGCTTAAAATCGTGCAGTGTAAACTCTGCATTACATATTTAAACATTGAGCACATACAATGTCAAGCTTGTTGGTGAAGTTAGAACATGCAGGCTTTTGAGCATGCTCAGTTTGATCAAAGACCCTCCACCCCCCCCCCCCCCCCCATTAAATAAGTAATATTTTCATCAGATGTTGAATTATATATTATTATATATTGACCTTACCATACTAGTTAACAAAAGGTTTTTGTTTTTTCCAAAATAACTGCATATGATTGTCCATTTAGTGCATTATCTGTGGAAACTTCTGTGAAATGGAAGTTTAAAATGTGTGTCGATGAGTCTATGAGGCCAGGCTCTATCACAGAAAATCAGGAAATATGTGGGAATTTAAATCTTTCATTTCGACTCGTATCTAAGGTCATGGAAAGTTCTTGAAAATTCATGGGTCAGAATCTGTGGGAGACTTGCAACAATGTGAAGTTCATAGTGCTCAGCCTTACATCTGCTTCTGAGCGTGCCCACCGGAGAAGCATTGTGGCTGAAGAAATTACCCACAATCCCCTGCGCTTTAATTTATTTAAGTGTGTTTGGTCAAAGTGTGCCGACTTGTGAGGACATGTAAATAATCTGTTTTGAATAAATAGATATTTTAGCTCTTTACATGTTTTTAATTTTGTTTTGCTGTAAAAAGTTGTGTTTTGTTAAAGGCACCATCACTGTGATTAGTATTTGTTTTGATGACGTTTTTTTAAAGAGTTGACTCTAAATTGGACCAACTATTCGGTCTCTTAGGTTGATATGTGATTTTATGTCAAAACATTGAATTTTGAAACTTATTGTCAGCTATTCTTAGAAATGCAACTTACTGAATCATTAGTATTTTTGAGTTCGCTGAACTTGTATTAAGCTCATGGAATTTACAATCCAACTTGAATTGTTAAGTTGGTAAAACTAATTTGCCTGAAGTTGAGTAAACTCAAAAATGCTTTATAGCTGGTTGCCTTATTTTTTTAAGTTTACTCAACTTTTGATGTTTTTACAGCGTTGCAATGTTATTAAACAGCAATCACCTGAAACGGTTCTCATTTTAAAATCCTTTCAGAGACACGAGGACTGACAGACAGAAACGGAAAGAGCGAACCACCAGCAGACGATTAAACAGACTGACACTCAAGGGACGTTCACAACATACAAAGTTGAGTCCCATGACAGAGAAGAGAAAAAACTAAGAGGAAAGACAAGTGATGTTATTGACTTCCTGCAGCTCAAGTAAACGAGTTTTAACAGCAGTTCTCAAAAACGCCGGCTAAAATAAAACCATCACTGGAAAACCTCACTGCACCCTTTAGACGGAGAGGACGGAAAGTTTGATCCACAGTTGCATCAACTCACAGTCCGGTGCTGAATTACACAGTTACTTCATTTCACGTTTGCATTAATTAATTTATCAGACACTTTTCTACAAAGTGACATAGAAATGAGAATAATACAAGCAGAAGTGATTAAACAAACAGAGAAAACAATACATGTAGTGCAATTGCATACCAAATTTTAATTGAGTGCTAGAATAGAATGAACATTAATGAACATGTTGAAGAATATTCCGGGTTCAATACAAGTTCATCTCAATTGACAGCATTTGTCAACATTACCACAAAATACTTTTGACTCATCCCTCGTTTATTAAAAAAACGATTTTAACGATTTAACGATTCGCGATTAATCAGGATTAAATTATGGTACATGATACAATACAACAAACATTAAAAAATAATCATAAATTTATTTACTTTATAATTTGACCCACCTTTAAAAGAACTTGCAAAATATGGTTAGCCATCATTTATTTTAATTATTTAAATATGTGTGCGTGTTAATTAGATACATTGTTACATGTATTCATTTTTGATTGAAGGATACGTATAAATGCCATAAAATTTACATTTACATTTATGCATTTGGCAGACGCTTTTATCCAAAGTGACTTACAGAGCCCTTATTACAGGGACAATCCCCCCGGAGCAACCTGGAGTTAAGTGTCTTGCTCAAGGACACAATGGTGGTGTCTGTGGGGCTCGAACCAGCAACCTTCTGATTAACAGTTATGTGCTTTCGCCCACTACGCCACCACCACAAAATCAATGGACATGTTGTAATTACAATTTGGACAAAATCTGCTGCCGTTTTTCCTGTGGACTTAAAAAATAATAGGATAAAATGGGCAGTTTGAATTCATATCAAACTTGATTAGAAAGAGAAGTGTACATTGCCAATGCATTATTACACACTGTGCATACCGATATAAAGCATATCGAAAGCTGAAGTTCAATTTGCTAAAGTTTAAAATCTCAAAACTATTATTTTCTCTGGCTGCCAAAACCTTTGCTTTTGAAATATTTTGGCCGATGCAAAGAGGTACGGCAGCTTGCCCGTATCAAGTTTGTACCTCCTGAAAATGTATATATGCCAATTTTAGCCATAGAAAGCGGGGAAAACATTAGTGAGGTTTTGCCCCTTGTCCAAAAGTGCTTGGGTTTGTTGTTGGCATGCAGTAGATGCCCTAATCCCACCCCCACACTAATTGGCGCCTGTAAGGCTGAGTAGACAGCCAGGAACAGCTCGGGACACCTTTCTCCTACTGTGTGGTTTCAACAAGTAAAAAACAAACAAAACGGATACTGCATTAATTGCGTATATTTTTTAAATGTAAAAAATTCATCAGGGGCGGCTGTGGCTCAGGTGGTAGAGCGGGTTGGCCACTAATTGCAGGGTTGGTGGTTCGATTCCCGGCCCGCACGACTCCACATGCCGAAGTGTCCTTGGGCAAGACACTGAACCCCAAGTTTCTCCCAGTGGCAGGCTAGTGCCTTGCATGGCAGCTCTGTTATTAACATGATTTATGTGTGGTTAAATCGCGTAGAGTTTATTAGTGTTGCGTCGTCATGATCACAACGAAGTTGTAATATTGAATATAACTTTACATTGATAAGGTTAGTAAGCAATTTCATTACACTTAAATAATGTTATCTAGTATGATGTTGGATATATACTTTTGAAACTATGTGTACTTTGAGGTTTATGGACTGGTCCCATTAACTTCCATTATAAGTGCTTTACTGAAACTGCAATTTGTGCTTTTTTAAAGGGATGAGACAAATATTTTTTGTGGTAATTAACATTATGCCACAAATACTGTCAATTCAGCTTAACTCATATTGAACATTCCTGTAATGAGCAACTTCGTTAACATGAACATTTATATAAATTTAAATTAAATTTTGCAATGTTATGTTTTATAGCCTATTCCTGAAAAAACTTCCAGAAAAAACTTCTGGAATTGCATTCCAGAAAACAAAACTCCTGCTGAAAATAAGGCAGGAAAAACAGCTCACATAAAAACATCACTACGCTCCCTCCACCTGGACACGCCCACGTTTTACTGACTGACTAAGGGTTCGTCCAATCAGAGAAGCTGTTTTAGAGGCACGAAAAGCACTGAAGAGCTGAAGCAACAACACCAAGGAAGACGTGATCAGAAATTAATAGTGCTTTTGATCTATCAATCATAATGAGAATAACAATCTTTTCAAAAACACACACACACACAAAGGTGCACATACTCAAAAATACACCAAATACGCTACTTGCACTCGCAAAAACACACACACTGAGAATCTGTTCAAAGGAAAGCAAAGAAATAAACAAAGGAGAGAAGGCAACCCCTCCTCTCCTCCGGGAATTTTACTATTCTGCACTTCTCGGTTTCTCTCATCCCTCTCTTCCCACAATCCTTTGTGCTCGGAATAAAGCTGCTGATTATGAAGCCCAGAGCACTGAGACTCGCCTCACCTGTCAATCAAATGGTAACCCACACACACACACACACACACACACACACACACTGAAGATACTCTGTTACGCACCCAGTCTCATGTAAACATTATAACATTAATACCTTTTCAGATATACACTCCAACGCACACACATCTCAGATGACTGAAAATATAAAGGAAACCATGTCAGTCTTCATTGAATTTTTTTTTAGTGTTTTAAAAACATGCCAGAAATAATTTTGGACAGATTCTTACAGAACTTGATTTTTCATTTATTTCTTAATTACTCCAATCATCGTGTGATTACCTTCAAACAGGGTGACGATTTACCTTTTGGTTTTGATTTTTACCTGTCAGGTTTACATTTCAATGTCCATGTCAAACTTAATTTGATTATGTAATACATTTCAATAGCAATGCATATTTATGAGCACTTACACAGTGTAGTTTTAAAAACAATGTGCACAAAAACATTTTAGGATGATGATGCATCATCCAAGATATTATTAGTAGAATGAAACATTTCTAATACCAATAACAACATGAAATTACAAGCTATTTAGCAAAAATTGCATATATGAAGTTCATGCTATTCATTGTTATAGGATTGTCCCGATACAATACTGGTATCCGATACATACTTGTGCTCGTAAAAATGCTCTAATACCACCTAATGTATGAATGTCATTACGTAAACAATCAGCGCACACATTAAAATCACGTTATGTCCTAGTGTGATAATTAAAGGGCAAAGGCTGTGCTCTAATGAGATAAATATATAGTTTGCATGTGCTGCATGCTTCAAATGTGAGCGCTTGTGAATGTGTAGAGACAGGGTTGTGTCGACGCGGCTGCTCATCCTTTTTAGAGCTCTTTGGCTCATATGCAGAAAACATCATGAGCAAATGACAGCGAGCAAAGCGCTAATTCACTTTGAACGAGGCACATACAGACTACATATTTATTTAATTAAATAACAACCTTTTGCGGCGTACTAATCACATTGGGTCCTGTAGCGACCTGCTTTTCCAGAAGTAAGAAGCTACAGTCAAAAAACACACAGAAACGGAAAAGGCTTCACTTCAAAATAAAAGCTTCAGCCAAAAAAAAACACTTAAATGCATAAAAGTATGACAGTAATATATCACTACTGCATAGTTATATAATATTCACTGTTCTGCTACAACTACTAATAATAGTAATCATAACAAATCAATAATAAATATATTATATTTAAGCAATATCTCACATCTGTGTTGTGCAGAACTGCATTTGACCAAAATAACTAATACAAATAATACAATGTTATTTAGAAAATGATGAAGGTTTTAATGAATGAATTTATTTAAACACATATTTGATGATAAAATTGAAATAAACTGTTTAAATGAAATTCAGAAAAAACAAACAAAACAATTAAAATAAAACAAAAATCAAGTATCGTTACTCGTACTCTTTCTAAAAAAAAAAAACTAAAAAAAAAAAACAACAACAACAGCCAAAACCAAATAAGGCTGCAATGGTACACAAAGCTCACGGTTCTGTACATACCTCGGTTTTGGGGTCAAGATTCAGTACGATTTCGGTACAGCAACGGAAAAAAAAAAGAATCTTTCTTTAAATTATTTATTTTAATAAACACCCGGCACGTGCGATGGGATTTGAGACTGGGCTGCAAGGTCTCGCGGCTCATCAAATTTGAAAACAAATGTTTATATATGCTTAAATATGTGGCCCCCTCAACAGGGCCCTGTGACTATGAGGGCCCCCAGCCCTTTTATAGGACCCTTTTGCCTTCCTGTTTCTAATTAATTTTTTTGAGCAACTCTTTAACCTTATAATGCCATGCATATCATATTTGGTACATGACTTTCTAAAGCCTCAACATCATCATCACAATGTGTATGAGATGTCTACTGTCTCCTAGTGATGGTTTCCATGCTGTACTGGAAGTAGAAGACCTTGTTTTATCATTTTCCAAAATAACTACCATCATGTTTTGATGCACTCAGCTTTTTTTTTATGTGAAATCTTTGCTGATTTTGAAGTAAAATTAACAATAACGTTTATTTTGCTACTGATTTTTCAAAATGAGTATTTATTGAATTCAATCAACATGTGCTTAAAATGTAATTATTTTGTAGAAAAATAGGTTTAAACAGGTTTAAAATATATTATTTTCTGACTTGAATTTAATGTTAGGCTTTATTCTTTGTGTAAAAGGGCTGTCGAACAAAAAAGTGTATTATATTATTCATAATCTATAAACTATTTACAAGGACTTAGAACACATTGGGGATTGGGCATTTCAAATTTGGGAGAAAATCCCAAATAATTTAAATAAAAATAAGTAACACATTAGTTACGTTAACTGCATGTTTGTCCTACATTACAAAAAATAACTTTGAGATTAAACGAGATATGTAAAGTTTGTCAAGACCATCTATAATGTTGGTCTGACAAAACCTTGTCTGAAAGTTTAAAATAGTTTTAAGTGCTTGTTATAAATTTTACAGTCAGAAAGAAAGAAAGAAAGCATCTTAAAGCAGATTTCAGGGCTTGTGTGTAAGTTTTGACAGCTGAAGTTTGAAATTATGAACATTTTAAAACGGACTCGTAGCTCATTTTAACATTCTGTCAATGTGATGTAGTCTAGGGAATTTTTGGACACTTTGAAAAGGCTTAAATGATGCCTTTGCTGGGCTTTTCAATGGAAGAATAATAATGGTAGTCAAGCTGTAGAGTTGTTCCAAACAGAATCTCCCAAAAAATGACCAAATGACCACTATTTTTGAGCCCCACACCTTTCAACCATTCAAAGCTCTCACAATGGAGGGTAAAGTCTTTGAAGGAAACAGAGTTTGGGGATGATCGCTTCTGAATGGAACGCACCCCATCATTCAGATGAGCTGAAAAGATAGCTGTTTTTCCACCCACACCTATTATACCGCTTATCACTCCTTATATGGCTTCTGAAGATATTAATTTAACCACTGGAGTCTAATCATTTTATGTTTCCTTTATGTTACTTCAAAATTCTATCCCTAAACGAAAATTGGCCCCGGGGCCCTTGCTAGTCATAAACCGCCCATGGACAGAGCATAGCACAAGAAGGACATGATTTCCAGATCACCACTTCATAGCCTCAGACTAACCAGAAACAATGACCTAGTATCAATAACACAGATTTTTAACTTAGCTTTACTGGAACACAAAATCCACGCGTCTCTCCTTGCAAATGCACGTCTCCATCACTTTCTTGTAAAAGTCGCCCGCTTGTTTAAGATTCGATAGCCTCTCTTTCTCAATTTTAAATTGAAATGAACTTTGCAAAATCTGCGTAGGTCATCGATGCTTACACTACCTGTATTTAATTACGCAATAGTTGAAGGCCTGGGTAGCTCAGCGAATATTGACGCTGAATACCACCCCTGGAGTTCGAATCCAGGGCGTGCTGAGTGACTCCAGACAGGTCTCCTAAGCAAACAAACTGGCCCAGTTGCTAGAAAGGGTAGAGTCACATGGGGTAACCTCCTCGTGGTCGCTATAATGTGTGGTTCTCATGGTGAGTTGTGCGTGGATGCCACAAAGAATAGAATGGGCCTCCACACGCGCTACTTCTCCATGGTAATGCGCTCAACAAGCCACGTGATAAGATGCGTGGATTGACGTTCTCAGACATGTAGGCAACTGAGATTTGTCCTCTGCCATGCGGATTGAGTCACTATGCCACCCCGAGGACTTAGAACGCATTGGGAATTGGGCATTCCAAATTGGGGAGAAAAGGGGAGAAAATACAACAAAATGTACATTAAATTGAGTAACACATTAGTTTGAATGAACGTGTAGTGTTGAATGAAAGGGTAGTAAACAATGCTTTGAATCTAACGGTGGTTTCTCATAAAGTACGTTAAAGTGAACCAGAAATAGAACCAGCCACAAATGACCTCAGTGCTTTTGGTGTTCACAATGTAAGTGGACTTAAAAGAGGACCCAGTATCATGCTTTCATGTTAATGTGGTCTCAGACCCCTTGTTGTTCACACCACAGCTCCTTAAGAACTCCACCTGAACTCTTAGGTGGTCTGAGTACGGTTAGCTTATAACATGTACTTAACACTCAATTTGTATTTTGGGGGGAAAATCAGAATATCCACAAAGAGTCTGGTACTCTTTTCTTTTTTTTTTTTTGCAATTATTTTTTTTATTGATTCAAAGAAAATACACTACAGAGAAAAACACAACACATACACACCAAATCAACATTTAACTTTTAACCCTCACTAATATCCCTCACCAAACACCAACCCCACCCAACCCCAAAGAATACCCCTATGGTCACATAAAATAACTCACACACACACACACACACACACATAAAAATAGATGAAAATAAATCAAATATATAATAAACATACATAATTAAACTAAACTTCTCTCCCCTCATTCCTTCCCCGAGAGTCCCCGAAAACCGCCAGATACCTACCCCACTTCCTGAAAACCCCCAACCCCAGCCTTCTATCTGTCATCTCCTCAAAAGCCGCCCCTCTCCCCATCTCCACACACCACTCCGGAAATGGTGGTGCTCCGTCTGATTTCCAACCCCTGAAAATAATTAGTCAGAACCCAATTTTTTATATATTTGTCCCCAATTTATAATTGCCCCATCACCCAAAATACAAAGTCTGGGGAAGTAAAATTAGAGTGCTAAAAACGTCACACAAATAATTCTGAAACTTTATCCAAAAATTTGGCTCTTAACACATCCCCAAAAGACATGGGTTGTGTCTCCAAATTCTGATTGGCATCGCCAGCAGATGGGTGGGTCTTTAAGACCAAGCCTATATAATCTAGAGGGGGTCCAATAAAATCTATGTAAAATCTTAAATTGCATAAGGCTAACCCTTGCATCTCTAGATGTAGACTTAAATTTTTTTAGAATCCTAGTCCACACTCCTTCCTCCAATACCAAGTTCAAATCTTTCTCCCATAATATCTTGATAGAAGTTAAAGCTCCATCCCACAGACTCTGAATTAGCAGGGAGTAATACACTGATGCCTCATGACCTTTTCCAAAAGCAGTTAGCAAAGGCTGTTACTGGACAGTACGCTGTCAGAGCCAAAGGTTCGGATTTAGACCAATGGACTCTGTATCCTGAGAACATGGAAAAGGAATTAATAAATCTGTTGAGGCAAGGCAAAGATCTAGTAGGGTCAGAGACGAATAATAAAATATCATCTGCGTAAAGCAGAAGCTTATGCGCCACACCTCCCGCTATCACCCCCTGGAAAATCATCCTCCTTTCTTATCGCGGCTGCTAATGGTTCCAGGGCAAGACAGAACAATAATGGGGAAAGAGGGCAACCCTTCCAAGTGCCCCTATTCAGAGTAAAATAATCAGAAATTAATCAATTTGTTTGTACCCCTGCAACATGGTGTCTATAAAGTAATTTAATCCAACCAATAAATGTACTCCCGAACCCATAAATTTCCAAAATCTTAAAAAGACATTATTATTACCTTCCACATCAAAGTGAGTGAGATGGCAGCGACCGGAGATTGATCATTCGGTACTGACCACATGATATTGAAGAAACGCCAAATGTTATCAGAAGAGCTACGGTCCTGAATGAACACCACCTGATATATATGTATAAAAGATGTCATAACTTTACTTAACCGGTTAGCCAAAATTTTCAACAACATTTTTACATCTAGCTGGATCAGGGAAATTGGATGGTAATTTTTACACTTGCTTGGATCTTTGTCCGTTTTAAGAATCAGAATGATCCGGGCTTGTGTCATGGTTGGTGGAAGCTTTCCATTCTTTAATGTTTCCATATAAACTTGGAGCCAATTCTGTAGCAATAGATCAAAAAAATTCATTGGCAAAACCATCTGGCCCCGGAGCCTTGCCTGTAGGTAAGGCCTTGGTTCCACAAATTTTCTAATATCTTCATCAGTATAAGACGTGGAACTATAGAGATCAAGATATAATTCTTTAAAGGCATAATAATATCAATGGGTGAGGTAAATATTTCACCACCAGCAGATTTCACTGAGGGAATGGTAGAAAAAGACTCTATCTGCTTTATATCTTGCCAAAAGCTTCCCTGATTTGTACCCAGACTCAAAGTATGACTGTCTTACCCTGAATAACCAAAACGTAATAATTCCAATGTCCCACAAAAATACTCCACAAAACGAACTCCAGCCAACTGGAGGCATAAGTGCAAGGAACGAACAGATTCATCCACAAATGTCCGGAAGCAGTGTTATTCCACAAATCAAACTCCAGCCGCTAGGTGGAACCAGCACAAAAAGAAACAAAACAGGTGTCCCGGTTCATCGAATGGTCAAGAGTCAAATTCACTCGGAGGCAACATGAAAAAATACACCATGACTTAGACTCAGTCCCTCATCATTATAAAAGACATCATTTGTGTGTCCATGTAGATATTTTGCGGCCATCCCCACTATACACTCTCAATCTGGCTGAGAACCCAGTGCAATAGTGATATTCCGTCAATGCAAAAGTTTCTTGAAGGAGAAGTGATATTCCACAAAACAAACTCCAGCCGCTAAGCGGAATCATCACAAACAGAAACAAAAATGGCGCCCAGCTTCCTCAGACAGTTGAGTGAATTTTCAGCAAGTCAAATCCACTCACATGAGAAACACCAAATGGCTTACTCACTCAAAAGTAATTATGGACAGTGCTTGTTTGGGACATGTAAATATTTTGCAGCCATCCTTTGTATCTATTCTCAGTTTGGCCGGAAACATTAGTTCAAAATCAATCTTCCATTGATGCAAGAGATTCTTACACTCCTTGAATCGATCACGTTTCTCTCTTGTCGAATTTGCAACATCCGGGAAATTGTGATTCTTCCAAGAAAGCTTTCCTTTGATCCTCACCTCACGCAACACAAGATCTTTATCGGATGATCTAAAAAATTTTGCCAGAATTGATCGGGGCATGTTTCCCTCAGCCGATCTGTAAGCCGGGACTCTGTGAGCTTGCTTGATTTCCAGCTTGTGGCCTGTTATGTTGAGCAGACTCAGGAACCATATCTTGGTGAAATCTTCATGCTAATATACGTATTGTAATTCCAACAATACGTGTATTATTTCTTCGGCTTCTATTTTTGAAATCTTCCAGTTTTTCCAAAATGTTCCCACGTCAATTTTGGTCACGAGCAGATTAGCGGATAATTCCCTTTCCGATGACTCCAGATAATCGATCCGTTTCTCAACATCTGCCACTCTTGTAAACAACTCAGAGAATTTTGTTTCTGTAATCGATCAACGTATTACAGCAAGATCCTCCAAGTCAGAAACAACCTTCATAAGCAACACAAACATGTTGGACAGTTAACGCTGGATTTCTTCTCCCACCACGCCATTCAAATCGAATCCCAGCTCTGCAGGCCCGTCAGAGGTTTCAGCTTGAGCATGTATGTGTCTTCTAATGTCTCCAGAGCCTGAGGATTTTGACTTCTTTGCCTTGTTTACCTTAAAGAACAAATATGTAACTAGGTGTATCGAATCTCACTGGATTATAACATGAAAATAATTTAAAAACTAGCAAAGTTCACAGAGCTCTTCGCTCACACGTCTGCTCCTCGCATGACATCTCGTGACAACCACCTAATCCTGGCACTCTTTTCTGTTAACTTTTGATTCCATGTGGTCCTGTGTTGCTCTACAATCTTTTTTAATTTTAGTTCTACGTGGTTTGCTTTTTGTTGTATGTTGTTTTAATATTGGTTAAAAAAATTCTTTCTAAGATATTTAATAATTCATGTGATTGCGTGTATCGTATTAAAGGCCCTGTATCCATTCGGTTCGGCGCCAATACATGTACCATTGCAGCCTTAGTATCGAGTCATCCCAAATTGTTACTACACAGTACTTACTATGTAATTACATAGTCACATGAAATACTACAACTTAAAGCATGAAATCTTGGTTTAACTTTCGGTTTTTATTTTCCCCTGTTATTTTTATATTTTAATGTCCATGTCACACTTTAATTGATTATCCAAAAAAATGTCAATAGCAATATGTATTTACAATAGAGCAGAGCATCATTTTATGTAGGGGAAGATGCCCCCCTTAAAAACAATGTGCACGATAAATAGTTTAGCATGTACTGGACGATGATGCTTCATACAATATATTATTAGTGAACTTGAATTAAAACATGTTTAATTAAACTAACAATAGGAAATTACAAGCTATTCCACAACAACTGAATATGAAGTACGTTATCTGTTGTTATTACACGGTACTTACTATGTAATTACAATGTAATATAAAATACTCTGATTTAAAGTAAAACTGTATCTTGTAATATTGTGTGTATTATATTCAGTTGTATTAAAGCCTAATGTGTGTTTCATAATTGTCATATGTTGTGTAATTTATGTTTTTATTTTTTGTTCTTTAGTCACTGATGTGTTTTACCTCAAATCTCTTCAGGAAAAGAAGGCAAGACTTTATGTCTCTCATTAAATAATACAGTTATTACCTGAATGACAGGTCTATACTTCACACACACATACTCCTAGAAGAGAGACTTTACAAAAGGTGTATGGTATATGCGGCCTGCTATGAGGTTTCCATAGAAACGGCTCTGTCCTGCGGCCAAGGTAATCCACAGGAGCTGTGTGTTAGAGAGTGTGTTAGTGTGTGTGCTGTGGTGCAGATGGGTAAATGTCGAGAGGAGAGGGACTCTGACCTGCCAAGAGAGCTGAATTAGTATTCACACAGCAAATGAAGCCCACTGTGCTCTGTACCTCTCACTCTCCCTCTCTGACACACACATATATTTGGAATAAGCTTTCGCATGTTTGTTGATGTGGAAACACTAATAGAGTTCAGAGTGCTGTAACAAGAGAGATCAATATTGCTCCCTTATAGCGCTTGATTCCAAACAGTTAATTCTACCAAATGTAGACTCTCATTTCTGTACCACAGGGATACACTGGAAAATGGTTCTCAGTAGCACCAGATTAAGATTGTTTTGGCTTGTAACAATAGCAGGCCAGTTTTTGGTGCTACATAGAACACTTTTTAAGGTTCCATATAGAACCATATAGAACAGGGGCTGTATTACAGAAACAGCCAATACATTTGGAGTTGAAAACACTGTTTTCCATTTCATAATATCAACATTTCCAAAGTATGCAGTTGAGAACATTTAGAAAGTCCCTGTTTTCGGGGAGGAAAACGCCACTTCAGTGTGGATGCACTGTAAAAACATTTAGAGTGAGTTTACAGTGAACAGGGCCAGGAAATGACTGTAATTTAGCAGTGTTGTGTTGTAGAATCTCAATTATTAAATGTATATATTTTAACCTACAATGCTCATTAATTGTCACCGCTGTTTTGTTTTGTTGTTTTTTTCCTCCCCTTTTTCTCCCCTATTTGGAATGCACATTTCCCAATGTGCTCTAAGTCCTCATGGTGGCGTAGTGACTCACCTCAATCCAGGTGGCAGAGGACAAATCCCAGTTGCCTCCACACGTGAGCCCGTCGGTCCATGCATCTGATCACGTGGCTTGTTGAGCGCATTACCATGGAGACATAGTGCGTGTGGAGGCTTCACACTATTCTCCACGGCATCCACGCACAATTCACCACATGCCCCACCGAGAGCAAACCACATTATAGTGACCATGAGGAGGTTACCCCATGTGACTCTACCCTCCCTAGCAACTGGGCCAATTTGGTTGCTTAGGAGACCTGGCTGGAGTCAATCAGCACGCTCTGAATTTGAACCATTGTTGAGTGTTGTATGCTGAGAGTTGATATCTGCGTGTGCCTGGTAGACAGATAAACTTAATCCTTTCGTTGCATGCATTCCTCCCTTGTTATTTAGACCAATAATATTGCTTCACTTTAAACATAATTTTATCAGCTGAGAGAAACTTTCCATCCAAAGGGAACACTGCACCACATTGGTGACTTCACCATTATCAGTGCAATATTATCATTTTTTACATAGCTAGCCTCCATTAATTTGACTGTATTTGACAGTATTTTATTGTAAGAAATAACTGTCTGAGGGTTGTAAACGTAGCGAAATCAATGCATATTCAACCAAAAGCACACAAATGTGCACATGGCCTGACTCTATAATCCTATCTTATATTTTAGGCCATGTCCAAACTAATCTATTAAAAGATATAATTAAACCCCCTCTATTTTCAGTTTCCTAACGTGATCATTTTACAAAGTATGCGGTACTATAGAGCACTTCCAAAGACTGTTTTAAGTGGATGAAAATGCTGTTCAGGTGTGGATGGGAGGTTACGGCCAGTACCGTTTTTTTATTAAGTGCCCTTTGACACTTTTGCAAGTTATATGCTGCAGTTATATGTTTATGCCCCACACAGTAAAAGGTTCAATTTGTTAGTATTATTTAACAACATTACTGTAGTTAACATGAACTTAACTTTAGTTACAACATATACTAATACATTTTTAAAATCAAAAGTTGTATTAGTTAACATTAGTTAATGCACTATGAACTAACAATGAGCAATTGTATTTTTATTAACAAACATTGATTAAAAAAGGCTGTAAAAACAAGTATTATTCATTGTTTCTTCATGAGCACTAATGCATTAACTAATGTTAAAGAAATGAAACCTTTTCATTAAGTGTCACCAAAATTACATTAATTGTGAATTGCAAACATTTATTTGTATTGAAAACAGTCATTAATAGTTCTGTTGTCAATATCAAAAGATCATTGTGACATACTGGCAACCAGTAAAAACCATGAGACCATCACACACAGCAGAGATACGTTCAAAAATAATAAACATATATTCATTATAAGGTTTTAAACTGCTCCAGTGAGAAATCATTAATATCTATAATTTGTTTTACTGTCTTTGGCATCTTGAATCATGAATTAAGCGAATGCGTCAATGAAGGTTAAACAGTTATATCTGTTATTAGTGGTATTGTGATTAATATTAATCCTGTTTAAATTTGGATCCTCACAGAATAGCGCTGAGATGACTGACCGATGATGAGATATTGAGAGCACCTGCAGAGCGTGCATGTTTGATTGACACCCCTAGTGAGTATATTGAAGGGAGTGAAGCTGAAAGTGCTCATGATCGCTCAAACAGCCTCTTATCGCTCAACACAAAGTCTGATTGTCATGACTCATGTTACATCATGTATCATGTATTTGCATGTTTATTTGTTGTTTAAGTCATTTTTATACCCGTTAGAAGACTCTTTATCCTCCTCATATTTAAAAACAAAGCTGCACATTTGTCTGAATAACAGCATGTCTGAAAGATTAAATTCGTGAATGCTTAGAATTGCCAACAACTCGCCATCCGGATGCCAATCTGTCATGCTTCAAGTGTTGAGCAAGCACTTACTCATTAGAGGAGTGTATGTGTGACTCCTTGCATGCTGCAAAAAAGATCTGCCCTGATTCAAGGCCAATCAGCGATCATAGATTTAAGATGAATATCGGCCGAATTTGAACGGTGGCCGATCGATCGGCACACCCCTAATTTATTTATTATTTATTTATTTATTTGTAGATTATGTATTATTCTCTATGTTGTAGCTTTGTGAAACTTGAGTTTCTTGAGGAAAGTTTATAGTAATTATGGTCAACATATTAGACTGAAATGTGGCATGATGTGAAATTAAGCATGATGGTAAAAATGATTTAAAATCAAGTTGAGTTTTTTTTTTTTTTTTTTTGTAATTTGACTATTGTTAAGCTCCAAATAAAGAGGAAATATTTGGAAGTATTACACTGATCATCCACAACATTAAAACCACCTGCCTAATATTGTGTAGGTCCCCCAACACAATTCTGAGATGATATTCTTCTCAGCACAATTGTACAGAGCGGTTATCTGAGTTACCATAGACTTTGTTAGTTTAAACCAGTCTGGCCATTCTCTGTTGACCTCTCTCATCAACAAGGTGTTTCCATTCACAGAACTGCCCCTCACTGGAGGTTTTTGGTTTTTGGCACCATTCGGAGTAAATAATAGAGACTGTTGTGTGTGAAAATCCTAGAAGATCAGTAGTTACAGAAATACTCAAACCAGCCAGTCTGGCACCAACAATTATTCATGCAATTATCTAATCAGCCAATCGTGTGGCAGCAGTGCATAAAATCATGCAGATACGGGTCAGGAGATTCAGTTAATGTTCACATCAACCATCAGTGATCTAGAGCGTGGCATGATTGTTGGTGCCAGATGGGCTGGTTTGAGTAGATAACACTGATTGGACAAATGCAGCTTGCGATGGACAATGGAGCTAATCTGCTCTTCTGTGAAAAGTCGCCAAGCAAATAATCTCTGGTGTCTTTCGTCTTCTGAAACATGCCACAGAAAGACGGAACACTGTTTGTTCATCACGGCAGTTTCATTGTGTTTGCCACTTAACTAGATTCCCTCACACGGAGAATGTAAACAGCATGTGAAAGTTTCAGAGATGGTACAAAGTGTATGAATATTTAATGAGGTAAGTACTGAGGCTTTATTTGATTGGTTGTTGCTAAACAGCTTTCTGTAACACTGAAGTACTGCATCGTTTCACACTGTATAGCTTTAACCCCAGAAATGCGGTGCTAACTCTGCTCTGGAGCAGGGTTTCATAACCCTTTTCAGGGTTTAGTGGGGGCCTGGGTAGCTCAGTGAGTATTGACGCTGACTACCACCCTTGGAGTCGCGAGTGCTGAGTGACTCCAGTCAGGTCTCCTAAGCAACCAAATTGGCCCGGTTGCTAGGGAGGGTAGAGTCATATGGGGTAATCTCCTCTTGGTCACGATTAGTGGTTCTCACTGTCACTGGGGCGTGTGGTATGTTGTGTGTGGATCGCAGAGAATAGCGTGAAGCCTCCACATGCTGCGAGTCTCCGCGGGGGTCATGCACAACGAGTCACGTGATAAGATGCGCGGACTGACTGTCTTAGAAGCGAAGGCAACTGATACTTGTCCTCCGCCACCCGGATTTGAGGTGAGTAACCGCGCCACCACAAGGACCTACTAAGTAGTGGGAATTGTGCATTCCAAATTGGGGAGAAAAGGGATAAAAAAAAATAACAAAAATAACAAAAGCAGGGTTTAGAATGAGGATAACCCGGGGTTAAGCGCAGTGTGAAAAGACCTAATGAGAACACAGCACTTAAGTTTTAGACAATCGTCCTAAATCCTAAACAAAATCAATTCTAATCAGCAAAACGGCCACACCACCATAAGCCATCTCATTGTGATGCAAAAGGAAGTTCAATTCATCCTTGTTGAGCTAAAGCTACACCCATGCTAAACGCTAGCCCTTTATTGCCCTGCCCCGCCACACCCAGATGCCCTTCTGCCCGCCTCTGCTATGACGGACAGCTGTGGAGTTCTGGACCAACTCCAGCCAGCGGGATTACTTATGCAAGTAATCTCCCATGATGCCCTGCGGCCAAGCTAGGGCGTGCTGCGCCTCTGCTCCTTATTAATATGCATGAGAATGCTAATGAGCAGGAAGCACACAGGTGAGCTCGCTCAAAGAAACCAGTCACAACACAGGGGCCAATATTCTAATTATGCAGCACAAATCTTCCCACTAACTACAGAGACAAAATCAGTTTTCCACACATACAGCATGATAACTCGTGGGTGTCACGGCACACTCTAGAAACCTCAATTGGACAAAACTAACTTAAATTTCAGACTATCAGGACACATTTGCATGTTTTGAATAAATACCCTCCACATTCATTCCTGAAATGCAATGTCACAAGTGTTAGTAGTTTTCAAAAAAGGTTACAGGCAACAGCCATCAGCAAATTCCCTCAAGCCTCGATCAGTCAGTTTGAGTTTAAACACAAAAACACTTGAGAACTGTGACTGTATGACTGTAGTAACACTCTGCTGTGTGTTACCCACATGAATATATATATAAGAATTCTCAAGACAGACAATATTCTACTTCTAACTACTGTATTCTTATCTGATATTTGGACCCTTCTTAAAGGAATATTCCAGGTTTAATACAAGTCAAGCTCATTCAGCAACATGTGTGGCATACTGTGTGGCATATCGACCCGTCCCTCCTTTTCTTTAAAAATAAAAGCAAAAATGGAAGTCCCAGTGAGGCTCTTACAATGGAAGTGAATGGGGCCAGTTTTTGGAGGGTTTAAGGAAGAAATGTGAAGCTTATAATTTTATACTGTAAAAGCACTTCATTATTCTGGTCAAACATGTATATTATTTGAGCTGTAAAGTTGTTTAAATCATTGGTTTTGTGTGGACTACTGTCCTAGGCAGATTAGTTACTTGTTTGCAACCGATGTTATGTCCTCATGGCAACAAAGTTTTAAAATTGTATATAATTGTACACAGAAAAGGTTAGTAAGCGATTTTATCATACTAAAATCACGTTAACATGCATATTGTTTACGTCTTGTGGCATTACTTTGGAAAAAGTGGGTATTTTATCATTTATGGATTGGCCCCCATTCACTTCCATTGTAATTGCCTCGCTGTATTTTTTCTTTTTCCTATTTTTTATTTTTTTTTAGAAAAGGAGGGACGAGTCAAAAATATATTCTTTTGTAATTTCCCCAACCCCAAAATTACCATGACAGCTATATTTACCCCTAAAATACTGTATTTCCCAGGGAGGTACCCAAATATTCAAAGATACAATTTTAAGACTGTCATTGGAAAATCTTGAGCAACCTGATAAATATTGAGGGGTTATAATAATAGTGATATGTGTATGTGTGTGTGAGTGAGTGAAGGCAGTCTTTTTAATTTGTAGAAAAATGGGGTTAAAAATTTAGTTTTAGCAGATTTGTGACTGAAATTAAAAGTTAAAGAGTCTTAATACCTGTTTAAACAGTGGCATTAAAACTATTTGAGTGGGGGTAACACATTAAAAACAGCATAAAAGGGCATTTGCACCCAATTTTACTTCAATAATGTAACATATTCCCAAGTGAAACAGGATATTCAATGAGACAAATGATAGTAATGGTGACTGGGATGTGGAGGCTGAAGGTCAAGTTCAAATCTATTGTTCTTGCCGAAAACATTTGTACCTGCATTAAATTTCTGTGTGAAAAATTGGCAAGATTTTAGAAATGCATTACGTACAAGAGTAGCCTAAAATAAAACCTAAATAACCTACAACAGTAGCCAAGAAAGGTAGGCTAAAACAATGCTTTGTGGCCTGAGTGAGATCTCAAACATTTGGACTATTGGAGGGTCCTGGACCCCCATAAGAAATAAGGCCACTTTTTTTTTTTTTACTACCCCGGGTGTTTCATCAAATCTACAATACTATGAACATAAAACTAGATTATTTTATTTTTATGTTTGCATTGACACAATGCAACATTGTCCATTATCTGTCTCAGTTTTCATAAATAATCCAAAAGATTATTTTTATGTCTGAAAATTCAAATCTTGCCCGAGTACGCCTTGCGCTGTTTCCTGAAGGAACTTACAGATGGTGACTGAGTAACACTGGCAGATTGGATCCTCATTTTCACCTATAAATAATGGTAAAATCAAACTTTTCTTTGACATATTATTGTTGGTAAATCTAAATTACTAACATTAAATACATTTTATCCTAAAACGAAACCATCGCTAAAGGTTCATTAATATGCACAAGGTTAATATGCATGTTGTTTTGCTTGTATTTATCTAACACTGCAAGTTTTCTCATGATCAAACAGTTAGACAGTTTTTACATGGATGCTACAGTATGTAGAGGAATAGCTTTGAACACCCCCCCCCCCCCCCCCCCCCCAAATACACAAAATATCCACAAAATATCACATTGACACCAGTTGCTTAAAAATGATTGAGCAAAACCAAGCTCTGAATCATTTTAATCATTTTAATGACATTCAGACAGACATTTTTGTCTGTGGCTCAAATGTCCAAATACCTATGTATAGTTCTAATGTTTGACAAGCCCCGTGGTTGACCCTTACCAACATCATGTCTGTAATGCGCTCTGAATCAACCTTATCTGCAGGATACAACACACTCTGTCAATCTAACCTGCTCCAGGTCAAATACAAGAAACACAATCTCTCTGAACAAGACGCTGCCTTCCTCCAAATCATTCTGGAATGAGTTTATGAGTGGTGACGTGTCGTCCCTTTCTGCCCGCACAACTGCACAGTGCAGTCACATCAAAAGCACACTTGTTGTATTATTGTACGGTAAACAGCAGCGGCAGAAAGCTACACATACTGCGACTAGAGAGAGAATCACATTAAACAGAACGCTTGACACCACAGACGCCTCGCATTATTCCTGCTGTGTGTGTGTGTGTATAGGAACGTGTGATAACGCTTCATGATGGCTGACAGCTCTGAACTCTTTCCCATAATGCAATGTGCAGAGAAACACTCTAATTGATGACACAGGTGAGACTTGGCGAGGTGAACGAAAGTGTCGGAACTTAGACAAAGTGTGTGTGCGTTTGATGTTGATTACATTTGGAGGAAGAAATGAAATCAGCAGTACTCTCTGGATTTAAAAAGAAATCAAGAGGCGGAGAGAGAGAGAGAGCTGGTTAGGGTGATGCAATAATTTAAAGAGGAGGAGTTCTCCTTATTTCTCGCTTTTTCAAACGCTCCTTACGCTTTTTTCTGTTCTGAGGAAATCTGTCTGTGCGGTTTGAGCATGTCTTTATCTAAATAAACCAAAAGGTTTCCCCTGTGCTTTAATAGACTATAACACACATGCAATTGTCAACTCATGCAATAGAAAACACACACACACACACAAATGAGACACAGACAGCCTATAGAGATACTGTGCATCTGTGGAAAAAGTTTATTAAGACACACACACACACACACACACACACATTGGGTGAGTTGTGATCCTGTGTGTGATGTGGGCTGTTGTGTTCTTCAGTTGTGTGTAGTTGTTGTGTGTTTTGTGGTAGAATGTAGGAAATCATGATGTTGCTTCAGAGGTCTAATATTCAAACAGAAATATGTTAGAAATAAACATACAAAAAGTAAAGCAGAAGGGACAATTTGAGATTAGAAGACGAGATGTGACAAGAAGAGAGAGAGAGATCTGAGATTACAAGAAAAAAAATCTGATGAGAAGAGGCAAGAGGAGACAAAATGAGAAAAGACAAGAGAACAGGAAAGAATATAAGAAAAAGAAAAGAAAAATTGGATTATAAGAGACAAGAAAAATATGAGAATATAGAAGAGATGAGAGAAAAAGTATGAGATGAGATCTGAAGGGAAGAGAGAGACGAGAAGAGACTAGAAGAGATGAGACAAGACGACGGGAGACTAGACGAGAGGGGGATGGAGGGAGAAGAAGACGAAGACCTCATGTAAAAGAGGGAGACTGCTGCTCCCCCGAGACTCTCTCCATTAATTGTGAAGTGAAGGTGCCCTCAGGCCAACTCAAGGGAACAGAATGACACACACACACACACACACACACACACACACACAAACACAAATGCACAATTAGACCTGCCACCAAATGCAAATGCTTTAACACTAAAAACACATCACATATGTTATATATAAAACATAATAATGTATAATGTGTGTGTGTGTGCTTAATGTTTACTAGATAGATAGATAGATAGATAGATAGATAGATAGATAGATAGTTTTCTTTTAGATATAGTGTTAGGGTTAGTTTGTAGTAATTATAGCCTGTGCCCATTCATACAGCATCTGAATGGCACTTGAATTGTGTCTGGGCTGTGAAACAATCAGTCCACTAGAGGGAGCACTGGGACACCGAATGACTGACTGACAGTTTCAGATGGTAAAAGCATGGTACTTTGATAGATTCCACCATACTGAATGATGACCAGATTCATGTACCATGATATTTACATTAGTTAGTTACTTCAAAGGATACTATGGTACAGCCATCACGGTAGTGTCCAAATAAAAACATTTGTGGTGGTAATATCATAGTAGGCCTACTTCTGTAAGGATTACCAATCAACTGAATTGAACTGTCTGGACAATAAACCAACCAATCGATAGATTGAACAGGTTCGGCCCTTCCAATAGAGAACTGTGGGGCTATCACAGTAAAGTGATTTTATCAATTGGTAATTTCATGGTATTTTGACATAACGTCACAGAATGAGAATAACCACCATATTCGTGTACTACAGTATTTACATAGTAGCTACCTACTCCAAGGTACTTCAAAGAATACCATCGTACCAGTTTTGATACTTTAAGTAGAAGTGCTGCTTGTATCCCAAAATTTTAGCGTGAATTCTGTTCTGAGGGAAGGGTGTGTGTTTGGGTTTCTCTTTGATAACCGGACAGGAAACAGGCCCACACACACTCAAACAGTTGTGCCCCAGCGGAGCTGCTCTCTTCTGTTTCTCTCTCCGACCGATCTCTCCATGCTGACAGGAGAGGCTTCAGGCATCTGCTAAGCTTCAGGCCACACACACACATACACACACGGTAATGTCTAACCACATTACACACGCATAAAAACAAATTCATGCTGTATCTGCTGTCACGCGTACACATGATGAATTCAGTTTTGTGATTGTGTGACTGTGAGCATTTCTGCAAACCACAAATTTTACTGACGACAGAGTGTGTGTGTGTGTGTGTGTGTGTGTGTGTGTGTGTGTATGTGTGTGTGGCCTGACGGCGGTGAGAAGTTTTGCCATGCTCACAGGGATGGTGTAAAGTGGGTTTGCCGGGGGCGATGGCGATATGAAAGGTGGCTAATGAAGCACTTAGCATTTGAAGGCTAGCAGCGGACCTCGCCCAAGTTCCGTCAGTCCTGATTGGCCGACGGGAGGGCTAACGCGAGCTGAGTGGTCTTTTGTTGCTCGGCGACAGGCCCTGAGGCGACGCCCCAACCCTGACCCCTCCCCCTCCATCAGCACGGATGTGATGTGACAACTTCACGGAAGAAAAAAGCTTAGAGTCTTCCTCTTTGTACAGCCAGAGGCCGACACTGTGTGTGTGTGTGTGTGTGTGTGTGTGTGTTTATAAGATCCGCTCTGAATGAATCTCCTAATCATGAATGTTCTGACTCACCTTATCTATCATCTCGCTTGTCACCCTTTTTAAAAGCCAGTTTCTGTTTAGGCATATACCTTAATATCTTGCCTACAAAAGTTATTATGTACTGTATAATTATAAAAACAGTGTGTGTATATATCATGGATTACTTGTGAATTGTAATCAGGTACATGACAAAAAATGCAATCAGTAACAGTCTGGTACATACATTTTTTGGGGTAATCTAATACGATTACTTTTGAATTACTTTCAAACTAATTATTCATGGTTTAATCGTTTGGGTGGTGCTTATGTCCATTAATTCAGAAAAACGATCGCAAATGTAAAAACATGAAGTTTCCATATTTGAATGTTGTCCTCCGTGATGCTGATGGAGGTCTAGTCCCTTCATCAATGACTGAATCAAATATGTTTGAGTTTAACAGGAATCTCTTATTGGAGTTCTTATATGGACAGGTTCCCGGGGCACGTTAATACAAATGTGGTCATGCAAATTCACCATTTTACAAATGGCATTCATTTGTGGTAAGAGATCAGACCAGTAACATTTGTGAATCAGCATCACAAAAATGTCTCAAAGTAATCACTACACTAAAGTGCATTCAAATACATTTTTGTAGCCAACTACAAAAACAATTAAATGCATTTTGATGCTTTTGATGGACAAAATCCTTCCAAAGACATTGCGACACATGGTTATATTACACAAAGAGTGATAATTTAAATAATAATTGAAAAAATGTGTTTGAGTTGGTTAGATTTGCAATGTAAAGTTAAAAAAACATGCAAGCACACCTCCCAAATGCTTCTTTACATCTGAGGTAGAATCCTTTGCAGTTGGCAGGATATTAACTTTTGGAAAGCAGAGTTTACATTGCACAGTGGTGTTTTTGCCCCGTGTTTCCTTAAAAATGAAATTATCTCCACAGATCCAGTGGTTAAATGCTGCTCTTCTGAAAACACTCGAAGACTTACCGAACGTATATCAGCGTTGTGCAGATTCAGAATTAAAAATGTAAAAGATTGATCAATAAATGATTAACAATTTACTGCCTTTGCCTTGTAAATGTGTAATCAAGTAATCCATAAAAAAGTAACCGTAATCTGATTATAAGCATTTTAAAATGTACTTTAATCTAATTACAAGTACTTTGATTAAGTAATTCAGATTACAAGTAATCTGTTAATACCCAGCACTGAATATATATTAATGCCTTTTAGAAAAGACAAAAATCATTGTTCCCTTTACATATGTATATTCAGTATATATCCCTCAAGTCCTGTAAATTGCGAGGTGGGGCCTCCATGGATTGGACTTGTTGGTCCAGCACATCCCATAGATGCTCAATCGGATTAAGGATCGGATTCTGGGGAATTTAGAGGCCAAGTCAACCTTGAACTCTTTGTCATGTTGCTCAAACCATTCCTGAACAATGTTTGCAGTGTGGCAGGGCGTATTATCCTGCTGAAAGAGGTTACAGCCATCAGGGAATACCGTTACATGAAGGGGTGTACATGGCCTGCAACAAACATTTGGTAGGTGGTACATATCAAAGTAACATCCACATGAATGCCAGGACCCAAGGTGTCCCAGCAGAACATTGCCCAGAGCATCACACTGCCTCCACCAGCCTGCCTTCTTCACATGGTGCATCCTGCTGCCACCTCTTCCCCAGGTAAACGACGCACATGCACCCGGCCTTCCACACTTTTTACTCAAAGAATGGCATGATCATACAGGAAGTCCGCATGTTGTTTTCTGAGAGTTCCGGTACCCTAGGATCGGCCATGTTATGTCAGATCACCCACAAGCGCCATTTCCCATGAGATATTTTTGCACGTTAACCTTCCCCTGTGGTGCGACCAGAAGCGCATTGTGTCAACAGCATTGAAAATCTGGGTTTGGATCCCACATTGAAACCAGGATGTAATTTTGCTTCCATGATCAGTGAAGAGCGCAATTCGGATGTTGCATTTTCCCTCTATCATTACATTTTTACTCCAATGATGGTAAGATTTATGTTTGGGGTAGGAGGTACTGTATATATATATATATATATATATATATATAGATGCATTCCTATTCACTGCATTACAGCCTGTACAGCTGAAAACAACTCGCCTTTGGCGCCCCTCTGTGGACATACGCACAACAACACTTACAGCTTAGGCCACTGGGGGCAGTGTTTTGAATTTTGGTAGAGCAATTTCACAGAGCGATTTCAGCTAAAGAAAAGTCAACCTACTGTTTCAGATTTCACTGTCTTCTATGAACTATGTGTTGTATTTTCTAACAGACAGCAATAGAGAAGCCCAGTTTAGATCTTTCACTGTGTGTCAGGGCAGAGAAGTGGAAAATTAAAGCCATTGACAGAAGGAGTAATGAACCATGAAAAAAAGAGATGTGATGGACAAAGGACAATAAAATAAAGAATAGCCTGTTTCACCCGTGTAAGAAGAGATACGTTCACTTATATATCTTAAGACTTTCTCTGTTTTATTGTTATTGAGCTGAGAGAGAGACCATTCTGAATGTTACAAAACTAGCAGAGAGCAATCAATCTCTCAGCACATTGTTGTTTTTTATGTTATGTCCCTTACCCTAAAACACTTTCTCTGTCTTTAATGTTTATTTGGTCCTCTTGTATTCGTGTTTTATTGAGTTTGTTATCGTCACATCTGTATTTCTATGATGGCGCAGAGTCAGCTTCATTTGAACATCACAATGAATGTGTGTGTGTGTGTGTGTGTGTGTGTGTGTGTGAGTGTGTGTTGGAACGGCTCTGATGTTTTCATTTGAATTTTGATTAACTTATACTTCACTTTCTCAGTGTAATTTTGAATTCCCCAGGGTTTTAAAAAACACTTTATTGATCAAGGTTCAAGCTTTTTTAGCTTGATTTTGTTATCTACACACACATACACACACGCTGAGGTGGCACTTTTGGGAAGTTTGCTATTCCTCCTGTTTGTTTAGATATGTGGATATTGAAGTCATCAGCCAGTTCTGTTTATACTTAAGGGCAAAAATCTTCAGCGCTTTCATCTTTATGATTACAAAAAAATAAAGAAATACAAAATAAAGACAGTATGAAAAGAGCAAGAGGACAAGAGGAGTTATAAATTAAACACATCTCCTCATCTAGAAATCTATACATTCGCATTAGAATGGACAAAGGCAGCCGTCAGTGAGATTTTGTAAGAACTAAAGTCGATCTGTCATTAGAATTAATGAAGCTTCATACGGGCAATTCACACAGTGACCTTCACGGCCTTCAAAACTCTAGCCGCAAAGTTTACAAAAATCTTGCACAAATACTAAAGCAAAGAGCCACTCAATTCCATGCATTATACAGTGATTTTACCACAGCAAAGGGCAAATGTGAAACGGAGTAACACCCCTTTATCCATCGTCAAATCACTATAACGCAAGGATTCACGTAGCTTACAGTACTGCTTTATAAAACAGCAATATGATGAAAGACACCAGTGTTCAATAACATTTATAATTAATAATCATAATAAACAAATCTGCTGCCAAGTAAGATGATTCAGCATGACTGGAGGTTCTTTGTGATCGCAAAATAGATTAAACATCCAGTTTTAAATGATACAGCTCATCTAACACATTGACCTTTTGTGGGGTACACAATACTGTTGGGGGTAAGTTATCACAGTAGGAACCTTCCATTAAGTAGACTATTATAGACCATTATTTTGGCTAACAGATATTGTGGTAACACTTTACAAAACTATTTGTTGTAATTAGGTATTTCATTTGGTATCATGAACTAAGAATGAGCAATACATAAATTTTTTTTAATTTTCGTTAATGTTAAAAGGAATGTTCCGGGTTCACTACAAGTTAAGCTCAATCGACAGCATTTGGTAAATGGTCTGCACTTATATAGCGCCTTTTTAACCTTAGCAGTTACCAAAGCGCTTTACACTGTGACTCATTCACCCATTTACACACCAAAGACGGCAGAGCTGCCATGCAAGGTGCTAGCCTGCCATTGGGAGCAACTTGGTGTTCAGTGTATTGCCCAAGGACACTTCGGCATGTGGAGTCATGTGGGCCGGGAATCAAACCGCCAACCCTGTGATTAGTGGCCGACCCGCTCTACCACCTGAGCCACAGCCACATTATTTTGACCCATCCCTCCTTTTCTTTAAAAAAATCTGGGTTACAGTGAGGCACTTACAATGGAAGTGAATGGGGCCAGCTTATAAACATTAAAATACTCACTGTTTCAAAAGAACAGCCACAAGACATAAACAATAAGTGTGTTAACATGATTTTTGAGATATAAAATCACTTACTAACTTTCACTTTTACATTCTCCTTCTGTTTTTGATGATGATTCACATTCTTCATGCATCTCGCCCTACTGAGCAAGGATAATTTCTGCTAAAAAAATTAGTTTCTCACCCACACCTATCATATCATTTCTGAACACATGTATTAAACCAGTGGAGTCTTATGGATTACTTTTACGCTCCCTTTATGTGGATTTTGGAGCTTTACAATGTTGGCACCCATTCACTTGCATTGAGAGGACCAACAAAACTGAGAAATTCTTCTAAATCGTTTGTGTTCAGCGGAAGAAAGAAAGTCATACATATCTGGGATGGCATAGAGGTGAATAAATGATGAGCGAATTTTCATTTTTGGGTGAACTATCCCTTTAAGCTCATTTGACAACATTTGTGGCATAATATTGGTTACTTACCAAAATAAATTTGACCTGTCCCTCCATTTCTTAAAGAAATACAGCTAAAATCTTGGTTCCAGTGAGGCACTTACAATGGAAGTGAATGGGGCCAATTTTTTAAACATTAAAATACTCACCATTACAATAGTATAGCCACAAAACATAAACAATATACGTGTAAACATGACTTTATTGTAGTAAAATCACTTACTAACCTTTTTCTGTGTAAAGTTATAGGCAATTTTACAACTTCATTATGTGATGATGTAATGTCAACCAACCCTAAAACCCTAAAATATGATTTAAGCTAACAAACATCTATGCGATGATCTAATCAGCCGATCGTTTGGCAGCAGTGCAGTGCATTCAGATATGGGCCAGGAGCTTCAGTTAATGTTCACATCAACCATCAGAATGGGGAACAAAAATGTACCCCAGTGATTTGGACCGTGGCTTGATTGTTGGTGCCAAAAGCTTTAACAGAAGAATGAATGCAAGTGATTTTATAAAATAATAAGCATCACATTTCTGCCTTTAAACCCTCCAAAAATGGGCCCCATTCACTTCCATTGTAAGTGCCTCACTGTAATCTCAATTTTATGTTTTTGTAAAGAAAAGGAAGGACAGGTCAAAATACATTTTTGTTTATGCCACAAATACTGTTGATTGAGCTTAACTGGTATTGAACCCGGAATATTCCTTTAAGATCAGTATTCAAACTTTCTTTTGCACAAAATATATAAAGTGTCATTCATAGTTGATAGTCCAATTAAATAACAGTTTTTGGTTTTGGCTATAAAAGTGTTCTTCTAGATTATGTGTCTGTGTGTTTAGCATGATGCCTGTGCAAGGAATAATGATCGTTTGCGTCAGTGTATCCGAGTGTGTCTGAATGTATTTGTGTGTTTGTGTTTACAGAGAATAGATGGCACAGCGATGTCTCCTCAGCAGATGAGATGGGATATGACAGGCCAACACTACTCTTTGTCAGAACATGAGAGGGAGAGTGAGTGTAAAATTTTAATCTGTAGTTATTTAGGGTATGGAGGCGTAGTGAGTTTGTCTCTGGGGTCACAGGGGCTTATGGAAGAAAGTTGTTGCAGCAAACGGCACGAAAGTAAACGTGTGTGACAGCTTCCTGTAGCAAAACGAGTTTTCAAACTCTCTCTCGCTCTCTTTCTCATTTGGGGCTTTCTGGATTAATAGTCCCTATTTTATTCTCCTGCTTTGCAGAATCCAACGCAGTTCACAACTTCTAGCATCTCACGATAGCGGATTTATCATGTTCCTTTGGTTCTCAACTGGTGGCCCATGCACAGCGGGAAACAGTCGACTGAACAGTCGTCGTGCACAGTTAGGATACAAAACATACAGGCTTCTCCATTTTAAAAGGGAGAAAACACTTCCTATATTTTTTGTTGTTGAAGTTGCTGTGCATGCAGTCAATGGCGTACCGGTCCAAATGAATTTTGCAAACATATCTAGACTACCAACAAGATCTAAGAGTGTAAAGAACGTAATTATAAAAGGTTTTGATATGTTGTGCTTTAAGGCTACAGTTGTTTATACAGAGACTTCATGAAAGTGGGCTGTTACATTTAATTAGAGACGTGTTTGCTAACACTGTGAACTTATGCTGTAATGCATCTGGGGCATTCAGAGTCAACTTAACCAGAGGTCTTTGGCTAAACATTTTGTATATTTATTTAATTTTACTGGGGAAATTAATACATAAATGAGAATGAAATCCAAAATATTAAATGCTAAGAATCAATATTTACGGAGTCATCCATTATATGGAATTGGGGGGGGTCAAAATGATGATTTTTGCTTATAATTTGGCACAAAACTACAGTTTGAAAAAATAACCATTGAAAGGTGGCAGCATTCTTACATAAGGATAGGCAGGTCTATTACTGAAATCAGTTGACTGCAGCACCTCTTGTTGCAGTATGTCAATGGTGTGAGTCCAGAAATTTGGAAAAAACAACTTTTTGGTGTTGTTTTTCTAAAGTTGGATTGCGTATAAATCCAGAAGTATTAAAGATATAACTTAACATCCTTGTAGATTCTTGTTCAGAACTAATTTTCTATTTAGTGTCTTCATATTTAAGGCTCTATATGGTTAATTCCCAGAGATGTGGGGCTCTCAATGTGGCTCCAGCTGTACATTTGCACATGTACATTGAACTGATCCACGATGGTAGCACGCAGCGGCCACTCCGGATCCAAAATGGTGCTATTTTTGTTAAATAACCCGACTTTTGCGCCACATGGACATCGGAGCAACCGGTGTTCATGTCTACCATTGATATCAAAATGTACCATAAGGCCATGACTGAAAGAATTATTTGAGGTCACAGAAAATGTTTGCACCATACTACCCAACTACTATTTTTCCACATGCAGGATATCGCTGCTTTGGGCTACGTCTACATTAATCCGGATACTTGAAAATGGCGTTGCTCATCCACACTGAAACGTATGAAAATGCTTAAATCGTGTCCCTGTGCATGTGGAAAATTCCCACTGCATGTACGGTCTGAAACGCAATTGTCCTCGTGTTCCGTTGCCGGACACCAATTCCAAGTATGCTTCCCTTCGCCTTTGAAAGAACGCGATGTGTTAGTTGTACAAAGGGACATTTATTTTTTAACAATGCTATCAAAGTGAGTATCAAGTACAACAGCGCCGCTATGACACAGGCCGCCATCTTGATTGTTTTGGTTGGATAGATCACATGACTAAAAATGCATCATTGTTTTCCAAAGCATCCGTTTTCACAGTCCACACTACAACACAAAAACGGCATTTTCAAATTTATCCACTTTGGAGTGCGTTTTCAAAAATGCACTTTCGTGGACAAAAATTAAGGCCAAAGCCGATAGAAAAAGATGCGTTTTCAAACGGAAATGTATTAGTGTGGACTAGGCCCGGTTGAGGATTTTAGAATTTGTGGAAGTTTGGAATGCTTGGAATGAGGGTCATGGGAAGGTCACACATTGTATTTCCTCTCTGTGACCTTTGAACTTTAAAGGGCCTCCTTTTTTAAACAACAATGGGGCCAATCAGAGCGGTGAAAGCTGACATGTTTTGGGGGACATGAAATGCATGCCAAGTTTAACCGGCTTTTTAGAACTTATGAATGAGCAAACCCTGTCAGGTCATAACAGAGAAACAAAACTAGAAAAATAAATCATCAACAGCACATCTTTCTG
Organism: Moxostoma hubbsi; assembly: GCA_032164185.1. NCBI lineage: Eukaryota > Metazoa > Chordata > Actinopteri > Cypriniformes > Catostomidae > Moxostoma > Moxostoma hubbsi. The sequence goes on along the minus strand of JAVLUX010000022.1, from coordinate 4,143,084 downwards.
TATTCTAGTGCATCTGAATACAACATTATCTCTGAATGATGTCCACAATATTGTTAATGTAAAACCGGTACACACACACAGATATCAATGATGAATTATTTTACGGGTCGGAGAACAAACCTATCAAACACCGATGAGGTTTCTGGGTAATCACTAATTAGATTCACCCAATTAGCAGCTGTTCAGAGCGGGAAACAGGTGCAAAGCGAGAGGAGAGAGAGTGAGATGATAAAGATGGAGGAGGGAGGAGAGAAAGAGAGATTGAGAGGGTTTCAAACACAAACTCCAGAGGGAGGGAGACAATTCAAAGAAACCTGAGATAACAGACATGCAAATGAGGAAACACACACACACACACACACAAATAATAATAATACACGCACACACACACACACTAATAATGATAATACGCACACGCACAACACAAAAAAGTTAAGGAAATTTTTCCATGAATAATTAAGTGTCAAAAATGTGATTATTTTAAATTAGAAATAGATTCTAAAGTATCTAATGATTGTTACTGTATAATACTGTATAATAATGACTGAAGTTTCTCATGATCTTAAAAATCTTTTGATTTGAAGGCGTATGCTTAAATGCTTGAAATGAGTTTTGTCGACAAAAATATAATTGTGCCAACATTATTTATTTCAATACAAAACATAAATGTAATTAAAAAAATCTTTTGAAATTTATGACTTGGATCAAATAATAAAGAAAAACAGCCAATAAGTGCCCAACACAGATGGGAACTCCTTCAATACTGTTTAAAATCATCCCAGGGTGATACTTCAAGAAGTTGTTTGAGAAAATGTCAAGAGTACATGTCTGCAAATTCTAGACGAAGGGTGACAAAAATATAACCATTATCCATTATTTTGGATTTTGTTTAGCCACAACATAATTCCCCATTTCATGTCTTTTATTCCATAGTTTTGATGACTTTAATATTATTCTAAAATGTGAAGAAAAAAAAAGAAATAGAATAAAGAATGAGTAAATGACCCCAAACTTTTGAACGGCAGTACATATCACAATAATATATATATATATATATATACACAGTGATATTATATTTTATATATTATATATAATATATTATATACATAAAATGATTTATACTGCTATCAGATTTGCAGAGTAATAATACAATATTCTTTGTATATATTTTTTTTCATTTGATGACTGTATCTATCAACCTCTACACGTTCTTAGTGACTTTCCCACAAAAATAATTATATAATTTATATATATATATATCTATATTAATGATGATAATATCATATATTTTGTTTTAAAATTACAAATTTGATTGTAATATTTGATCTATCTATCTATCTTTTGTTTTATACTGTGCGTATATATATATATACAGTATATATATTATATATATTTTAACATAGCTACTGATATTTAGAAATCAACTATTACTCTCTGTCTAGCTTTACACGATTACACCAAACATTTCAATTCTTTACAAACAGAATGAGAAAGAGAGAGTAAAAAGGTTAAAGAGGGGTAAAATAAGATGGTTAAAGTAAGAGGCAAAATAGACAGACAGTAAAAAGACAGAGCAGGATGACAGCAGGTATCAGGTGAGGGGAATTATCCTCCATGCAGTAATTGAGGCCCCCTGAGTGTGTCCGTCCCAGTGTGTGTTTTGTGTTTGTGTGTGTGTGTGTGTGTGTGTGTGTGTGTGTGACCCTCTGCTCTTTGCCTGAGGCAATGGCTGACCCCGCCCACCCTGGCCACACCCCCCTCATTAAAACACTAATCCCTCTATCACACCACATGCTCTCCTCACAACACACACACACTCATTCATACTTCAGTGAGTATGAGTTATGAATGTTAACAGCATAAAATTCAATCTCAGATCATATCAGAATAACAGCATCAGAGAAGTCCAAACTATTCAAAACACACATTTCAATGATTTTTTTGTGGAACACGATGGCAAAAAAAAGGAAAATATGTAAAGACAAATTCTGTGAGTCTTACAGAATTATCAGGATTTAATTTTATTGTACTCAATTTATAATGGGGCTTAAAAGTTTGAGATCGCTTAAGAAAATGCTTCTATTTTTCAGAAAATGTTTCTATTGCAATTTGTATTATCGGTATAATAATTGTAGTTAAAAGTTTTATTGAAAAAGTAGCATGCCAAATGTCATTTATTATTTCCAAAGCATTGAATGTAAGCCAAAAATGTAAAGGGCCAAAAATCAGGTTATAACAAAAAACAAACAGACAATGCAACAAAACCACATTAACATCAGATTTGTAATGATCAGATTATTCTGCTTTTGAACCTCATATATAGGCATATACCTGTATTTGTACAGTATATATATAATGTTACGAATGCTTTGGCAATATAAACCTTTTTTTATAATAGCAATATTAATCTTCAGAAAGAGAGAGTCAGATCATGTCATACAGACAAAAAAACAAATCTATAGAGGCCGAGCAAATCGATCATACACAACAATAACCAGCAGCAGATTGTCAGTGTCTCCTAAATGAATCGTGTGTGTACTCTTGGGCTGGATATCACTATAGTTCTCTTAGGTTTAATATTCTGGCTTGCAGGCATATGCCACGGCCCCTCTTCTCTCATCACAATCTATATTAATAGCTTTATCTCCCTGACCTAAGAGCGCAAATAAAACACAAATGAAAGAATCCTCATGCATATAAAACACGCACACGTGCACGCACATGCACGCACATGCACACACATGCACACACGCAAATGCCAGTCAAGGTTATTTGTCTCATTTTCAATGTTTTGCTCTGGATGGAAACTCAAAACTCCTTTTGCAATAAGACCTTCAAATTCAATCCAAACTCCAGCCAACAGTGTGTCGTACCATTTGTTTGTTACAGCAGAAACCTGTGAGAATTTCGCACAAGGTGTGATCTGTTTTACAAACTACAACAAACACTGATAAACCTGATATTTTTTGGGGTAGGGTTAGGGGGATAGAAATCTTTAGCTTAGTATAAACACAAGTCAATGTCAATGGAAAGTCAATGGAAAGTCCACGAAACGACTGAAAAACAAACATTTGTGTGTGTCTGGGCAGGGCAGTTTTTCATATCCCACAGTGTATTTGTCTTTGTTCTGTTGCCCTTCTGCAGTGCTGCCCAGACCAGCAGCACATCGATTTCAGAATCTGCATAAGAAACCAACATCTTATTTAGAGAATGTAAAGACACTTCCTTCTTCATGGTGTCTATTCAAAACATCCCATAGGAAAGAAAAATCTAATATGAGATCTTTTTAATAGCTCAACTGTTTCTCCTAGTCAAAAATTAGATGATTAAATTGAGTAAATGGTCTGCACTTATACAGTGCCTTTTTAACATTAATGGTATTCAAAGCGCTTTACACTGTGTCCCATTCACCCATTCACACACACACACACATACCAATGATGTCAGAGCTGCCATGCAAGGTGCTAGCCTGCCATTGGGAGCAACTTGGGGTTCAGTGTCTTGCCCAAGGACACTTCGGCATGTGGAGTCATGTGGGCCGGGAATCGAATCACCAACCCTGCGATTAGTGGACGACCCGCTCTACCAACTGAGCCACAGCCGTCCCAAGTCTAAATGAAAACTTCTGCTCGAGTCTCTGACTTTTCCCAAACATAAAGACCCCATTGATCTTACAAGAGTTTCAGAAGAGATCTCAACAATGTCACAAACTGTGCTCAGATTCGCAGAGATACCAAAATCTGATAAAAGTTCACAGCATCATAGAGAGTGCTATGAGACGCTATGAGCAGATCTATTCACTTATGCTAATGTTTTCTGGTGTGTTATTACCATCAAATGACGTCTTTCTCTTTTCGAGTGACTGTGATAATCGTTTGCCTCAATCGATTTACAGTCTCCAGTTTTCAGACAAATTACTGTGTAATATGTCATGCAGTGTCACCCTTCATTCCAGCCCAGCACGCTAGTATGACATCAGTTCCTTTTATGAGAATATTTTGCCAAAACCGTGCCGTTCAGGTAAATCTCCCATTCATTCCTATAGGAAGATCTGCAAAGCTTGTCAGAGCGAGCAACGGTAACCAAGGGGGGTGGAGCTTAGCGAAGGATCAATTGGATCAAAACCATGGTTTCCACCAAAGAGAGAGAGAGAGAGAGAGAGAGAGAGAAACATGGTTATGTGATTCTAGCGAAACCTTAAAATTGGGGCCAAAATGTTTGTAACTGTCATGAAAATATGTCAGAGTGTAAAAAATCTTAAAAGGAATAGTTCATCTAAAGATCATCGTTTACTCACCCTTATATCATCCCAGGTGTGTATGACTATCTTTCATCTGCTGAACACAAATTAAGATTTTTAGAAGATTATTTCAGCTCTGTTGGTCCATACAATGCAAGTGAATGTGAAAGTGAAAGTGTCCAAAAAGCATATAAAGGCAGCTTAATAGTTATCCATTTGACGGTTTTTTTAATCCATGTCTTCTGAAGTGATATGATAGGTGTGGGTGAGAAACAGATCAATATTTAAGTCCTTTTTACTTTAAATTCTCCTCCCTGCCCAGTAGGTGGCGATCTGCATGAATAATGTGAATCACCAAAAACACAAGAAGAATGTGAAAGTGGAAATTTATTGTAAAAAAAAAAAAGACTTAATTATTTATCTGTTTCTCAAACACACCCATCATATCATTTCAGAAGACATGGATTTAACCAATGGAGTCATATGGATTACTTTTATGCTGCCTTTATGTGCTTTTTGGAGCTTAAAATTTTGATCACCATTCACTTGCATTGTGTGGAACAACAGAGCTGAAATATTTTTCTAAAAATCTTTTTTTTTTCAGCAAAATATAGTCATACACATCTGGGATGACATTAGAGTGAGTCGATGAGAGAATTTTCATTTTTGGGTCAACTGTTCTTATAATGGCTCCAAAAATAGGCTTCGCTTTCAATATGCAGACTGTAATTTCTTTTTTGTTTCTTTTGATTTTGCACTAAAATAGGACCAGGACATTATCTTGACCAGTTTCATTACAATTCCTCCACGGTTACTACTTTACTATAGTAGATTCAGGTTCCTGGGCACTTCCATCTCACAGGACATGAAGTGGGAGACACACATTGACTCCATTGTGAAAAAGGCCCAGCAGAGGTTGTGCTTCCTTCGCCAGCTGAGGAAGTTCAACCTGCCACAGGTTACAAGTTGAACAGTTTTTGAACCTTCTGGCCGGCGCTTCAGAGCTCTGAGCACCAGAAGCGTCCAGCACAGGAACAGTTCTTTCCCTCATACTATCCATCTCATAAACAGTTAAAGCCGCTCCATTGAGCTATTATTATGTCCAATACACAGTTTAAGTCTATTTATATTATCCAACATATCTTCTGCCATTACATACTTTGCACGGTACATAACATACTGTATTTTTGTACTTTATATAATGGATTTAGATTCGCACAACGTGTATGTACATATATGTATAATTATTTTTGTATTATTATCTATGTCTTGCTGCTGTTTTTGCATTGTTGTGCACTGGAAGCTCCCATCACCAAGACAAATTCCTTGTATGTGTGAGCACACTTGGCAATACATTTTGATTCTGATAGTAAAACCATGGCTTCCGCCAAAAAAAGCCTAATGTGTCCTTTTTTTGTGCTATGAAATTTTGGAAGAAAGATCTTTAGTCTCCTGTGAGCAATACAATGATCCTCTGGGAGAACACTGATCAACAATATCTGCTCCTTCACTAGTCAACTCTCATTTTCTCCTCTCCTCCACATTCCCCTCATTCTCTCCTCTCATTGACCAGTTCTCTCTGAAGTGCTAGATGAAGGCATTTGTCTGGAGGGTGGGTGATGTACAGCCTGGCGTGTGTGTGTGTGTGTGTACATGTGTGTGTGAGTCAGTCACAGAGACCTCTTTTCAGGCATTCTGACAGGTACAGACGCTCCGTCCGGCTTTAAAGGGAATTCCAAACGAGCCACTGACAGCAAGCCTATTCCGTCTGTGAGCATGTGTGTGTGTATCTTCGGTTTGCACACCACTGCGAGAGAAGGGGGGACCTGCAGGGCAATACAAATACTGACAGCAAGATCAACCAATCATATCTGGCTCCCCATGTTCCACCCAGCCAACCATGAGCAGCATGTCTTTCTAAATCCCGCCCTCTCCACTGATTTATGCAAATGAGAATACTGATTAATCCACTGATGCATGCTGGGCAACTGCAGCAGAAATCATTGGCTGTCTGTCAGCGCAAACTCAAGAGGATATCACACACACACACACACACACACACACACACACACACACACACACACACTCCATGATACTCACCATCAAGGCCCTTTGGATCAACAAGAAACAATGGAGAGAGCAGTAATTGGAGACCAGCACTGTGTGTGTGTGTGTGTGTGTGTGTGTGTGTGTGTGTGTGAGAGAGAGAGAGAGAGAGAGAGAGAGAGAGAGAGAGGGGGGGGAGAATACAAGCTGTGGCAGTGAGTTAGTCAGGTATGTAACCTGAAATCTGTGTGTGTGTGTCTCTTCAAAGCACAGATGTTGTTGAGCAGCATTAGCTGCCTCTCTGAGCGCTTTTAACACAGAGCGAGCAATGACAGGCCTGCCACAGGAGGAGGGAGAGAAAAACGGGTAAACATGCGTATGGAACAAAACAACAGTTACTTGAGCAGCGAGATCAGAGCTTGCTCACACACACACACACACACACACACACACACACCAGTAGAACATGTTGTGTTTATGTTGCTCACACTCATTTTATGAGCTTGAAAGGTATAGAAACAAAGTTGTGTTTATAATCTTGTTTTTAACCTAATCTATGACCACATATTTAGTAATAGTACTCAGGGACTAAAAACTAAATGTTTTCAATTCGGCTCATTCTGAGCAGAAACAGCATTTTTCGGAATGGTTCTGGGGAAGCGTCCTTTCCAATTGGTAACTGGATATAACTAAATTTAAGAAATAAGGGACTTGCCTTACTCAAAATAAGCGAAAATAAGATACATTTTTTCCCCCATATGGGGGAATTATCAGCATAGAAATAATAACAAGCAAGATGCGTATATAAAATAATGTCTTTTCAATAAATGTATTTTTTTAATATTAAATAAAATATATTTAATCAAAATTAAAGTCTGTTCTACATTGCAGATTATTCTGGCCACTTAAAGCTGAAGTGTGTAATTTCTGCTGCAGCTCCCCCTAGATAGTATTAAACCAAAAATAAACATTGTTTTCAAACAGCTTTCCGAAAACGAACAAATACATAGTAATCTGAGCATGGCAAATCCCTAAACATGTGATCCTTATTCTTACATGCAAGTCGATCTGCAAGACACTGTCCTCTTTTTCAACTCTACTGAGGCAGAATCCTACAGTGAAAAACCTGCATGCTCACACACGCACACGCACACACACACACACACACACACACACAGGGAGGCCGCTGGCAGTGTGTTCGAGTCGGATTAACCGCAGGATTTGTTCCCTGTAGCTGAAGTCAAACACAGGAAGCTCTCCTCCATTACAAATTTAATTAGAATCATCTTCTTACACGGCTCAGAGATGAATTGGCACACTCACACACACACACACACACACACATATATTCAATCAATCAAGCAATATCACACCTGCAGTTGTGCTATTGTCCTGAACATTGCTTTTACACAACAGCTGAACATGAAGGGATAGTTCATCCAAAATTATAAATTCTGTCATCATGTACTCACCCTGATGTTGTTTTAATCCTGTATGAACAGGATTGTTAGAATGTTAGCATCAGTCTCCATTTACTTTAATTGCATGACAAAAAGATGGTGACTGATGCTAACATTCAGCCTAACATATCCTTTTCCGTTCCATGGGAAAAAGAAAGTCATACAGCTTTGGAACAATAAACGTGTGTGTTCATTTTTGTTTCAACTATACCTTTAATTTGGGGCAACTGACAATTTAAACACAATATGGCAAGCTATTTTATTTAATTTTGCTCTGCCAATGAAAAGAAGTTCCAAAAGAAGCCGCGATGGACGATAACACTTTTCTATTCTATTTGATAGTACAAGAAAGCCCAATATTTCCTATATCAGTACCACTGATACCTCTTTTAAATAATACATCTGTGATTTTTGAGAATAAAATGGGTAATTATAGCTTTTTAACTCTAAAACGTTTTTTTGTATCCTGGGGGATACAAACATTGGTGAGAAGAGTGAATTTAACAATTTTTTGTGAAAAATATTGAAAAGGTGTTCCCATGCAAATACTTTATCTTAATGTAAAAAGGTAGCATTTTTGGAGTAAGCAGCTGACATAGAGGCAAAAGCTCCTGTCTTTTCAATGTTATTTTCAAGGTTTCTTCAAGCTATAAAATTTAAAATAAAAGCATTATTTTAGAAAAAACAAAAAACATTGAAATGTCTTATGTGGGCCCTAATGTGTTAAAACCGTATGAAACAGCAATTAATACATTTTCAAAGGTACGGTACCTTTATAAGCGTGCCCTTTTTTAGGGTTAACATTAAAAAGACTTTATTTTCATTCTATAGTAATTCAGATTTTTCTATAGTTTTGTTGGATTGATATTTAAATAATGTCAATTTGCTATTTGCTCATCCCCAGTTGTTATACGAAATATCATCACTCAAATTAGAGGACCAATTAAATTTTTTATTATATATATAAAAAAAAATTTTTTTATAATTAAGCACAATCGACAGCAAGAACATCGGCTGTAACCAGCTTGGGTTAATAAACTCTTTTAACAACGCGTTTTCTATCTAAATTTTCATGGAGTTTTCCAGGAACAGCCGAAACAAAAAAAGTGGCCATTGTCTGACCCGTTGTGAGGGTTTGGTTGGTTCCTGTGGCTTTCAGGCTGGAGTGCGCCTGCCATTCCAAACTCTCCTCTGGAACAACGCATTCCGTTTGAAGTGCTGATCCCAGCTTCACCTGCAAGATCAATACCCACCCGTTCAAAGCCAGATCGGCTTCATACAGCACCAGATCTTTATTAATTTATAGAACTTCTTGAAACTTTCTCTAAAGGGAGAAAAAACAGAGAGGATGAGAAAGAGAGTCAAGGAAAAAAAAGAATAAACCGGGATGGAGAGGGTGATTAACTCTGAGGTGACTTTGACGGACAGGGAGGTCACATGATCATCTCGCTGCAGCCCCGTGCAGATCTTCTAACAGTTTGAATATTGAAATGAGGGCAAATATAAATGTTCGCTCATGTGTTCTGGAAATGATTTGGATCCCATAAATTGAATCTTCTCTCTAAGGCAGAGCATGTACTAAACTTGGACTGATACAGAGAAGATCCGCATTGCAAACCCAGGAAGTGTTTGGTATTTTTGTTCCGGTAGCTAAGCTGGTAGAGCAGAGCATTAGAAACACCAAAGTCATGGGTTTGATTCCCAGAGAATGCATAAAATTATAAAATGTATAGATAGCTTGAACACATATAGGAAGTTTCTTTGGATAAATGGACCCACTATGAGCAGATTTCAAGAATCACCCTTTTTATTATCAAAATTCGAGTCGATAGCGATAATTGATCATTCCCAGCTCTTTGAGGGTAATACAGATAACCAATATTTTTCATTTTTGTGTTTTAACCCTTTAAAGAGGTTAAAGAGGTGCTAGCTAATTACTTAAAATCTCCTTACTTGTCACAAAATAGGTGTCATTTATAAGTTTGCAGTCTGGACTTCACGATCTAAACAACTCTAAATATTCTTGGTTCAATAGAAGTTAAGCTCAAATCAACAGCATTGTGGCATAATGTTGATTATAAAATTAAAAAAAATTATTTGCACTTGTCCATCCTTTTCTTTAAAATAAGCACAAATCTAGGTTATAGGGAGGCATTTACAATGGAAGTGAATGGTGACCATCTGTAAACTTTGAAATATGTTTTAAATACTCACTGTTTAAAAAGTATAGCCACAAGATGTAAACATTATGCATGATAACATAATATTTTTGTGATAAAATCACTTACCTTTTGTTTATGAAGTTATCCAATTTTACAACTTTGTTTCGATGATGACTTAACAGCATAAACACTATTACGACCGTAAAATGACAATTACATTTTTTTTACAGCTATAAAAATACACAAGTTTAACATAAGACTTAATGTAAGTGCTTTTCTAAAACTATAAGCTTCACATTTTTGCCTTTAAACCATCCAAAAATTGTCCCCATTCACTTCCATTGTAAGTGCCTCACTGTAACTTTGATTTCTGTTTTTTAAACCAAATATTTTCTGCTGCTCACACACGTTGATCTTGGGCATGCACACTGATGCTTGAGACTTCCTGATGAGGAAAGAAGCCGAAAGCATTCAGAGAGTTTCTTGACGAAGCACATGCAATAACTGGCGAAAATATCTACAGTAATTCCACTATCGACGCAATAATAATATTTAGGGTTTCCCAGTTGTCGGCCAATAATTTAAAGGAGTAACTATTTGCACCACAGTGCAGCTGTTGCATCCCAATAGTCTGGTGAAACCACAAGAATATACGACAAACTAAACAATAGGTGTCGCTGTTGTGGCGTGTAAAGATGTTGTCCTAGCGTTCGCGGTCCGAATCCACCTTTTGTCCCACTCTTTATCCCATTCGATTTCCTGTTTCCACTCTTAATATTCCCTTTAATACTACTTACTAATAGATACAAATGTATATAAAAGTTTATTTTAATCGCAGTGACTTGGTCACGGAGAATGTCGAGGAGTGCAGATAATGGTTTGATCCGTAGGCGGGGTCAGTCGATTGCACTCGTTTTTTCTAAGGTAGGTTTATGGGTAGGGGTTAATGAAGTGTGTCTGTGGGACTCTAAATAAACACTTAAAATTCTGCATTGATGCCCATATACTGTACGTTAGAATTTAAATATGGGTGCAAATAGTATCTACCTCTATTTGCACCAGACTTGGGGTGCAAATAATATCTGCCACGATTTGCACTGGGGTGCAAATAGCATCTGCCATAATATATCGACCTCTGATATATTGTGCACCGCTAATCTCAGTCAATTAATTGAAATAAACCACTTCATATTAGCCAAGCATTCAACAACACATGCCTCTCAGACAGTGAAAAATAGATATCTAATGGCTACAGGTCACTAAGGTGTCTGAATAGATGGGGTATTTTTGTCACTTTCAAGTGGCTCTTTTGCCCCGAGTCATGATTCATTTTTGACCCTGGATGAAACTGTTATTTTTAACCCCATTTAGAAGTCTTTTAATGCCTCTGTTAATGTTTGAGTGAGTATATGTGTGTGTATAACCGAGAAACACCGAGCGAGAGAGAGAGAGAGAGAGAGAGAGAGAGAGAGAGAGAGAGAGAGAAACCCGGGTGTGCAGCTGGAGATCTTCATTTCTTTGTTGTCAGATTTGATGATTTTAGAGAAATTACCATCCCTGCATTCAAAGGAAATCTACCTCACACTTCCATGGCCTACGGCACGGAGGGAAATAGAAGGTTTATATTTATTTTTAATTATATCAGTTTATCAGGAGGCGTAACATCAGAGCCACATCAGATTTTATCTCCTCTCTTTCACACCTGAGGGAATATTAATACAAACAGCCATTCTGAGCTCTGATTGCTGCCTCACATACACACACTTTTATGATATCATTTCATCATCTCTGTCGTTCTTGCAAATAAAAACAAACGGCAAGATCTGTGCTTATATTCAGAGCTTATAAATCGCACGGATGTAAACAAAACAGTGCGCTAACGCAGTCTTCGTACTTAATGGAAAGTACAACCACTAATGAGATCTCTTTAATGTCTCAACATTGTCTACTCTACACCAGTGAGATTCAGCTGAGAGCAAATGGAAACATCTGCTCTATTTCACCAGACAAAAAGGCCCCAGATGTCTAGATGAGTTAGAAAAGATCTCAACAATGTCTCAAACTTTACTCCAGTTTGCCAAGATGCCAAAGTCTGCACTCAAATGTCAGAGATTTCGATATAAGCTCAAGCATTTCTCATCAAATTCAAGACCAAATGATCTAAGCTATGCTATATACTTTAATTTCATAGCTCATAGAACAAAATGAATAATGGACTCCATTTAGTTTCCTGAGCTTTGAAAGAGCAACCTCTGAGCAATGCTCCTCTGGATGTGTTTCAAGGTTTCTGGTAATTCTTCCTCCACTCTGTGCTTCTACATTCAGTATTCTGGATGGCCCCAACACCCACAATCCCTTGCTGTCGAGACTCCTGTGAAGATGATGATATTCCCAGAAGAGATGAAGGTGACCTCTGTGTCAAACACACTCTCTCTCTGTCCTTCTCATGCACAATGTCTCTCTCTCGATTGCTTTATGTCAAAATAACATATGCACACACTCACTTTCAATTTATACATTTGTTAAACCAGTGTATTCATATTCTTATAGTGTCTCTTATGATTGCACCCTCTTTTTCTCTTTTGCCATCTTCTTCTTCGTGGCCTCATGTTTATATCTAAGTTGACCCAAGTCAAGCTGAAACAGCTAACCGCTAACAATGCAGGCTGACGTCTCTAAGGAGATCTATAATACCTGGAGAGAACTATCTGTTAGCATTCCTATTCATCTCAATTTTTATATAGGTTTTTTGGGGCAGTAAATGTGACTAATCACCGGAGATTAGACTCAGAACCGGTCATCTTGAGAGGCGAATGACGTCGTTGATACAAAAAAAGTACGCATTTTATTTTCCTATTTTGCTTTTGATCATTTTAATCACATTTCAGTTTGTGTATTTCACATTCTATCAATTTATGTCATGAAATTGTATTTTTAATCATGACAAAAGCTGTTGTCACTGTTTGAAATTTCATATAAATGTTATCAAAATATTCATGTTGGACATAATTTCATAATGTTTCACATTGGGGGCCTGGGTAGCTCAATGTTAAGACACTGACTACCACCCCTGGAGTTCGCTAGTTCAAATTCTGAGCGTGCTGAGTGTCTCCAGCTGGGTCTCCTAAGCAACCAAATTGGCCCTGTTGATAGGGAGGGTAGAGTCACATGGGGTAACTTCCTCGTAATAGCTATAATGTGGTTTGCTCTCGGTGGGGCATGTGGTGAGTTGTGCGTGGATGCCATGGTGGATGACATCAATCAACAAGCCATGTGATAAGATGCACGGGTTGACGGACGTGGAGGCAACTGAGATTCAACCTTGCCCACCAGGATTGAGATCACTACACCATCACGAGCACATTGGGAATTGGGCATTCCAAATTGGGAGAATTACTTTTACACTTACTACATTACATGTTTGTTGATATGCACTTGTGCGATTTACATTGATATGTATAACAAGCACTAAATAGGTACTGTCTCTTTAAGAGAACGACCGCTCTGTGAGCAACTGTGAACTGTTGACCAATGAATGTGCACAGTCAGAGAAGTTGCACTGTGTTTTTTCTCTCATCCGTGCAATGTTTGATTTAATGTTTATTTTTTACTTTTTGATCACAAACTGACTGTAAATCATAGAAAGGATGTTAAAATAAACATGAAATGAAAACGGAGTGTGTGGAGCTTTTTCTTTGGACACACAATACACAGAATAAAGCAAAAGGAAATTTAACTTGCATAATGTGTATGACTTGCTTCTACAAATATTTATTATACAAGTTCACGGATTCATAATTTTATCAGGCAAAAATTATTATACATATAATATATAACATCAAATATATAAAATCTCTTTTGCTTGTGCCTGGACGGTTAGAGCAGCTGTTACTATGGTTACGGACAGTGGCCACGTGGTGCTTGGGCAGGTGTCGTTGACTGAAAACGAACTTTTAATTCACGTGAAACTGGAGCCTACACACAAACTCCAAAATACAACAGAGGAATTTGATCAAACAGTCTCGGTCCATCAAAAAAGTGACTTCATCTGTGTGGGAGCATTTGAATGACTGACTGAAGATGACGGATGGAAAACATGCTGACAGAAGTCATATAAAGTTACTATTGTTCTACTTAGTCATCCAACAACCAGCTACTGAGTGTAATATTTTTAGCTGTGGTGATATAAAAAAGGTTGAATTGAAAGATGTAACTTTATGTAATGCTTAAGCATGCTGAGAGCACACGGTACATTTCTGTGCAGTAACTTTTGGGTCTTAAATCATCCTCATTATTTAAAACATTCAACAACACATGTCAATTTTAGTCATTACTGGACTTTAAATAGCCTGCTTTAAGCTATGTTCCACAGGTTTATTTGTGAGGTTTTGTTGACACATTCAAGGGCAGTATTTTTATGGAGTCTGTTGCTGATTTTTTATATTGGGGCGTCTGACAGACAACGGATCGCTTTAATAAACTGTCGCAGAAGATAAAACTGTTGTATGCCATAAACTACATGTTGTGCACCCACAATAATCAGTTGCATTGAAGCGCATTTTGCACCTGGGATGCAGATAAGCAGTGTTTCGTCTCAGATTATATACCTTCTATTTATGTATTATGTATTTAGTCCACATATCCCTAATAAATGCATCAACTTACACATTGAATTGTGACATGATATGCTTCTTTTTTTTTGCCTTTGTTGTTGCATAAAAAGAATATTTGCAAATAATCGTAAAACCGGTTAACCATGATTTTTTTCTCAGATGGTAATCTAACCAACAAAATATCACACCACGTCATTCCTAGCCAGCACTGTTGAACTCTAGATTATTCCCAATCTCTCATTGGCCAGTCTAAACGGGTAGTCCTGCCCCAAATTCACGCCACTGTTTGAGCCCATGTTGAGACGTCAAGCTGTTCGAGATTCTCAAAGAAACAGAGCAATTGATAGTGTATTGACAGTATTTACACTTTTCTGGAAATCAAACGATGAATAGATTATTTATAGTTGTCTCTACATATTAAAGGTATAGTTCACCCCAAAATGAAACCCTCATGTTGTTCCAAATCCATATGAATTTTGTTTTAGGCAGATTTTTGCCAGAATGACTCATTCACTTTCATTGTATGGAAATAAAATGCAATGAACTTGAATTGGGAACAAACATCCCATTTTGTGTTCCACTGAAGAGAGAAAGTCATGCTAGTTAGGATCAAAATGAGGGTGAGTAGCCATTGACAGAAATGTCATTTTTGGATGAACATTGAAAAAATTACAGATCACCTTTAAACAAGAACACTTCTTTTTTTGTCTCCCTTAAGTTTGTGACAGTCTGCTGGAGATATTATGGAAGGATCCAGAGGATAACATGATACCGAGGAAACCACATGCATTATTTTCAACACATGATGCTAAACATCAAGTTAGATTATGGGGCAAAATTCACCTTTAAAGCCCCTGTGACTGACTCTTGAAAGCACTTTCGCCTCACACTTGTTCTCCCAGTATGCCAAGTGCAGAGACACAGGTTTGCTATTCCACACATCGCTGTGACCCACTGTCGATGCTTCTTGGCTTTTTCTTGGTTTTCCCCGCGGCGCTTTTCTAGAGGGGTGGGGAAACGGGGCAAAGTGCATGAACTGGTGGTGTGTGCTTGTGTCTGTGGGGAGACTGGGTGACATTTAGAAGCTGCTTGGGGTTTCGTCCCGTTAATATCCAAACTAATTAGTCTCAAAACGCAGCAGTGAGGAATTGCTAACCCAGCCTAGCAGCTAAAGCACTTGAGTACAGACCAGCACACTCCCACAAGCTCTCTCGAACCACAGTCCATTCAATGTGTGTGTGTGTGTGTGTGTGTGTGTGTGTGTGTGTGTATGCTTAGATTACAAATGTCAGATAGTGATCGTAATTATAACTTCTCAGCTGGTATATCAGTCAAACCGCTGACACTCTCTCTGGCCTGTCTGCTGTGTGGTGAGGGACGATTGTCATGATGTTTTGACAGGCTGGTCAGAGCTGCAGTCCCAGCGGTTTCACAATTATGCAGCAGAGCTCATCTTACACCCTACTGCCAACAGATACAGGCCAAGAATCTCAATGCAGCCACACTACACACACACACATTCTCTCTCCTGTTGGTTTTCTGCACCCCGTGGTCCGCAATCCCTTTATCAATTTTGCAATTTTTCCATGTGTCTTTTATTTTTTTTTCTCACACTGTTCTGTTCCACAAAATCTCTTTCATGTTTATCATGCTGTCTCTATATCAACCTGTAGTCTGTGACTTCAATTTAATTTCTCTCTTACATATTTATGTCTAACAATCACAATGCACATTTGTATGGCTTTCCTGTTTAGATTTTAGGGTGAATTCAGGTGAATCCATCCACCAATCAATCCACGTACATCATCCAAATATCGATCCATCCATGTACTTCATCCGTCCATCCATTCATCAATCCATCCATCCATCTATCCTTGAACATCATCTATCTATCATCCATCCGTCTGTAGACTAAATTCTCATGTTTACTAGTGTTATTAATTATCATCAGAGTTCATAATTCTTTAGAAGCATTATTTGATCATTTGTATTACATTAGTACATTTATATTTTATATTATATTGTTTAATATGCATGCCTAAAGCCTAGTGTAGGTCAAAGTTGTGTAGGTCCTTTGTGTGAGTCTTACATAAGTTGCATGCATTTGTATGGCTTAGATGTGAAGTTGCTGAGACTGACTTTTTTTAGAGACATGTGATTGACATTATGAGAGGATGCCCTACAAATGCATTTTCTTCAGAGAAAGCCCCAGCAAGACTGAGAGATGATTGGAAATCCATTTGTAAGACACCACTCTTTAAAAATATATATATTTCTCTCCTCTGTCAGATAACTAAAAGAATGAATACATTTGTTATTTCTTGGCAAGTGGCTCCATGACTTCACAACAGGGAAAAGACACAAATTTAAAGTCTTCTACATCCATCCATCCATCTATGTACATCATCCATTCATCTACTGTACATCATCTATCATCCATCTATCCATCCATCAATGTACATCATCCATTCATTTGTCTGTCTGTCCATTCATCCATTTAGCTACATCATCCATCCATCAATGTACATCATCCATCTATCTAGTGTATATCATCTATCCATCCATCTATCTAAATCCATTCATCCATCCATCCTTTTTTGTACATAAAATATCTATCCATCTGTTCATCTCTCCAGTCATCATTCATTTAAATACATTTAAAGACTTCACCCACCATCCATCCATCTATCTATCTCTCATCTATCTATCTACATTATCTATCATCCATCCATCCACATCATCCACGTACATCATCCATCCATCCGTACATCCATTCATTCATATATATACATCATCCATTCATTCATCCATCCATACATCCATCTATCTATCTACTGTACATTATCCATTCATCAATGTACATCACCCTTCCATATGTCTCTCCATCCATTAGCTATATCCTCCATCCATCCATCCAACCATCAGCTGTTTATCTATCTGTCCATCCATCCATCTATCTATCTCTCATCCATCCATTCATATCATCCATCCATCCTTACATCCATTCATCCATCTATATACATCATCCATTCATTCATCCATCCATCCATCTATCTACTGTACATCATCCATTCATCAATGTACATCACCCTTCCATATGTCTCTCCATCCATTAGCTATATCCTCCATCCATCCAACCATCAGCTGTTTATCTATCTGTCCATCTGTCCATTCATCCATGTAGTTACATCATCCATTTACATCATCCAAACATTGATCCATACATCCAACATCCATCTATCTACTGTACATCATCTATCTGCACTTGCCATAGATGTGTCTGTCTTGTCGGGCACTTCTCATGCACCTAACATTCTATCTGTTCCTACAAAAGCGCAATGGGTTTAAGATCCATAACACTCTTTTCCAATTATCTGTTGTCCAATGCTTGTGTTTCTTTGCCCACGCTAACCATTTCTTTTTGTTTTTCTGTTTCAAAAGTGGCTTTTTCTTTGCAATTCTTTCAATAAGATCAACACCCCTGAGTCTTCTCTTTACTGTTGTACATGAAACTGTTGTTGAGCGGGTAGAATTCAATGAAGCTGTCAGCGGAGGACATGTGAGGCGTCTATTTCTCAAACTAGAGACTCTGATGTTCTTATACTCTTGTTTAGTTGTACATCTGTCTTCTACATCTGTCCGTCCGTCCATTCATAAGTCTAGCTATATCACCCATCCATCCATCTATCTATCTTTCATCCATTCATCTATATCATCCATCCATCCATCCATCCATCCATCCATCTACATATAATTCATCAATCTATCTTTGTACATCATCTATCTATCCATCTGTCCATCCATCCATCAATCTATCAGTCTCTGTCTGTCAATCTGTCTGTTCATCCACATATTCCATCTATCTATTTACCATCCACATAATCCATCCATCTTTGTACATCATCTTTCCATCCATCCATCCATCTATGCATTGTCCATCTATCCATCCATCCACATAATCCATTCACATCATCCATCCATGCACATCATCATCCATCTATCCATCCATCCATTCATCTATCTAGCTACATCATCTATCCATCCATTGTCCATGTACATCATCGAAACATCAATCCATCCATCTATGTACATCATCCATCTATCTACTGTACATCATCTATTCAGCCATCATCCAAACATCGATCCATTGATCAATCCATCCATATCATCAATCCAACTATGTACATCATTCATCAACCATCTATCTACTGTACATCATCTATCCACCCATCCAACTATCCATAGTTGATAAAAGATATACTGTTCAAAATGAACACAAAACAATTCTAGTTGCCAAATTATGGCCATGATTTTGCCAAGAAGGACATCTTCCAAGATCTCTTTTTTTTGTCCTGAAACAATGTCTTTAAACAAACATTGTTTTAGCCCTGTCCCTAACCCCAACCCACACCGTAAAATTTGAATGGTCGAATGTTGGTCCAGGAAAATGTCCCATTTGGCCACATCACTGTTGCAGTGAACTTAAGGGGAACTCATATAAAATTATATAAAACTAATTGCAAAAATGTCTCAGAAAAGTGAAGTTAGTTCTAAGGATTTGTTGCTTTGATATTTTGTTATCTAATGCAAGAAAATGAATACATTTTATTTATAAATCAGTGCTGTGTTCTTAATATCAAACTATTAACAGCACTGAAGTTAAAAGCCAACAGTAAACTCGATCCTGCTCAGTTCTGCTTCACAAATGCCAGTAATATGATCAATAAAGACAGCTATACTCCTCTTCCTTGAGCTGTATTAAGCAAACATAGTTATGAAGGCAGATGCCCTGCGAATGGAAGTGTGTGTGTGTGTGTGTATGTGTGTGTTTAATAGGGTGGGGAAGAAAGCGATAGACAGTGAAAGAGAGCAGGGTAGAACCTTGCCTCAAGCAAAAGCCACTGAACAGTTAAAAACTTCCTGTTTCACTTCGGGCTATGAAGAAAACGCTAACCACACATGATGGAATGACGGCCTTTCATCTGTCCGAAGAAAAGAGGAAGAGAAAGAGAGGGAGCCCCTGAAAGGGAGATGTTCTAAGCCAGATCCGATTTTCTCACTGTCCGAGTCAATTAGTCCAGCACCATTGTGTTAAGAGTGGGTAACTGTTTAAATGCCTCGCAAGACTTCGTCGTAACGTTTGGACTCAAACTGTCCAGTTTGCTTTGGGTGGTTTGTGAGAAGGAAGGAAGAACAAAAGGAACATTACAAGCGAGTCGACCCATGGCTGAGAGATGTTTGAATAACTGGATTAGGAAGGCTTTTGGTTAGATTCTTTGTTATCAGAATGCAAAACTGAGGAAATATTAGAGACCAGTAGTTTTCAACTGGTTTTGGTTCAGGACCAGGATTTTACAATGGACATCAAGGTGTGCTACAAGAAAAATTCTAGCTTTTAAGACAGAACAGATAAAAATCCCATTAAACAGCTATAAAGACCCTGTGCTGATGCTTAAAGCAGGTCTGTGATACATGTGTTTTACTGTACGACCGCTACAGCAGCAGCTGAGGTCTGAACCCTATGATAGCTGTTCACTCTGATTTTCACAGCTAAATGTTTCACTATTCGATAAGCGCTTTGATGTGTCAAACAGGTTAACAGGTACATTTTCTATTCCATGAAGCAGTGTTTTAAAATGCACTCACACAAATACACACTCACTGGTTTAAGGCAGATGCTTAGAAGTGCAAATTGGCCATGTCTGTGTGCTCTGATCAGCAGATTGAGTGTGTGTTTGTTGTGGATTTCCCAAAGATGCTGTGACAGGGGTTTTTACACAACGCCTCGAACTAGGCTCAGGAACCCATTTTAGGCATTGCATGCAACATATTCTCTTCTCTTTCTTTCTCTATTTTACCTCATTTACTCTTTCCATAAACTCGCTCTCTCGTTAGCAATGATGACCACTCAATGGTAGCCATGGAGACCATGTACTGCAAACACCTGAAGCTGTATCCACAGAGATCATATAACCATGAAATAGTCTGCGGGTGAAATTGGGCTCAGTTGTTCGGCAAACTATAGAACAACTAATAAACAAAATTTTAAAATGTTTTTATTTATATATTTCCCCTTCTGTCACTCTCTCGACGTTGTGTTGAAGGAAGTGACACAAGGTGTCTTCTCAGACGCCGAATCGTACCTCTGAGAAAAGGCCAATGTCAAGTTGCAGACAGACAAAATTTGCATGCCCCGCCCTGGACATACAGGTATAAAGTGAAGCGGGGCAGCGAATGCCAGTCAGAATTTTTCTTCGGAGCCGAATGGTTGTGCAGCAAGCAGCTGAATCTCACTCCTGTTCCACTCACCTCTACCAGCGAGAAGTGTGGATGTTGGATCCGCACGGCGCATTTCCAGCTGCCGTTTCTCTCTCTGAATGCTGTGCAGTTCACGCCCCTGGGCACTTCGACAGCACTTCTTCCTGTTTAAAAGAGTGTTCTCCTCCTAAAAGAGCTATATTTTTTCTTTTGTGGGAGTTTCCCACTCCCACAAAAAGAGCAATACACAGCGGCATTGAACGTCCTTTTCAGGACGCGCCTTTTTCAAGATGTCTTTCCGCCCCTGTGTTGTTCCTGGATGCGGGCGATCCCCATGTCTCTCCTTCTTCCCACGGGATTGAGGATGACCCAGCTGGCGATGAAGGCGATATGGGGATAACGCCGGGCTCGGTTTCGCCGAGTAAATCCCCACGAACCACCCGCCCCCCCAACACGCTCGTGTGCTTTCGTCCGGGTTCGGGATGAGTGCGACTCGCCGCATGGCCAGCCGGCATTCTCCCTCGAGTCCCTGGGCTTGGATGATGATATCACCGCTGCATCGAAAAGCGTCCAGGCGTCTGACGCAGAAGACTCGACCCTACAACTCTCCAGTCCCGGTTCCCCAGACGCAGCTCTCTTGCCTCTAGTTCCCTCTTCAGGCTAACTCCCCTTGTTGTATTTTCCACGGTACGGTCCCCCTGTCGGCAGACCCGCGTTTCCCTCAGGAAGCCCCGCTGCCTCGGCCCCGTGCCTGTAGAGTCCCCCCTTCGTTAGGCTGGACCTACAACCGCGCCGTATCCCACGTCTGGCTTCACAACCCTCGTGGTGTATTTGCCACACATTGCCTCCCCCTGGACTGGGCAGGGTGTGGCCTCTGCAGGGTCTTCCCCTCCTGAAAGAATAGGAAGTTTTGCGGGCCGGAGAGCTACTTTACCTCTGGTCTCGCCTCAACGCGAAAAGTTCTGAAGACGCCTCCTTAGGCCTCTTCCACAGTTTCTAAGCCACCCCCTGCCGGGTGCGCGGAGCAGGACAAGTGCTTTGAGTCTTCTCTCAGCACCCTATCCTCGAGACACCTGCTGCTCCCAACAGGCTCTCCTGCTCCCCCCGGGGAAAGACCGCCTTCCCCGACTTAAGTTGGGCCCCAGCCGCTTTACGTCCTATGTGAGAGACATAGTGAGAGAGAAGGCCGCAGCTGCTGGGCTTGGTCCCATGCTAGCATGTAACACCTGTTTCCCCCTCAGGGGTGCGGGAAAACCTAAGGTGGGTATGCAAAACTCTTTGAGGGGGCATTAGGGAGGGCTACGTGCACTCGTTACAGGTGCCTCTAACATGCAATAGCCTGCTTTGCACCTGTTCCGATAGTCACGTAACACAGTCAGTGCGTGGCGTTTTTATATGGACCCCTTGTGTCACTTCCTTCGACACAACGTTGAGAGAATGACAGAAGGGGAACGCCATGGTTACTGTTGAAACCTCCATTCCCCGAGGGAGGGAACGAGACGTTGTGTCCCTCCTGCCACAGCACTAGACCTAGCACTGTAAATGGCCGTGTTTCATCTTTTGGCTCCTCAGTGCAAAATCCTGACTGGCATTCGCTGCCCCGCTTCCCTTTATACTCGTATGTTCGGGGCAGGGCATGAAAATTATGTCTGCCAACTTGACATTGGCCTTTTCAGAGGTTCAGAGGTATGATTCGGCGTCCGAGAAGACCCCTTGTGTCACTTCATTCGACACAACGTCTCGTTCCCTCCCCCGGGATTGGAGGTTACAACAGTAACCTGATGATATATATATATATATATATATATATATATATATATATATATATATATATATATATATATATATATATATATATATTGTTTTTTTTTTACAAAATGTAAGTAGTGTTAGTTCATGCAACATTCGCTGACAGGATGTTGCTGTATGTTTGCTAAGGTGCATTGAGTGGTTTTAGTATGTTGCTAGGGTGTTATGAATGGTTGCTTACTGGCCCAAGTCAAAATGAATGCCATTTTTCCATTTAGAGATCATGTGTGAACAGGACCCATTGGGAAATAGGCAACTGGTAAATCAGCTCTGGCAATTTACCAGAACAAAAATGTGTAATATTACCTGATAAAGTTCAGTTTTGATGCTATATGTGAACAAAGTTTGTAAGATTAATGGTTTGAGCACATTTGAGGTTGGGACATGCTGATGTGTGAAGTCTGCTTTGGGCCAATCACAAAGTTTTACCGTTTATCAAAAAATGTAATGAAATTGGACAGATAGTGAAAAAAGTGCTTCTCTTAAGCCAATCAGATGAAGAAATTTGTCAACATTTTACAGGAATAGTAAGATTCTGTTATTTATGATGAAGACTATGAAAAGTGGCAATTACAGAATGCAAACAACATCACAGAGTTTAATGGGATTTTAGAGCTGATGTGTGAATGGTAACAAAAAGGATAAAAGACTGAAAGCCTTTTAAATAGCAGATATGGTACATTTAACAGAAACGGAAATCTGGCAATTTTACTGTAATTTAATAGGTTTCATTTGTGAAAATAGCTTATGATATTCTGGTCCCTAAATATGTGAGTATGATGGTGGGTAGGTCTGTGTTAGGCCCCTCCCTCTCTGACAGACTGTCAGGCTTCATTATGTGGTGTTTTGGTGTGGTGGCAAATCCACTCACCCGACACACACAATCGCCCACAGTGAGGGTTAGTTTGTTGTATGTGTGTGAACGTGTGTGTGAGTGTGTGTGATGTCAGTGCCACAGGCGACTACCGCTCATGGGCCAATCTACCCGACCTGTCACTCTACATCTGTTACACACACACACACACACACACACACACACACACACACACACACAGGAATTCTGCCCTGAAGCGTCTGGGCGGACACATGGAAAGTGGATTTTTGTACAACACTTAGCAATATTAACAGACTCAAGATGGGTCATGTGTTTATGTGTGGGGGGTTTGAGGTTGTGGACTGTGAGAATGGTGGTTCTGAGGGTCAGGCTTTGTTCTGAAAGGGTGGCGGAAAGCAGAAAAATCTAATTATATAATCATGTAGCAAAATAAAAAGGCTTTTGAACTTTTTAAGGGGAGGAGAAAACACTTCTTTTATCTTTTGTTGTTGCATTAAGTGCCGTGCGTCCAGTTAAACTTTATAGTATTTTAGCACAAACGTATCTATCATATGGTAGAACTTTAGAAGCAAAATTAGGCAGATGCTTACATGGACAGGTTGTGTGACATGCCCTCACCCTAAAAACCCATAAAAAGTGGGCCTGGTTAGCTCAGCGAGTATTGACGCTGACTACCACCCCTGGATTCACGAGTACGAATCCAGGGCGTGCTGAGTGACTCCAGCCAGGTCTCCTAAGCAACCAAATTGGCACGTTTGCTAGGAGGGTAGAGTCACATGGGGTAACCTCCTTGTGGTCGCTATAATGTGGTTCTCGCTCTCGGTGGGGCATGTGGTGAGTTGTGCGTGGATGCCACGGAGAATTGCGTGAAGCCCCCACACGCGCTATGTCTCCGTGGTAACGCACTCAACAAGTCACGTGATAAGATGCACAGATTGACGGTCTCAGATGCGGAGGCAACTGAGACTCGTCCTCCGCCACTCGGATTGAGGCGAGTCACTACACCACCACAAGGACTTAGTGCACATTGCGAATTGGGCATTCCAGACTGTGGAGAAAAGAAAAGAAAAAAACTATAAAAATAATGAAATTATAAAAATAAAGAAAATAAAACCCACAAATAAAACAGTAAATATTGCTTCACTTGAATGAGAATAAATAACATGATTACACAGGTGACAAGTTGCTTCTGAAAGTTCATGTACCCTGAAATCAAACCTATTCAACTAAATAACTAACTAGTGCCATCCTAAAATAATAAATAATAATTTATATATATATATATATATATATATATATATATATATATATATATATATATATATATATATATATATATACACTCACCTAAAGGATTATTAGGAACACCATACTAATATTGTATTTGACCCCCTTTCGCCTTCAGAACTGTCTTAATTCTACGTGGCATTGATTCAACAAGGTGCTGAAAGCATTCTTTAGAAATGTTGGCCCATATTGATAGGATAGCATCTTGCAGTTGATGGAGATTTGTGGGATGCACATCCAGGGCACGAAGCTCCCGTTCCACCACATCCCAAAGATGCTCTATTGGGTTGAGATCTGGTGACTGTGGGGGCCATTTTAGTACAGTGAACTCATTGTCATGTTCAAGAAACCAATTTGAAATGATTCGAGATTTGTGACATGGTGCATTATCCTGCTGGATGTAGCCATCAGAGGATGGGTACATGGTGGCCATAAAGGGATGGACATGGTCAGAAACAATGCTCAGGTAGGCTGTGGCATTTAAACGATGCCCAAGTGGCACTAAGGGGCCTAAAGTGTGCCAAGAAAACATCCCCCACACCATTACACCACCACCACCAGCCTGCACAGTGGTAACAAAGCATGATGGATCCATGTTCTCATTCTGTTTACGCCAAATTCTGACTCTACCATCTGAATGTCTCAACAGAAATCGAGACTCATCAGACCAGGCAACATTTTTCCAGTCTTCAACTGTCCAATTTTGGTGAGCTCTTGCAAATTGTAGCCTCTTTTTCCTATTTGTAGTGGAGATGAGTGGTACCCGGTGGGGTCTTCTGCTGTTGTAGCCCATCCGCCTCAAGGTTGTGCGTGTTGTGGCTTCACAAATGCTTTGCTGCATACCTCGGTTGTAACGAGTGGTTATTTCAGTCAAAGTTGCTCTTCTATCAGCTTGAATCAGTCGGCACATTCTCCTCTGACCTCTAGCATCAACAAGGCATTTTCGCCCACAGGACTGCCACATACTGGATGTTTTTCCCTTTTCACACCATTCTTTGTAAACCCTAGAAATGGTTGTGCATGAAAATCCCAGTAACTGAGCAGATTGTGAAATACTCAGACCGGCCCGTCTGGCACCAACAACCATGCCACGCTCAAAATTGCTTAAATCACCTTTCTTTCCCATTCTGACATTCAGTTTGGAGTTCAGGAGATTGTCTTGACCAGGACCACACCCCTAAATGCATTGAAGCAACTGCCATGTGATTGGTTGATTAGATAATTGCATTAATGAGAAATTGAACAGGTGTTCCTAATAATCCTTTAGGTGAGTGTATATATATATATATATATATATATATATATATATATATATACACACACACACTGGTGGCCAACAGTTTGGAATTATGTACAAATTTTGCTGTTTCGGAAGGAAATTGGTATGACAGCTTCATTGAATTCTACCCGCTAAACACCAGTTTCATGTACAACAGTAAAGAGAAGACTCAGGGGTGCAGACTTATGGGAAGAATTGCAAAGAAAAAGCCACTTTTGATACACAAACATTGGACAACAGATAATTGGAAAAGAGTGTTACGGATCTTAACCCCATTGAGCTTTTGTGGGATCAGCTAGACTGTAAGGTGCGTGAGAAGTGCCCGACAAGACAGTCACATCTATGGTAAGTGCAACAGGAAGTGTGGGGTGAAATGTCACCGGAGTATCTGGACAAACTGGCCGCTAGAATGCCAAGAATCTGCAAAGCTGTCATTTCTGCACATGGAGGATTTTTTATGAGAACTCTTTGAAGTAATTTTTCATATTATTAATGTCCAGACTATACATTGTGATCAGTCGAATGCCACTTTGGTGAATAAAATTATCAATTTCTTTCCTTAAAGAGCAAAATCTGTACATTATTCCAAACTTTTGTATAATATATATATATATATATATATATATATATATATATATATATATATATATATATATATATATATTAGGGCTGTCGATTTAACGCCATTAATCGCAATGCCCCCCGGACCACAATATGGAAGATTCCTGAGAAATGCAACCTTGTAGTACCACCTGTTTACTCCAGAGGGCAGTAAGTGAAACTTCAGCAGCGAGGCAAAGCGCAGTTTATACAGTGAAGAAAAACATCCTTGTGCAGCAGCACAACACAAACACGTGTTACGTTCTTGCATTCAAAACACTTGGAGCACAAATCTGAACTAAGGGATCTCAATATGTGTTCTAATTATTAAACTATATTTAACTTGACGCAGTGACCTAAAAATGTTATGTTCATGACGCAATGCATCCAAGATGCTACACAAGCATGTCTGACGCAGGTGTTCATTGAGGGGTCCTTAAACAAGCCCTCATAATAAATCTCCAACTGATTGACAAATTCACTTGTGTAATGGATTACTGTGAACTGTGTGTCAATGATTGACTTATGATCAATAATATGGTAATAAACAATAGATTATATTCTAAAGCAGCTTTTTGTGTTGTCTTATTAACGATGAACTCTTCTGCCACAAGAATGTAATACACTTTAATTATCTGATCTATACTGTTTAAATATAAATATTTAAAGATAACTATAATTATTTAATCATTATATATTCAATTATTGTTATATGAGGGGCTTTCTCAGCAAATATTTGTCTATGTGTTTAATCGCAACACCATGTAATTAGTTCGATTCAAAATTTTAATCGATTGACAGCCCTAATATATATATATATAAACTTTTTCCCCCCAACAAAATATCAGGATTGATTAAGGATTCGCCTCCAATAATCTGCTGTTCAACAAATGGAACACTCATTACCAGTGCACACACACACACACACACACACTCAGAATGCATTAATTTAAGCAAAGAATCTACCTGAGTTTAACTACTCACCACCAGTTCCCAAAACCACAGCTCGACCTCATTGCCCCAGGATATATATCCCACACACACACACACCAGAGAGCAGTTCATCTCACACTCCGATTTATTAACCACATTAACATACGAGCACAATGACCCAGTCAAATGACCCGGGGCAAGAGCCGTTCAACTTCATTAAATGTGAAGCCGCCACCCTCCTCGGCCTCTCTGCGGTCCTATCATCTGATTCTCACAGACACATAACTTCACACATCACTCTCTATTGCACTGTGGGACATAAACAGGCCAGAGAAGCTTTAAAATATTTCTCAACACTAATTAAGGCATGTTTAATAATGACCTGTAATAAACTCAAAAGCATTTTCTAAAGTGTTGACATTGGTTCAGAGCCATTAACGCAGATTTCAAAGTAAGAGAAAAACAAACTAAATGTGTAGTTGTAAACTCTTAATATGTTTTAAAGCATTAGTTCTCCCCCAAAATGACAGTTCTACCCATATGACTTTCTTACTTCTATAAATAATTTCAAGGACTGTGAGACAATTGACAATTTAGAGACAGTCACTTCTATTTAAATTAATGGAAGAAATTTGAATGCCCAATAGCAGCCAACAGTCAACAAAAAAAATACAGGCTCATCACCGCTGCCTTTAAACACATGGAATGGAGCAGTGAGGATCTGGTGCGAGTTAGATGCGTTGCCAGACCCGCACCCTCGGCGCAATTTAGATGTGACACCAGGAATTGGAGCACGAATCGTGGCGGGGCAGCTTGAGTGAAGCCGTTGCCACACGTGTCTCCGACGAAAACAGTTTTACAGCTTTTTTGAAATATGTAATTTTATCATAATCGTGACCAACCGTTTTGGAGATTTCAGTCTTTCCCCATTCAAGTAGATAGGAGCTGCACTGCCATGATGCTTGTTTACATGTAGAAGAAAAAAACTGCTGCCCAAACTGCCCAGGGGGTTTCAAAAATGGCCGCCGAGTGGGCTGACTTACCTTGAAAAAGAGACTTTGTTGAAAGGATCCGGAAATACGTTTGGACCATTCTAATTCATTTGTTATGTTTACAATCTTGAAATGGTCTATTGAACACAAAAGATGATGTTAGTCAGAATGTTAGCATCAGTTATCATTCACTTTCACTGCATCTTATGTTTCATACAGGTTTGGAACAACATGAGGGTGAGTAAATGATGACAGAATTCTAATTTTTTTGGGTGAACTAATTTAACATCTAAACAGATTCTGCTGGTATTAGAGCAAAATCTAAAAATGCCATCAGAATATTTGCACACACTATAATTGAAACACACCTAAGCACGTCATGTCAGTTGATATGTTTTGTGTGTCATTATTATCTTAGTTCCAGCCACCTGCTGTGACAAAGTAAGAAAACTAAAGCAAAAGAAGCTAAAAATGGTGCATTGTCAACATTGCATTTTAACGATTTATTATAAGTTGTACTGCAATGTTTTTGTACATGCTAAACAAAGACATAAACTTCAAATTATCAGAATGATGGATTTCTCCAACTGGGGCAAAATGTTCTGAATACATTTTTATAATAATATTTTGTTGCTTTGTGATATTCTGGTCTATGGGTAAAGAACAAATAAGGCTGTCAGAGATTATAAAAATGCTAAATCTGTTAAAAAATCTAGTTTGTTAATCTTTGTGTCCATGTTGTTGTTTTTTGAAAGAGACTTTTAAAGTTTTTTCTACAAAAAAATTTAATAAATTATTTAAGGACATTCAAAATGTGTGGTTAGGGTGATGTGGGTGTGGCCGAGCAACGTCTGAAGAGTGAGAGAGAGAGAGAGAGAGAGAGAGAGAGAGAGAGATGCACAAAGCTGTCTTGTGTGTGTGTCTATGTTGAGGGGGTGCTGAAAAGCACACCATTATGTGTGACACTGAAGTGTGTGTGTTAATTAATGTCTTACTTTTGAATGTTTACCCAGCTCCCACTTCCTCATTCATAAGAAAGGCAAAGGTCTGCCACATTGGTGCCGAAACCCGGGATTTTTGGGAAGGTGGGAAGGATGTGCTGTCATGGAGTCCTCGCCGCTGGCTGAAGATCGCAATACCAAAGAGTTGCCCGATCTGGAGGTGCTGGAGCAGTTCAGCAGCTGGTGACCGAAACAAACAGTGGCATGCCGTCGCTGACGGAAGCAGTCCCTCCCATTTTGTTCCTATTCCCGGAAATGGGGAATTCCAACCCCAAAACCGGTTCCTCGGTCCTGTGGACCTTTAAACCTGCTGGGATTTCCTAACCCTCTCCACTATCCCCCACAGGCTGGTGAATCCACTGCCGCAGGTGTGGGCATGAAGTCTGGGCTGGTGAGCTGGAGCTGCAGGAAACCTGGGCATTTCCAGGACCGATGCCCATCGATGGAGGTGGAGACATTGGTCCAGATCCCTGATGCGCCACAGGCCACCCCCCATCGAGCAGGAGTGTTCCGGATACTTATGAGTATTAAGGGAGAACACACAAAGCCTTGGTGGATTCAGGTTGTAATCAAACCGCCATTCACCAAAGCTTGGTTCAATCCGAGGCTTTGAATACGAGCCGGTGGGTGAAGGTAAGGTGTGAGCACGGAGATGTTCAAAGTAGTAGTGATGGTCATTATTCAATTTCGGGGACAAAAGCAGGTTTTTCCCCACCTCAACCATCCACTAATCTTGGGTATTTACTAGTTTATTGAAGGGGATTTGTGTGGATGGGTCCCGTAACAAAGTTCTCAGTGTGTGGCTTGTGATTCACTGGCTGGGAAGGCGGAGCCAGGGCCGTCTACGTTAGCTCCACGTCAGGATGACATGAGGATTCCTGGCAGGGTTGATTTGCCTCTGGAGCAGGCATGAAACAAAACCCTTAGGCACGCCTTTGACCAAGTGAAAGTGATTGAAAATGCCAGACATTAAACTATCATGCCCGTATTTTTGGTATGAGATATCAAGGATCGTTGTATCGAGTGACACAGGACACTCAGAAGAATGAGGAAACAAACCCATTGTTAATTTCACCGAGCTGTCGGGAGATGTTATTCCAAGCCTCATTATAATCTGATGGCGGGTCACTTACGGCAGGAAGACACTGAACCATCTAATGGCCCGTTTCTATTGGCCGGACATTCAAGGGGATGTTCGCAGGTGGTGTGCGGCATGCCACGAATGTCAGTGGATAAATCCGCGGGCCACCCCAAGAGCGCCATTATGCCCCTTCCACTAATCGAGGTCCCCTTCGAAAGAATTGGCACGGATCTCGTCAGGCCATTAGAAAGGACAGCATGCAGACATTGCTTTGTATTCATTAGACATTGGTTCTGGTGGACTATGCAACGCAATATCCAGAAGCAGTGCCTCTACACAATATTTCAGTGGCAAGTGTTCTCCCCATTTGAATTTTCTATGGGTGTCGACCACGCAGCATGCTCGATGTCCTGCAAGATGATTGGGATGAGGGACCTTCAAACAGCAAAAATTGTATTCAATATGTTCTTGATCTGAGAGCAAAACTGGGGCAACTAACACAGGAGAATTTTCTCCAGGCTCAAGAATATCAAAGAAGGCTGTAATAATAGGGGTACTCGACTCCGAGAATTTACACCAGGAGATAAAGTTCTTGTATTGCTCCCCATATTGAGCTCTAAATTACTCACCAAGTGGCAAGGACCCTTAGAGGTCATACGGCGGGTTGGGGAAATTAATTATGAGATTAAAAGAAGGCGGATACCACCTCAATCTCCAAAAACTGTGGAGAGAGGCAGTCCCCATGAATTTGGTAATGGTGGTTCCGAAGTGGGAGGAGCTCGGACAGGAGCTGAACAAGTCACTGATCAAGTCACACCTGAGACCACCGGTCACTTGTGGAGACACCTCCCACCAAAAATTGGGGATAAATTTTATGCGTACCCGATGCCTCGGATTGAAGAGCTGCTCGATCGGTTAGGTGTGGCTCGCTTTTATTCAACACTAGATTTGACAAAGGGATATTGGAAGATCCCCTTATCTCCGATGTCCTGTGAAAAAAACTGCATTTTCCACACCGTTTGGATTACACCAATTTGTCACCCTTCGTTTCGGATTGTTCGGAGCCCCTGGCCACATTTCAGTGACACAACAGAATCCACAGACCACATGCCACTGCCTATCTGGATGTCAGGCTGGATGGCTCCCCGACCTGAGTGGGGCGATGCGGGTATGTGGTGATGGGGGGCGTGGCCGAGCGACGTCTGTAGAGAGAGAGAGACGCACTAAGCTGTCTGTGTGTGCGTGTCCATGTTGAGAGGATGCTGAAAAGCATGAAAAGTGTGTGTTAATAAATCTCTTACATTTGGATGTTTACCTGGCTCCCGCTTCCTCCTTCATAAAGGCAGAGTTCTGCCAAATGATGCATCACATAAAAGGTATTAAAATAATGTCCTTGCACCTTGAATACAGGTGAGTGTACACAACTTAATTATTAAAAATACAAAGTTTTCAAAAAAACATTTGTGGTAAAACATTTTATGAAATTTTAAGTCACGAATATCAAGATGTTTTCTTAGGGTTATGCCAAATGACCTGAACAAAATATGCCTTTCATAAAACATTTTGTCACATGACAACCAAATGGCTACCTGCATGTAGGTTACACCACCTGACTTTGATTTTGTGGACAAAAATCTTTCAAATATTAATAATATTTTAAAATAAACGTGTTTTATAAAAACACCAGTAAGAAATAATAAAAAAAGACTATTTCAAACTACTTTTGACAACATTTCTTTTTTCAGGAATTTCAGCTTTTAATCAGACTTTTTTTGTTTGTTTTTTTTACCGTTTCCAGATATATTCCAGACATTTTTTTACTTTAAGTCCCAGAAAAAAATAATAAATTGAAAAGTCAGACATTGTAAACATGTTGATCAGGTGTATTCTAGTTATTGCTTTGTTTGCATTGTTTTTTATGTATTTTTGAATAACCAAACAGATCTGAAAAAAGACAAAATTAACGTCAATTCATTGACCCCTATAGATATGGCTCAGGTCTTTCCTTTACCGAAATGTTCATGTTTTTTTTTACCTGTTCTATTGTCTGCCAATTGCTGCATGATCTACTATGGTATCATTCATGTTCTTAGCACAAACTGTGCAGGATGTGTTACAAGCCAAAGTTTAATAGAGCTGATTTCTAGCACCTTTACGACCAAATGTACAGTATAGAGGGTCTTTTAGCAGTCAATGCAGTGTCCACACTCGGGTTAGTGAGTCTTAACTGTTCGACCAACAGCATAGTCATGACATAAACTCTGTAACTGTCCCATACACACTCTGGTCTGAACGCTCGGCTGCGGTCACAGCCCATTTCCTGCCCCCCAGCTCTGTTCGCAGGGTTCCTTGGGGCGACCTGTCTGGCCAATTACCTGCTGAGCTGTAATGAGTTGCCAGGAGCCAAACACACACACACACCGTGCTACTGTATCCATATGAATTATTTTCTCAATACACACATAAATGAAACACTAATTCATTCTTCCTCACACACAGTGGTTGAGGCCCTAACAGAATTACTCTTGGTCTCCAGAGGTAAAGTGTAATAAAGCTGAGCTGAACTAATGCAGGAGAGATGTGCACCTTAGACAGGTATAGAGTGAATGTATAGAGGAGAAGAGATGTATAGAGAATGTATAGAGTAGAGCTGGTGCAACGCCTGGATCACCTGAAAATTATTGACAACTCAGTGCTACCACTGGAGACCCCAAATAGACACACGTCAACAAACACATATTTCTACCTGGATGAATTTAATAAAAGATATATCCTGGTCATATCATCCAGAAATACAAAAGAAAACATAAGAAATATGATATTTATGAAGAAAATGGAAGTATTTGTTGGACCATTAAGATTTTTGTATTGTAACATTATTTTCATGACAATTTCAATAGCACATTTCCATCAGGATATTTGACTTTGACTTTTGTAATTCCTATTATTCCCAGTGGTGATTCTCATTAGATACCCATTACTTTTATTTTGTACTGTAATACAATAAATTAAAAATATATATCAGTAAAAATTAAAAGGTAGTACAATAAATACACACACACATATATAAGTGTACTGTATACATATATATGTGTTTCTTCAACTTTGAGCAATTTCATGCCATCTTGATTTTTCATAAACTAACAGATTCACTTTTTCATCTTGTCAAATAAGAAACTTTTAACCAAGCCTTTGTTTACTTTGTTACTTTCATTAATTTTATGTTCCAGACCCAGACTTACAATATTAAACAATGACAATATATGATAAAAATACTAATTATTACATGTTCAAAACTGTGATCATTTAAATAAATATAGAAATAAACATAGAACATTTTAATAGTTACTGAGTGAAATTATTCTATACATTTCTTAAAAATTACGAATACCCCACAGTTAATAATTTCCACACCCAACAAGTTTGCCCCTGATAAAGTTTTTTCTAAAAGTGTACTTGTTATCCAAGTGGACTAAAGTGTCAGTAAGGAGCATGCTTGAGATGAAATATGAGACAAGTGATGTTTGAAGAAAACAAAAAAATTCAAGACAGAATTTTTTTTTAGGCATCATTTCCAATAAAGCTGTAATTTAGCCAAATGATGCCAAACTATTTTTTTTTTAAGTTTCCTTTGTGTGCATTTTTAGAATAGATACAATTTTATCAATGAAATCAGTTATGGGGCGGCTGTGGCTCAGGTGGAAGAGCGGGTTGTCCACTCACCACAGGGTTGGTGGTTCGATTCCCGGCCCACACGACTCCACATGCCGAAGTGTCCTTGGGCAAGACACTGAACCCAAAGTTGCTCCCAATGTCAGCTTAGTGGCCTTGCATGGCATCTCTGCCGTCATTGGTGTGTAAATGTGTGTGTGAATGGCGACGCAGCGTTAAGCACTTTGAATACCGCTAAGGTTAAAAAGACACTATATAAGTGCAGACCATATAGTATTAAAGATGTGCTGAATATGGTATTGGTATTTTCATGACTTTCAGAAAAAATGACAAATGGATATAGCAATGACAAAAGTGGGGGACAATGTTCTTAATTGTTATGAATAAAATGTATAAGCTTATTTTCTTCAAGCAAAATATAATTTCTTATTTGTTTCTGAGGGGAATCATGACCTTAGTGGTGTCCCAAATCATGCACTGTACACTATGCACTTACAATATACATTATGCACTCAGCCATGTAGTGTATGAATTTTCAAAGTGTAGTATCGTCCCAAATGGTACACCTAAAAGTTTTTTTCCTACACAGAAACATTTGCCATTTAACAGCTGCCGGAAGTGACATTTCTAAGGCATGCGATGTGTTGCTGCTCATTAGTTAAGCACTTGTATTTCAAACAACGTACATATTTACACAGTATGGGATGATGGTAAAGCATTTAACTAACATTTGTAAAGTGCTGTGTTCACTGAAGTTTTGCTAGTTGCTACATTCTCCATTATTTACAACTGTTTTATCAGACCAGAAACGTAGCCAGGTAACTCTGCTCCTTCCGCTATATATGGCAAGCCGCGAGCGCTGAGTGCATCGTGTCCAACATAATGTGCATCATCCACGTGCTACTCGCACTACTTATGCTACAAAATTACATAGAATGGGTGCAGAAATGTGCGGTTTGTGATGCACCTTCTAGACATGTTCTTGTCAGGTTGTTGAAAGCCATGCTTATAAATGCACGCGTTCAGACAGACTTTCAAATTTACACAATAATTCAAAATACTTACATATCATTCACTATATTCGCCATCCCTCTAACATTTATACGTGACACACTAAACACACCCAAGCACAATGATGGGTACGCTCTGACAGACAGAAGGCCATTTAGCATCCAGCTCACCCAGACAACACACACACACATACACACACACTTCCCCCCCACTGCTACACTGCCTGGAGGGGTTTCCACGGTGACGGGCCGTGTCAGCATCAGGCGCTCAAATCTGCCAGTCTGCGCTACAGCCCTGTCATCTGATTGGCCGTTGCATGCTGCTATGGAAACTCAGGCAGAAGAGAGCATGAAGGGGGGCGGCCATGGCAAGCGGGGTGTGTGTGTGTGTTCTGGGGGTGTGCTGGTTTTTCCTGGATTTCCCTGCCTCATGGGACCTCTGATGCAGATGTTTATAAAAGCCTGAAAACTGGTAAAGATTTTGAAAAACGCATTTATTATGTACTACTATGCGCTCGGCCATCTAGTCTATAAATGTTTAAAGCATTCCCCAATTTTCCAATTGAAGGAAGTGACGTTTCAAACGCACGTGATGTGTTGCTGCTAGCTTTAGCACGTTAGCCAACCTCAGTCCAACACTAATATCTCAAATGACATACATATTAACACAACATGGGATGATTGTAAAGCATTGAACTTACATTTATAAGGGGTTGTCTTCTTTACAAAAGTTTCGGTATTGTTCACATCCGTCAGCATCGCGACTTGGTAACCCCGCCACTGCTGCAACGTAGCGTGAGCTGCGACCGTCGTGCATGAAGTATCCAACATTCCATGTTTTTTTGGTTAAAGTAGTACATCATTGGGCACTTGTAGAACTTTGCTTCTGTTGCATTTTTCAGTGAACACACTACTCGCAGACAGTCCTGAAGATCAGATTTGTAAACCAATCACATTTCTGTGCAGTGTGAACAGAGCCTAATATTAGCTTAAAAGTCAGTTTATGTCTAGAGAATCAATCTTCAATCAATGTTCAATCAATGAATCAATGTTTTGTGCACTGTCATGCTGGTTTTGATTGGTAAGTCTACACTACACTAGGCTGGTGGTGTCAGGCTGGTGTAACCAGCTTGTGCAATAACAAACCAGCATTGACCATCTAATACCAGTTGGGTCATTATTGCTCAGCATAATTAAAAATTATGAATTATGTTGGCTTGAAAATACAGCATACTGTTTTACACTTTAGACTTATTAGGGCTTTCCCTAAACATTTGCATTTATGCATTTGGCAGATGTTTTTATCCAAAGCGACTTACAGAGCACTTATTACAGGGACAATCACCCCCGGAGCAACCTGGAGTTAAGTGTCTTGCTCAAGGACACAATGGTGGTGGCTGTGGGGATCGAACCAGCAACCTTCTGATTAACAGTTATGTGCTTTAGCCCACTTCGCCCACTTTAAATGTAACTGCATACGCCAAACTTGGTACAGACTGTTCTTACTTATTACTTAGTTCTTATTTAGACTAATTGTGCATGTCATGTTGGAAATATACCATATTTATGAGATTCTAGGCATTTTAACACAGTTGAGTCAGTCTAAATTAAGCCTGTACTTTCCCACCTCAGAGCAGCTTTAAACTTTGTTTTTCCATGATAGAGCTTAATTTCATATTTGAAGCATTCACGTCCTTTAATTAGAGGGCATTAAGTAACCTCTCTCTCTCTTTCTCGCTAATGAGTGGCAAATTTGCAGCAAGAGTACCAGAACTCTCGATTTTTTTAAGGTGTTAAACTTTCAAACCTCAAGCTTTTAATTTTTTTTTTTTTTAACTTTCAGGCCAGGCTTTGTCTGGCCAACATCAAAGTCTCGACAAACTTTACCTGTCTAGTTATAACTTAATTTATTATAAATTATATTTAAAAGGCAAGAACATTAAAAGGAAGCCCAACAGAGTAGAACCTCACAGTATGGAAATAAAGAGCTAAAGTTAGCCATTGCTCAATGAGGCATTGAGTGTTAGATTACATGAGGGTGTCAACTTGAAGTTCATTTATATATATATATATATATATTTAATCACCTTTTGAAATGTTGACAATATCATGCTTATTTCTAACTTTATTAAACAGTTTGTTTTAGAGTGAGACAAACCAGCTAATGCATTACAAAGCACTACGAAATTAATGAAACACATTGCTAATACTTACTGATGTTTGTGCTACTGTTTTCCCTCCAAAAGTATGTCACTTCCTGGAGGATGATGTCATTAGGAAGCTGCCTTTTCTTAAAGGGATATTACAAATAGTAAAACATGATGGAAAGTGATATAGGGCCTACAGGACGTAGGAAAGACCTAAATAATATTACCCATTAAAACAACATTTATTTTAAGCATTTTAATTGGAAAAATAAATGTTTTATTATATTAATGATCCAATTAAAGTGATAGTTCACCCAAAAATGAAAATTCTCTCATCGTTTATTCATCTTCATGCCTTCTCAGATGTGTATGACTTTCATTCTTCTGATGAACACAAATTAAGATTTTCAGAAAAATATTTCAGCTCTTCAGGTCCATACAATGCAAGTGAATGGTGACCAAAACTGTAAAGCTCCAAACGCACATAAAGGCAGCATAAAAGTAATCTATAAGACTCCAGTTAAATCGATATTGTCAGCAATATGATAGGTGTGGGTGAGAAACAGATCAATATTTAAGTTGACCTTTTTTAAATATCAATCTTCACTTTCACTTTCACATTCCCTTCTTTTGTTTTTGGTGATTCACTTTCTTTATGCATATCGCCACCTACTGGGCTGGGAGAAAATAACTAGTAAAAAATAACTTCAATATTGATCTGTTTCTCACCCACACCATCCTATCACTTCTGAAGACATGGATTTAAATACTGGAGTCTACTGGGTTACTTTTATGCAGCCTTTATATGATTCTTGAAGATTTAAAGTGATGACCACCATTCACTTGCATTGTATGGACATACAGAACTGAAATATTCTTCTAAAAATATGAATTTGTGTTCAACAGAAGGAAGAAACTCATACACATCTAGGATGTGTAATAAATTTATATTTTTTGTGTGAAATATTCCTAAGATTATCTCAGGTCAACAATGGTCTAAACAGGTATGCATGTGTTTACTGTTCATTTACAGAAATAAATTAATATTAACGTGGAACAATCACACTTTATATTACATATATGAGTAGATGATAGACTTTTGGAAAGTTGACATGTCCTAAAAACTCATCTAAAAATAATTTTAACTGCATTTTGCTAATTCTTTTACTGTAATTATGCATGTAGCTTTAAAAAAAATGTGCCATCTCGCAGCACCATTTAAAATGAACTATTTAAAGAGATTGTTCAACACAAAATAAAAATAACTGTTGTAAAAAATACTTACCCTGATGTTTTTCCAAAGATGTAAGACTTTTCTTCCTCAGTGTAACACAAAAGGAGATGTTAGGCAGTATATAATGCTCAGTCACATTCACTTTCATTGCCTTTTCTTTCCTTACAATGTAAGTGCATGGTGACTGAATGTTGCCTAAGATCTCCTTTTGTGTTCCATATAAAAAAGAAAGTAATTCAGGGTTTGAACAAAATGAGGGTGAATAAATGATTGAGGAATGTACATTTTTAGGCGTACTAAGCCTTTAAACAAAACACAAATGAACAAGACATAGCAGCAAACTATCCCTTTAAGGCAAAAACGGTGATCAAATTGGTGACCAATCACATCACCTTAGATATACACATTCAGTATACTGTACATGTTTCCCTTAAATATGAACCTGAAATCTTTATGTGCAAAAAAGTTTAGAATAAAGAATATAGGATGCAAAACTACCACATTCTTGATTTATCGATGATGGTCTTGGTTAAACTGCGGCAGAGCAGAATTTGTTAATTTTGTGAAACTAAGTGAATTTCCTACTGACATCCAATCCAGGAGAAAATGACCCAAGGAAGCTAGAGGGGTCAGTTTGTGTCTAAGGGAGTGTGTGCATGTGAGTGTGTGTTGCAGGCTGGTTAACCCTTAAGTGTTTTGCCCTGAGGACGTCATTAAATGTTCAGCAGCACACCTGGGAGGATCTGCAGCTAATATGATTGAGAGAGATCGAGAGAGAGAGACTCTAAATGCTTCTAGAGAGCACATTCATACACACACACACACACACACACACACACACACACACACACACACATATATAACTCCGGTCAGGCAAGCAGGGTCATATCCATAATGGATGGTTGCTTTTTATTTGAGGTATCGTGGGACACAGGACTGCAGCCTAATTTGATGAGAAATCACTTTTTAAGGTTGTTACTTTGGTTTGACACGTCTGCTTTGAGACGCCCACCTCCCTCTCCACTCAAACAGCACTCTGCTCTGATGGAGGAATTAAAGATACATGGGAGATAAATCTTACATGCTGGAGAGAACAGTGCAATATAGCACATAAACGTGTGTATGTGGGTGTGCATTTTGGTATTCGTGGATGAGCCCAAAAAGTTGCAAACAGTTCCTGAAAATCCCTACGAATTAAAAAAGTCAAGTCAAAGAAAGCTGCAAAATTATGGAATTAAAAGAGCTTTATCTGGAAAATATGTGCTAGACAAACAAACGATTATCACAAAACATCACATTATTCATACAATCAATACTTAAAGGAATATTCTGGTTTAAGTAAAAGAAGCACAGCTTCCACAGTATTTGTGGCATATATAAAAAAACGAAATATACAAAAATACATTTGTTTTGCTCAATGTTTATTAAAAAGCGGTTAGATTGAGGCATTAACAATGTAAGGGAATGGGGTTAGTCCATGCATGCTAAAATACACAGTTTCAAAAGTATAGTAAAAAGACGTAAACATTATGCATGTTAACATAATTTTGTTGTGATAAAATCTCTTATCCAGTATTACAATGTTGTGTTGTCATGACAACGAAACCCGGTATCAGATATAACTTGACACATAAGAAAACATTTTATGACATAAAATCATGTTAATATGTATAATGTTTATGTTTTGTGGCTATAAGGGTGTGTATTTAAATTTGTATGGACTATTTACTTCCATTGTAAGTGCCTTACTGTAACTTTGATATTTGATTGTGCTTAAATAAAGGAGGGATGATATTTATAAATAATAATAAATAATAAAAAAGATAAAGATTTTTTATATATATATATATATATATATATATATATATACATACATACATACAAGTTCTACCAAATAAATAAATATATATATATATATATATATATATATATATATATACATACATACATACATACAAGTTCTACCAAATAAATAAATATATATATATATATATATATATATATATATATATTTACACAAGTTCTGCTTATTTAACTGCATTTGTGGCATAAAGTTGATTACCAAAAAAAAATACAAATAATAATAATATATATATATATATATATATATATATATATTATTCTTATTTTTTGGTAATCAACTTTATGCCACAAATGCAGTTAAATAAGCAGAACTTGTATTGAACCCAAAATATTATTTTAATACGGAGTCAAATAAAGAGAAAAAACTAAAGGATAGTGCTTTATATCAGGAAATTAAATTAAAACCGCCTATTTATTTTTCATATTATTATTTGTTGCCATGTTAAAGTTAAAGAAACTGTAAATTATGCAAGGGTTGCTCATTATGATAATGACATATGCAGAGAGCATCTGCTGAGGGAGGGTTCAGACCTTGACTTCTGATTCTCTGCATCTGAATGTCTAATATCTCGTGCTATTTATGGTGCATAATAACGCAACTAGATCTTTCAAAAGAAAATGTGAGTGGTGGTTACCCATGCAAAACTGACCACAATGATGCTAGGGTGTTATTGGGTTACTGTTGGGTTGCTAAGGTGTTTTAGGTGGTTGCTAGGTAGTTTCTTACAGGTTAAAGTCAAAACCGCCCAAGTCTCTATGATATTCTAGTCGCTAGATATCACTTGGCTGCCTCCTTCAATGTCTATTGGATATTTCACATGTTATTTTGATATCTTTCCACTATTTTTTTTGTAAAACAAACCAAAAAATAGAAATAAAAAATAAAATGAGGAAAGTGTACTGTAGGGTTTTGTAAGCAGCCTCTAAAACGAGTAGCCAAGAACAAGTACAACACATGTATTTGAATCAGGATTAAAAGATCGCTTTAGGCCTCAATACGGGAGGTTTTGATCCGATTCTACTGGGAGACACTTTGCAGTTGAATTCTATCATGTCCATCAATATTTAACATCTCTGTAATCGACAGTCAAAAGATATTTGAAATCAGCCCCGTTAGTCTGGGAAAGTCCTGTTTTTATCTCTAGAAATGATCTGCTTAAAGGGATAGTTCACCCGAAAATTACAATTCTCTCATCATTTACTCACCCTTATCCCATCCCAGATGTGTTTGACTTTCTTTCATCTGCTGAACTCAAATGAAGATTTGTAGAATCATTTTTCAGCTCTGTAGGTCCATATAATGTAAGTGAATGGTGGCCAGAACTTTGAAGCTCCAAAAAGCACATAAAGTCAGCATAAACGTAATCCATAAAACTCCAGTGGTTAAATCCTTGTCTTCTGAAGCGATAGGTGTTTTGTGAGAAACAGATCAATATTTAAGTCCATATTTACCAAAAACTCTCCTCCCTGCTCAGTAGGGGGCTATATGGACAAAGAATGTGAATCACCAAAAACACAAGAGGAAGAATGTACAAGTGAAAGTGAATATGGAGAATTATAGTAAAAAGAACTTAAATGTTTCTCATTCACACCTATTGCTTCAGAAGACATGGATTTAACCACTGGAGACTTCTTTTATGCTGATTTTGTGCTTTTTGGAGTTTAACATTTTTTGGCACCCATTCACTTGCATTGTATGGACCTACAGAGCTGAAATATTCATCTAAAAATCTTCGTTTGTGTTCTGCAGAAGAAAGAAAGTCATACACATCTGGGATGGCATGAGTGTGAGTAAATGATGAGAGAAATTTCATTGTTGGCTGAACTAACCCTTTAACGTCCAGCAC
Source organism: Moxostoma hubbsi (assembly GCA_032164185.1). Lineage (NCBI taxonomy): Eukaryota > Metazoa > Chordata > Actinopteri > Cypriniformes > Catostomidae > Moxostoma > Moxostoma hubbsi. The sequence goes on along the minus strand of JAVLUX010000022.1, from coordinate 4,100,715 downwards.
AATCAAATACATTCTTGTAAAGCTGACTATCGCATTGGATAATATAAGGTGTCTCTTACAGATCGTGTGTCAGAGGTTAAGATCTGACCAGCTCAACCAAATCAAATCAACCGAATCAAAGTTAATTCTGTGGAGAATGTAATTTGATAATTGAATTCCAGAGAGTCACTACATACAGAACCAGTCCCAAAATTGAACCAAAATTGATATAAAGTCAATTTTGCCAACTGATTGTTGAGAGATAGGAAAAACACGTCCCAATTTAATTTACATTGCTTTTTAAGATCAGTAGTGTTATGTAAAAAATATGATAATGAAAATCATAAATAAAAATTATCACCTGTCCTCAGACATTTCTTACTTACAACTCAATACTTCAGATAGATTGAAATGTATAGAAAAACCCCCAAAAATGACTGTCCTGACAGAAGAAAAAGATTCATCGTAAAAATATGCTTTGTTTATATGGTTTCACAGCTGTGTCGTTGTCGCTGTCCTTTTCTGCCTATCGCGTCCCCCTCATGCATATCGGCTAGTTCGGCCGAGACTGCGGTCCGTTTCAGCTTATCGCCGCCCATTCATTCCAATTTCGCAGCCGACCCACCAGGAAAAGTCCCGGTTCTCCCTATGGCCAGTCCGCCCCTGGCTGGCAATACCAGAAAAACGAAATGGTTACAGCATTTAATACATGTGTGATGTGCAAAATATGCTATTTTGTCAATGGAGTCAGCTGTCCACTCACATTTCCTGTCAGACTGTGGTTACAAATCAATAGATAGAGCTGACGGCAAGTTTCAAACCGTCATGATTCATTCATTCATTGAACTGAATGTTAGATTTCACCCTGAAATCCTTTCTCAAGGTTTACAGCAGACCTCCTTGGTTTTGCCCACATACGTCACTACCCATGCTAAAGTTATCATAGCCATATTGCTAGCCCTGCAAAGCTTCAATGTCATTTCTATAGAATGTTATTCGGCCTCCTGAAAGATGGAGATATTTAATGCCTTGTAAGTACTTCTGAAGCCTGCGCTAAGGGTGTATAATGGTGTTTACAACCACCATATAAAAAAACGCACGCTCTCACCTGTTAGCAAAGGCTAGTCCACCTTCCCTTAGGCAGGTTATGGTTCTCTCTCTCAGAACGGCCTCAGGCTTGGGTTCTAACACACTCCTCCAGATATTTCTCCTAACTCTTAGTTCAGCTCACCCTCTACTGCTGTCTGACTCACTTCATCTCTTATTTCTTTTGCTTTGTTTTCTTTACAACCAATTATAACTTCTTTTGAAGCCATTATCTTGTGTTGTCTTGTCTCCTGACCGTGGTGTTTCCCCCAGGTTGTAGTTCCTATACCTATAGCATGCTAATCTGCTGGATAATTGTGTAAAAATAAATCATCATTTAATTAAAGCTGATGTATGTAACTGTTTCTGTGTTAAAATACTTTTTCTTCAACCAGGTCTCCTAAGCAACCAAATTGGCCCGGTTGCTAGGAAGGGTAGAGTCACATGGGGTAACCTCCTCGTGGTCGCTATAATGTGGTTCTCGCTCTCGGTGGGGTGTGTGGTGAGTTGTGCGTGGATGCTGCAGAGAATAGCGTGAAGCCTCCACACGCGCTATGTCTCTGGTAACGTGCTCGATAAGCCACGTTATAAGATGCGGGATTGGCGGTCTCAGACATGGAGGCAACTGAGATTTGTCCTCTGCCATCCGAATAGAGGCGAGTCACAACGTCACCATAAGGATTTAGAGCGCATTGGGAATTGGGCATTCTAAATTGGGGAGAAAGTAGGAGAAAAAAAAAATATTCCCAAGTTTTTTTTTCTGTAGCGCTATGAAAAATGCTGTTTGTTTTGAGAGACCCGCTTAAACCCACACCAACAATGTTACTATCTCTTTGTTAGACCAATGGCAGACGAGGGGGGGGGGGGCACAGAAATGACATACTGTAGCTTTAAAAAAAACAACAACATGAGTGCAGTTTTCTTTCCTAAACCAACAGCATCTAGTTGAAGTCACAGTGATGATCAATAATGTGCTTCTTGCTATTGCTAGTCAGAGACAGGAGATATTAGGGGAAGGTAAAATTCTAAAATTCTAGTTAGCACTGGCATTTGTTGGACAAATATGTGTACATTTTATATGCATAGGCCTATATATGCTAAAAGTTAATTTTGTAAACGTTTAGAAAAACACTTGCATTTAGATGGCCTCTAAACTAACAGACCAGCCTGATGTGATTGTAGCAACATTTTTGCAAAATTACATTACACAGTTTATTATCACATATCTATTCTGAGGTGGAATGCCCACAGTGTGGCATTAAAAGCAAGTCTGATATTCTCCCAAACAGATGAGGTTTCTAAGGTTAATGCTCTATCAAGTTTTAAATCTACCAAACCATCCTCCCTACCCTAAACCTTAAACCACATAGCAACCACGTCACTTTGTAGTGCTTCTATGACCCTTTCGGCTCACTTGTTGACTCGTGTGCTCCTTAGGACTTGTACCCCGTTCTTTTGCATCCCAATTGCAATGCTCTATCAGTTGAGCTACAGCCCAATCTGATCATATTGAAGATTGTCCTGTATATGTAGTTGGTTATGCACTGCAAATGTTAAAATGAATTGCCTTACAAGTACAGTCCCGTTTTATGTTGCGAACATACACAGCTTTAGGGAACAAGGCCTGATGGGGGATGATCCTGACTTCCTGCTTGTTGTGATCTGAGATTCAGCAATGCAAACTCTTCAGAGGTTACTCTTGTTTCTTGCCTTGCACTGGCGTATGATGCTATGGGGCTAATCCACATATTAAAGCTAATTTATGGAGATCCGGTAAACCCTGCCTTTAAACATGCAGTCAAATTAATATTCAAATGTAATTCCTCACCTAAAGAAGTAAAAAAATGCTAATGGCATACTAATTTACTTTCAGTTGGTGTAGCTCAGAGGCTGATGGTCTGATCTCTCAAGGCCAAGTATTTAACATTGCAACCAGAGAGTGCAAATAAATAAGAAAACAGAAAGAACGTGTGTGTTGATGAGCGTTTCAATGTATGTAAACCTAAGCCATTTGATCTATTTTTGTTCAAGAAATAGTTACGCCAAAAATAAAGATTCTGTCACCCCTTTATGTCATTCCAAACTCGTATGAGTCTCACTCTTCCAAGTACCACAAAAGGTGAATTTGGGTGCTCTTTGCTATACAATGAAGGTAAAATGGGGAGTGGGGGGGGGGAGTGGGGCTGTCGAACCATCATCAACACTCAGAAAGCAACATAATGTAGCAGAATTACAATTTTGTTTGTTTAAATTTTGTTTAAAGCAACTTAATAGGAAGAGGCAAATTGTACTAAGTGCAAAATGTTTTAGATGCTTTTTGCACCCTAAATTAAATACAATCATACAGTACAGTCCCACAGACACCCTACACCAACCCCTTCCCCTAACCCTAACCCTCCCTTACAGAAATTTAACACCGTAACCATAGTATCACCATGATATTTTGTAGTAAAATCATAGTGTAACGAGAGCCAGCTGGTACGTGATAGCTGTGCGGTATGTGTAAACCTCACGCCTCATCTCAAGAGGCGCACTAGCGACTGACGCTAGAAGCTGTAACATTTAGCCTCCTTGTTAGCGTGCCTGCCTCCCATGCCAGACACTGGTTCAAATGGGGTCGAGCAGGACTGGTTACAATAGCATTAAAACTATGGCTTCCCCCAAAAAACATGGTTACTACAATATTACTATAGTAAAACCATGGTAAATGTTACCTGGATTAAACCTTTCTCTGAGCTCCTCGACCTTCAATATGTCCAAATCACTTTATTGATTATTATAAGTAGTTTTAAAGGAAATATTAAGAGTGGACACAGGAAACAGGATGGAATGAAAGGCAGCATTGAACCCGGGTCGTCCACACGAGAAAAGCACATCCAAACCATCGGTAGACCCCACGCCATTGAAGCAACACTTGGGGGTGCAGTTTGTCTTTAATTTCTGTGTTTCCATCAGACTATTGAAGTGCAAATTGCTGCACTGTGACAGGTGACATTTACACCTAGTGTGAATAGTTACTGAATTAAATAATATCTAATTTTCATTCAACTTGGGTAAAAACGGCACATAATAGCTGATACTCTGTAGCTGTTTTGGCGGGAGAAAATTGCATATTAAGTAAGTAAGACTTTTTAAAATAAATTTTTCTAAAATGCAACGCTGGCCATTAGTGGTCAAACTTTTTCCATATTCACACAATATGGAGTCTTTTCAGTAAATCATACATAATCTAATCCAAAAAATAAAACACACAAAAAAACAATAACATTGCTTATGGTATTCATGATATATTAGATATACTATATTACACAGAAATGGGTATTTTTTTATATTTTGATTATACCAGCTGATATCAATAGTCATCACTCGTTTTAAATAATCACATTTCTTAACCTTTACTGCTTGTAATAATTTTCATATTCTTTTGTGTGTGAAAATTTTTCAAAACTTTCAAAACTAAATAAATTGCACTTACTGTCTAAACAAAACACTTCTGAAATGTTTGCAACACTAAATGCCCAGGATTGCAATTTTGCAACATCTTTCCGATATTCACCTGTGAATTTTCAAAAGAAAATATGCATAAAAAAATCATATTTTTTTTTTATAACCAGTGGCTTCCCAAGTCCACTTTCTAGGAGGAGAAAAAATATATATATAATAATAAATATAAATATATCTCATCAGCATCAATGCCTGGGTCTCTTAGGTTTAGAGATGTCTATACATCGTTCTACTCTGTATTCTGTGCTGTAATCCAAGTCTTCTGAAGCAATTTGACAGCTTTATTAGTGAAGATTATCAGTGAATATGTGAATTCTGTGCATTCAGAAGTCTTGAGTTGTATGGACTACTTTTATAGTGTTTTTTCTTGTCATTTTGTAGCATGACAGCTCCAGTCCCCATTCGCTTTCATCATATGGAATTGTGCACAGGATATTCATATAAATTAAACTTTTATACTACAGGAGAGTCCTACAGTTTAGAAGAACACAGGGTGAATAAATGATGACAGAATTTTCATGTTTGGATGAACTATCCCTTTAAATAATTTGTTCTTTCTCAGTGGTAATGTGTATGTCCTCTTGGGCTAAAAAGAGGTCACGTTATAACTTCAACTTTTTCTCCAACAGGGAAATTATTGTTTTATGCAAAGTTGATTTAATTATGACTTGTATATGTGGTCAAAATCAAAAGTGAAAGAATTGGCTTGTCGGGGAAGTTGCAAATTAGCCGTGACCACCTGTGGCTGTTTTCAGCTGTTTTAATGCGGATGAGTCAATGGAAGAATGAATAAAACAAATGAAAATATGAAAATATAGACATTGGAATGTCACTGAGTGCTCTCCTCCAGGGGTGCAGTTTTCATTTGCATATTCATATATTCAACAGGATGCATTAATCATTTCCCTTTCTCCAAAGGTTAGAGCTCAAAAATTAAAGCCCAACAATTAGAGAGAATATTTTCTATTATTCATAGTTTTTTTGTTTTTGTTTTTGGTGCATGCACACAGAGCTGTTATAATTTATAACCGACCTGAACTCTTCTTTCTAGTTTACACCCTGTTACCATTGAAAACCAGTTCACCTCTAGCTTAACCTCTCAAAGAATCGCCACAGGGCAGTTCCTCCAGCCCAACAAACAAGCTCCTCCTAGAACTTCCGCGGGGAATTGACTCTGCACAAATGAATCGGTCCAGAATATGAGCACTTGCAGAGCTCTCAAAGAGCAGCCGTCAAATAAACGGTTTGTGGGAACTTGAAACACACTTAAGGATGCTGATATGGAAAAATGGTGTGATCCTCAACAGAGGCCTTGATTACCTGAGAAAACAATTAAAGAAAAAACTAAACAGGAAAATGTGAAAACAAACTTGAAAAACTTGTTTGTTTTCTTCCCTGAGGTCAGCTATGATATAAAGTGCAGCTGTATTGCCCCCGAAAACAGGTTTACTGTACATGACCATTAAAATTAAAGGAGTAGTTTACCCAAAAATGGCAATAAAGCTCAACAGCCACTTTTTCAGGCGTTTTGGTTCCGGAAGTGTTTTTCCCCATTCATTTTTTTATATTATTTTTTCAGTTATAGTTCACAAAATCCTTTATTATAGATTTCTAAGCCATGAACCAAACCAACCAACTCCGAGATGAATCGCAACATTACAAATTTATATTTGAAGCAAAAAGGTATTTGAAATTCAGACAAAAAGGCAAAGCTACAAGGTTGTGCACTTAACGTATTTGATGTGGGAATGACAACTACAATCCCAATAGCATTGCAAAGGAAAAAATCTAATTCAAAACTATAGAAAAACTATTTATTTAAAGTTGTTGATTATACAGTATGTATAGCAATACTTTTGAATTTTATTGCAAATAATTCAATAATATATAACATTATGTGAAATATACAATATATTGGTGTGCTCTGTTTCCTGCGATTCTCTGACGGGCAGATGCTTTCTCTTCAGAATCATGGCTAGTGTAGTTTTTTTAGTAATTCTGCTAAAAAGTTGATATAACGTGGACTGATGGCTTCAACAAAAGTATATAACAGTAAATCTACTGTATCTATGAAGGTTTAAATATTATTGTTAAAATCAATCCGCCTAGGGAGGAAATTAATGGGGTTTTTTACTGTCTAAATCAGATTGATGTGATCTTTGTCATTTACTCACTTAATTGAGTTCCAAACTTCTATGATTTTCATCTGTGGAAATAAAAAAAAAATAATGTTGGCTGCTTTGCTGGAATATATATATATATATATATATATATATATATATATATATATATATATATATACACACACACACACACACTACCAGTCAAAAGTTTTTAAACACTTGACTGAAGTTTCTCATGATCTCAAAAATATTTTGATTTGAAGGCGTATGCAAATGTTTGAAATTAGAGAGAGAGAGAGAGATTTATTTATCCTTTCGGAAAAATTGTTCTGCACCATACAGTATGTCTGATACATTTATACAAAAGACAATAAGACAAAACACCCCCTCGCCCCAATCACCCCCACTCTCCCACATCCCTACACCTACACAGCGTCAGGACAATTAGTCATATAGACAAAAATATAATTGTGCCACCATATTAATTTATTTCATTATAAAACTAAAAGGCTTTGAAATTGATGACTTGGATCAAATAATGAAGAAAAACAGCCAATAAGTGCCCAACACAGATGGGAAGTCCTTCAATACTGTTTAAAATCATCCCAGGGTCAAGTCAAGTCAAGTCAAGTGGTTTTTAGTGGGTGATACTTCAAGAAGCTGTTTGAGAAAATGTCAAGAGTTCATTTCTGCAAATTCTAGGCAAAGGGTGACTAAAATATAACACAGTTTAGATTTATTTTGTTTGTGTTTAGTCACAACATAATTCCCAGAGTTCCATTTATGTTATTCCATAGCTTTGATGACTTTAATATTATTCTAAAATGTGAAAACAAAATTGTTTCAAAAGTGTTTCAAAACTTTTGACCGGTAGTGTATGTTGCAACTTCCAAAAACATTACTGACTGATTTGTAATTTTCAGCCATTCTTACTTGTCATTTTCAGAATTTCAATAAAAACATCCCTACGTTAGCCTGCTAGATAACTTTGGTGATATATTTAAATATGCATATTTCGCAACAACAATGTTAAACACATCACAGAAATCCAAACGTTTAAGTATGCAAGGCATAAAAACATTTTTAACACATTTAAGCTTGTATTAAAGTTTAAAGTTTAAATTGACATGGCATCTAAAGAAGCTGAAAAAACAGCAAGACAAGGTGCAACTTCCAAAGATGTCCATCTAGCACATGTTATACAATTGACAAACGGCATAGACGGACAGAAATATGTCTTCACTGTTAATGGCCCCTTACCATCCTTATTGTTGAGCCCTGTACACTAGTGTCAGAGAGTTGCAAAAATAATCACTGTTTTCAAACAGATTCCACAATTACAGTCTTCCATTGGTTGTATAAACAGATAGTCCCGCCATAAAATCACACCATTGTTCGAGCCAACGTTGCGGAGTCAGGATGAATGGGCCACTCAAATGTTTTGATAGTGCCACAGTCAAAATGTTATACTTATTGGTGAAATCATGTTTTACTAATTGACTATTGCATTTTAAGCTGGGAATTGAGAAATAATTTTAACATTAAAAAAATGCTTTAAAATCAAGGGGCATGAAAAAACAGAAACTTTTGCATCTGTATTTCTGCAGATTTCTGTTATGAATAATCAACACTCCAGAGTCACCATCTCTTTTCAAACAGATCAACCATTTGCAGTCATTTTAATTGCTCAAACTAGCAGCCAAAACATTAAATATACTGCTGGTGAGCCTCGGTCATGTTCTCTTCAGAATATGAACATGCAAAGCAATTCAGCTTCATTTGGTGTTTGTTAATTGCAGAACACTATTTCTGACTTCTCTTGAAGGGCCATTCTTTGATACTCTTCTATTAACTTTAACAGAGGATTTTAAATCAGTTTGAAAAGTCTGTATTGCAAACACCACAGGGAGCGTAATAATTCACTTCAGTGAAAATATTCACTGAAGGCTCTCTAACACTAGCCTGAAGCACAATGCCATGTTAGGTGTAGTTTAGCTCACACCATGTATGAAATTTGGGGAAGCTGGCTGGCTGTACAAAAACCAATAAGGGAACCAAAAATCAAAAACATGGATGGGTAGTGTAGTCTGATGTGCTCAGGGAAGTTGTTTGGAACTAGCTGAAAGAGAAAGTTTTCAGTGATTTCTATGGGATTTTTCAAGCAGTCTTCTCAGAAAGAAAAGCTCAGAAAATATGTTTTTACAAGACACGTCAGTTTCTTTACTATACTGAAATGTGAAACTGCTACTAATGTGAAAAACCCAGGACCAATTTCAGTGGCTGGTTTTTAAGAGCTTGTTGTTAGCTGATTACAGAGTTGGATCGGACACGTTACGCCGACTCAGACAAGTGCCATCTCCTATCAGACATTTCTGCATAATTGTGTGGGAACAAAACTTATTGCATGGGAATGCAAACTATTGTAAAGGAACACAAACTTATTGCGAAGGAGCCCAAAATATGTGTGAGCGTGCACAAACGTTATTGCGAGGAACAGCAAACTGTTAGAAGGGAACAAAACTTATTGCAAAGGAACACAAATCTATTTCAGAAAATACATTTCCTCCCTGTCTTCAAAGATGCTTCATAGATATGCTTATGAACAAGATTTGGTGGCACTAATGCACAGAACACAGATTCGCCAACCACATTAAACACCAAAGGAAGAAAAATCTGGAACAAATTGGACAGCTTCAAATAACATGTACTATTAATTTTTGAAGGGTACAAATTCAGTTTATGTTGAGCGAAATAACATCTGACATGCGAGTGTGTGAATTGTGTACTCAACAAGTTCTTGTGAATAGTGGACGTGTGTGTGTCTGAATTTCTCTCCATTTCTGTCTTTGCGTTTGAATAATGACAGTAAATCAAGTTGGTCCAGATGGCTTTAATCCTAATTAATAACCTCCCACTTTCGCTTTCTCAAAAAAAAAAAAATACAAAAAAAAAATGCTGTGCAATATTTATTAAATCACACCAGAAATGTTGAATGTTGAAGGGAGAAAAAATCCTTGAAATTTTCATCAAAAGTATTCTAATCAGGCAGTCGTCAGGTCAGCTAATGAGATGGCAAAAGTGAGGGCCTGACTCCAGCAAATGAGTATCTCTCTCTCTTTCTCTCCATCAGTCCATCTTTTTCTCTTTCGCTCGCACTCTTTCATCATAGCTGAGGCTCATTAGTTAATTTTTCCGAACTCCATTTGATTATAGTTTCACTTTATAAAAAGTAAAAAAAATGTTTCACTCATTTTGCCTCATTAGTCCTCAAGGTCATCGTTTGAAGCTGCTCCTGTCAATATAAGATAAATCGACTCATGGTTTCCTATGCTACGCTCTGCTGCATGCTCTGTAACGTTTCTGCTTCACTCTAATGCTTCAGAAACATCTCTCACTGTCCTACTGCTCCAAAGTTATGCCGCTGTAATCATCTCTTCCTCTCGTCCCTTCGTTTCTTTCATGCCATCGTGACAGAAACTAGCGGAAAGGCAAAGTGGAATACAAAGACATGCGCTTGGTTCAAGAACCTAGTGAGCTGCCTTGCTGTCTACTGCCTATATCGCTGTCTATATCTGTTCTAAGGCAGCATCCTAACTGAAATGAAACCTCATAATTGACAGATTTGAAATGCTCATCATAGGAAGCAAGTCGTCTGTCATACAAACAGCATTCAAGAGACTCGTGCACCTGATATCAATAGAATTTTCCGTTAACGTAGTAATTTTGCAGGAATGTTCTGGGTTCAATACAAGTTAAGCTCAATTTACAGCATTTGTGGCATAATGTTGATTACTACAAAAATGACTACCAAACCTGGAGTTGCAAGTTCGAATCCAGGGCGTGCTGAGTGACTCCAGCCAGGTCTCCTAAGCAAACAAATTGGCCCGGTTGCTAGGGAGGGTAACCTCCTTATGGTCTCTATAATGTGGTTCTCGCTCTCGGTGGGGCATGTGGTGAGTTGTGTGTGGATTCAATGCGCTCAACAAGCCACATGATAAGATGCTCGGATTGACTGTCTCAAATGCGGAGGCAACTGAGATTCATCATCCGCCACCCGGATTGAGGCGAGTCACCACGCCACCACGAGGACTTAAATCGCATTGGAATCGGGTATTCCAAATTGGGGAGAAAGAAAAAAAGCACAAATCTGGGTTACAGTGATGCGATTACAAAAAAGTGAATGAGGCCAATCCTTAAACGTTAAAATACTTACCGTTTAAAGATTTGAATGTGATAAAATGACTTACTAACCTTTTCCTTGTAAAGCTATATCCAATTTTACAACTTTGTTGCCATGGCGACAACGTTGTGACAAATAACTAGAAATTCATCTGCTTAGAACAGTTGTCCATCACAAAAACAGTGATTTATACAACTTTACAGCACGTATATTTATAACATAATCTTCAAATTTCTGCCATTAATCCTTCCAAAAATCTCACTGTACTTTCATTTTTCCCACTTGTGTTTTTTAAAGAAGGGACGAGTCAAAATACATTTTTGTGATACTCAACATTATGCCACAAATGCTTTCGATTGAGCTTAATGAACCCGGAATACTTTGTTCAAATTATAAATTTCAACTAATATTTTTCCAATGTTGAATAAAATATGCATTTTTATTATTCGCTATTTCTCTCGCTTCAACTGCCATCCTGGAGGTATTTTCTCCATGTGCCGTTCTGTCTCGTGAACAGTCGAGCGCTCTGCCTTTCAAGGTTTACTCTTATGCATTCGATGCATGCGCACTATGACTGCTTCGATAAACTCTTTTAGTATAGTTGCCAGCAGGCGCATGAGCAGAAGGCACGCAAAGTCCACAATGATGATGACATTTGACGGCAGGTACATGAGCAGAAGACGTACAAAGTTCCAGACTGTCTGCATGTCTAAATAAACTTCACGCAAACAGTCCACGATGATGACTAAATTCGTGTCACGCACAATGAAAAAGACACTTACCAGCATGTGGAAAACCAAAGTATACATCCGTTAGGATTTGTCCAAATGAGGCCAGTTACCTTTTAGGCCAGATTCACACTAATCGGTTTTCGTTTAAAAACGTGTTGACTTTGCCACATTTGTTCCTCTCATTCACACTGGAATAGCACTTTCTTCCACTTAAAATGGAGACTTGTCTAAAAACACTGTCTATTACTACATACTTTGGAAAAAAATAACGTTAGGAAACTGAAAACAGAGGTTTCAAACTTAACTGGATTAGTGTGGACGTGGCCTTAGAAGAGCTTTACAATGCTGCCTACATAGTCAGATCAATAGTTTGTACAGCCAGAGAGAAAAAGTACATAAAAAAAACAGTAAAATAATTTGTTATGTACTATTACTTGCATTAAAGTTTTTAAGACCCCAACAAGACCTGAAATAAATGAGAAAACTGTTATGATAGTTTGTTAAAGTATCATTGTTTCAAAAAAAGACATTAAAATTATGAAATTTTGAGCATTCCAACATTTAAACAAAACAACAGGAACTCTGATAGAAAATCTCATTAATGTGAATGTGTGTGTGTTACTGCTAAGCTCCTGTGTAAATGTAGCGTGTGAGTCTTTAGATGTAAACACGGCGTGTGATTGAAGCCTAAGGCTGACTGCAGAAATTAAAGCACAATCGATAGCGACTGATGCCTCTTCCTCTGACGAGCCTACCGATCTGTGTGTGCTGAGTCATACGCTCATTAGTACGGCTGTTTCAGGGATTAGCAACTTCAGTCGTATTAATTGCTAATTGAACTTAATGACATTTTAATGACTGTCAGTCAAGCCAAGCCCCACCCCTGAGCCTGTCACTCAAACTCTCTGTCTCTCTCTCTCTTTCTGTATCTCCCAGGTGGATTGCTTCACATGTGTGTTACACAAATAATCCGGAGCGAAAAAAAGAAGCCAATTACATCCTCATATTTGTTCAGATAGACACACATAAGCTTACACACACACACTACTGAGAAGTGCAGCTCAGTTTCGTTACATTTTCAAAATATGTCTCCACATGCATTGTACAAATATATTTGATAACATATAGGATTGCATGTAAATGTGTGTGTTTTGTTTTCAGCATAGGCAGGTATCAGTTTTACTATTGCTCATACTTGTATACAGTATTTGAACAAAAATTAAGTATTAAGAACTCTAAGTATTAAACTTTGGAGTTATTCACTCACAAGTCTCTATGATATTCTGGTTTGTAGATATTGCTTGGGTCCCTCCGGCTGCCCATGGGACTTTTTCGCCCGTTTTATCATCCACCAGGTGAAAATAATGATTTGCTTAGATTACTTATCAAAGTGAAAGCACACCAGTCTCAGAAACTAACTTTTCATAATCTGGCAGTACAGTGCAAAAAATAAAAAATACTAATTAATATATTTTTTTTCTTATTATTATTTTTGTCTTATTTTCCGGTGAACAACCTTTAAACAACAACAACAAAATAATAATAATATATATTTTTTAAATGACTTATAGGCAGAATTTGTATGTTTTTTATTGGGAAATATTTTTTCCTAAGCATTTTTCATAAAACAAGGCAAAATATTAATTATGTCATTTTAACTTGTTTTAAGAATGCTTACATACTTTTAAAATAATAAAGAAAATACTATAATGTTAAGATATAATTTTTGAGGGCATATTTTCTTCTAAAAAACATAAAAAATATCCTGTGTGTCAACCTTTCATTACAAATACTTCAATTTAATAAATTAATTTACACGGTTCTCCATCTGAATAATTACATTAAAACATACAGTATATGATATATTGATAAACATAAAATTTAATCAACATCAACTCATATTTTATGCCATAACATGTATAAAAAGTCGGGTCTTAATTTCAAATCACATTGTACTTGAGTTTCATAGTAAACCATTTATTCAAATTTCACATTTGACCATGTAACATGCGCATCCAATAGTCTCTCTCCTTCTCTACAAGCATGTGCGTGTGTCTTTATGCTGAAGCTCCGCCCCTGACCGGGGTCTCAACCTCATATTTAAAATATCAGACAAAGTGCTGTGATGTCACAAAGCATCAGTGTCCAGCCAACTTGTTTTTTCGCTTAGTGTGTGTGTGTGTTAGAGAAAGAGCTTAACTGAACACTCTATTGCACTCCTTGTTTTCCTGCATCTTCGCTGTGTCCTTGTCTTTCCTGCATTCCTGTCGCTCTCTGTCTATAAGCGCTGAATGCAGGATGCTCAATGCAATCTATAGGCCTCAGGGATACAGCAGAGGAGAGAAAGAGAGAGAGACAGGGCACTCAATCAGTGTCTGGAGATGAACATGGTGCCCAGAGCGAGACAAACAGGAAACTCATAGAGCATCTCGAACCCTGACAGCACAATCATCCTGACACTGCAGCCATGCATACACACACACACACACACACACACACACACACACACAGTCCTGGCCACTGAAAAAATTCTCCAAGCTTACATGACCAAAATTTCTTTTTGACACATGCGTTTACATAGCTAGGAGGACATACTATAGACGCCTATTGTTTTTTATACGGTATATAGCTCATTACAGGCATAAAAACAACCCCTAAAATAAAACTTAAAACAAAAATGAATTGCTTATGCACCATTTTTTTCAATTGAGGCATCACCAAATGGAATTTTGTTTTAGATTTTGATCACTTCTAGGGACAATTTGGCCCCAAATGCATAGCTAAATGAAGTTTATCTTACTATCTAAATGAGGATATAGCATACAGCTGTGCATAGACAAAGCACAGCAACTACACATTTTGTTAAAATTGAGTTGTATGACTGAAATAACATCTCTCAGACTATAATATGTTTTGAGACAGATGCATTTGGACAACATGGTCTCATGACAACTCAGAATAATGGCGAAATAGATATCATACAATTTGACTCATTCAAAAAGGTAAGACTTTTATTCACAGAAACCAACCAATCAACACAAATAATGTCAAATCGCTACATAGGCATCAAATTTAGGATAGCCTCCTATCCAACGCGTTATACAAATAGAAAAAAGGAAACATTTGTAAACAAATTTTGACTGATGTATGTCAATAACCTGCTTCCATTGTCTCTTTCCAAACCCTAATGTTTTCTTTCTGCTGTGGTGCACAAAAGTGATTTTCCTATTACAATCATTGTTTAGGGTTAGGTTTTGGATAAGGGGTTAAACTTTATAGTAGGTTTAGGTTTGTGTTAGGGCTTAAACTTAGGAACAATCATTAAAATGTTTTTCGTTGGTTCAATAACTTGTCTTTATAGGAGTAAAAGACATTTGTTTTTTCACTGTCTTAATTCATTTCACGAATTATCACAACTTGTCATGAGACAAGGGGTTTGTTTGGCTCAACTATGCTCAGATTCAGTGAAAATGAACTGCAAAAATAGCTAAATCCACAATAAAACTGAGTAACTTTATTCAAGTTAAGTTCAATCGACAGCATTTGTGGCATAATGTTACAGTAAATACCACAAAAATTTATTTCTACCCGTACTTTCTTTTTCTTAAAAAACAAAAGTAAAAAATAAAGCAAATATTGAGGTTACAGTGAGGCAATTACAATGGAAATAAATGCCTCCAATCTGTAAACGTTAAAATACTAAATAAAATAAAATAATACGTGTAAACATGATTTTATTGTGATAAAATGACTTGCTAATCTTTTCTGCAGAAATAGAAATTTACAAATGTGTAAAGTTGTCTAATTCAACTGTTTCCATTATGATGTAACAGCGTAAACCCCTAAAAAGACAAAAGACAGTTAAACAACTTTACAGCTAATAAACGTGTTTTAACTGAGAAGGAATGTAAGTGCTTTTGTACAATTATAAGCTTCATATTTCTGCTATTAAACCTCCAAAAAAAAAAAAAAACACTCATTCACTTCCATTGTAAGTGTCTCAATTTAACCTCTATTTTCTTTTTAAAGAAAAACAGAGACGAGTCAAAATATTTTTTTTGGTAATTAACATTATGAAACAAATGCAGTCGATTGAGCTTAACTTGAACTGAACCCACAATATTCCTTTAAAGCCATTTTTTCAGTTTCAGTGTTGCCGTTCTAAATTCAGTTTGCCTGTGAAGGGCAGCGTAGACCTGTTTTTGAATAAATAAAATTTGAATCACCAAAAATTAACCCTAAGTCAACATTTTTAGCATTCGTTTTTACTTCATTTATGAATTGTTCCAATTGAAGATGTCCGTGGATGTCCTACAGGGCAGGGTTTGTCAATTTTATCTCCAAAGTGTATCAGAGTAAACCCAAACACACACACACACACACACACACACACACAGACAGACAGTGTGTTAACACAGACACACTCAAACCAAGGTCAGAAATGAACTTTTCCCCTAAGAAGCAATATTTGCACCTTGGATTTGATTTTCAGGTTTTTTTTTGTTTTTTTTTCTAATCATATAACTAAAAATAATGACAAATAATTTCTCAAGCTTAGTAATTATATATTTTGTTTTATCCAGTAATATGCATAGCCTATATAGGTCTAGAATAGAGAATATTAAGAAACAATATTAATTACAGGGGCATTTATGCTCCCACATTTTTAATTTTGGTGGCATTTTTGCCCTTAGGCCCTGTAAATATCTGACCATGACTCAAACCCATCAAAATATATTCACACAGTTAAAGACACACTGATATAATCTGAAGAGACATTCACAATTGCAGCACAGATATTCACAGAAATAACGACCACACACAGGCTTTATAGTGAGGGGAAAGTCTGTCCCCATCATATTTACTTTGGCTCTTTCTTATAGTTATATATATATGTTTGTGTGTGTGTGTGTGTGTGTGTGTGTAATATAATGTAAAATTACTTTTTTATTTGAAAAAATTTGGCAATATGAATGTACAAATATTTGTCATGCCAAAAATCACCTTAAATTGAAACTCAAAGGCATTGGCCTGCTGACATTTCAGAGGGATAGCAGTGTGTGTGTGTGTGTGGGCAGGTTTAAGTGGTTTATGAGTACTTTATTTAGGTTATAAACTGTTAATTACAAAGGTATAATGCTATAAATGTGGTTTAGGAGGACATTTCTAGTGTCCCCATAATTCAAATCACTTAAAAAAACATACTAAACAATGTTTTATTGAAAATGTAAAAATGCAGAAAGTTTTTGTGAGGGTTTGGTTTAGGGGATTGAATCTATAGTTCATACAGTATAAAAATCATCATGTCTATGGAGAGTCCTCATAATGATAGCTGCACCAACATGTGTGTGTGTGTGTGTGTGTGTGTGTGTGTTTCACATTTAGAGGTGGGGTCTGCAGGGAGTGTGTGTGTCTTTGGGGTGGGGGGTAGGATGAATGAAGGGGGAATGGTGTCAGCTGCACAGGCAGCAGAAAGCAACATCTTAATAAAATAGCCCGAGGCAAAATCCCATTAAAGACTTCACAGAGCAGCCAGGTACACACACACACACACACACACACACACATAATATACAATATATCTGTCTGTCTTTGTGTATGACCATGTGTGAATTAATTTGGACTGTGCAAGCCTGTGTGTGTGTGTGTGTGTGTGTGTGTGTGTGTGTGTGTGTGTGTGTGCGTGCACGTAGGGTTACAGACTTCTCTGCGACCTCAGTACCTTCAGAGGCGTTCTGCGACTACCAATAAGAAAGTGTATAGAAAAATTCTTTGATGTATTTTATGTGTTTGTGGGAGATAGAAAACTTTTTGGAGTCTGTGTAGATTTTGGGGGGAGTATATGAGTGGATTGTTCAATATTTCACAATATTTACCTCTATAACAAGTCAGAGAGACAGACAGGCAGAGAGAGAGACAGTTCTATGAAAGCAGCCCCAAAGGCACTGGCCAAACACACACAAATCCTTTAGAAACACAGCCGACTGCTTTGACAATCTCGATATTAGCATTTATGTATAGAGACAGATGAGAGAGCTAAACATTAGCGCACATAAAACATAAAAATCCGTCAGAGCGCAAATGGGATGTCGTGTGGGAAAGCTAGAAAAAAGACAGACGCAGAAGTTAAAACTCTGTGGCTTTTTCTGCCCAAACGCAAAACTTCACATTTTTGTACACTATTGTTATGACAGCATGTCACTTCGGTTTGAGCGTTAGCGGTTAGCGCGCCAAGCGCAGCGGCGCGGGCTGAGTAGAGCAGTGCAGCGATCTTTAGCGAGACCCTAAGGCTATTGTCATAAAGCTCAACGGCGCTAACAGCCAACTCTAATTCACTTGTCAGCTGCCTGATAAAGTATTGCACAAATGCCATTTTAACTGAAGCAGCTAATAGGAGAGTTTATAAGTCTGCTGGTGCTTGTGTGAGTGTGTGTTGAAAGGAAATATAGAGCAAGACTCTTCACACCAGTCAGCAACTAAAGCATATTAGAGTAATCAGCCAGAAATAAGTATTCTATTGTTATCTGGTTAAGTTGATTCAGTTAAGTCTCCTGTTTAACCTGTAATCCAGACAGTTAGTGAGTCCTGACCCGCATGCTAATCTCTGAAAACTGGACTAACCCTTTAATCTGAGACGTGATGCGTTAAAAGCTGCTATTGACTCAATAGCTAATGGGCTAATCTTTAGAACACGGCTCTGCTGCTACAAACTACTAAAGAATTTACTCCACTGAACATTGATAAAATTAGTCATAAAAAGTTAACGTTTATATTTCCATCATGCAATGTGTATCTAAATGAGACAATTAAAATTGAAACAAAAGCTAACCTGTTTGACACAGGAGAGAAAGAGACAATAAGAGGAGAACGATGGTAAAGATACTTGGGTGTAGGTCCATGGACTGCTGAACTATACAAATAATGTTTTCAACTCCTTACAAAAACGTATGAGTGATGGTGTCACATGGTAATACAGTGGTCCTTATAATTAGCCTACTATATAATATGGTTTACACTTTTTTATAAGGAGCAGCCACATTCTTTACAGATAACAAATTCTTCATTGATTATAACTGGAGTGATCTTGTTGACTGCGGTGGTGCCATGGCACTGTGGCATCAGGTGGTAATACCATGCATAGTACTGAATGATTACCATAGTTACGTTCTATGATATTTGTGAGGTAAATCAAAGAATATGATGGTAATACCATTATGGTATATGTTAATGCCAATGACAATAGTAGTGCCATGATACTTTTTGTAAAAGCGAGCTAAATTGGTTACAAACAACATTTTTTTTAATTTAACTGTTCTAGTTCGTCAGGTTGGAAAGTAGGCCTACAGTTTCTGATGGTATTCCGGGTACATTGGTATACCATGAATTATTACCATGTTTACATTCCATAATTTTTATATGGTACTCAAAGTATATGGCCTACTTCAAAGAATACTGGTGTACATTGTACATGTCCAAAAAGGTACCATAGGTAATGTGTTAATAGTGTTATGTTAATGGTCATGGGTTTGACACCGGCATGATCACTTTAGACATGTAACGCCCCATGCTGGCACGCAGAGTACAAGTGTGCAACATCTGGGTCAGAGGGGCGTGCAGGGCTCGAGACAGGTGACTCGTGAAAAGCTCTATGTGGCACGAAAATCGCAAAGATCTGACTCCAGTCATGCAAGTCTCTTTGGTGCCATTTTTCCCAGTCTGACCGCCTGTTTAATGTCACCAGGAAAAGCCAACTAGTAAATGTATGTGTGTGAGTGAGGGCAGGGCAGTAGAAAGGTAGTAACTATTATAGGGGCACACAGGTCCATGGGGGTCCCACATCAAATTCTAAACTGAATTTTCTAATAGGAAAGTGGCCCAGAGTAATAAACATCCCATAGTGAAGCGTCCCACCTCACTATGGCCCTGAGTGAGGGAGAGACAGAGAGAGAACGAGCATGCTTGGTCAATATAACTGTGGCAACAGCGACATCTGCTGTGGAGGACTTACAATATCTCAAACTTTTTCCAAAATACTTCAGTCACAGTTAATATGATAAAATGCAGTCACTTATCTACCACAGTCATCCCAAAGAGAAATTAAACAAAACGACAGCAAGATCCTGAAAGCTTCTTACACATTTAGATTTTACACTTTGTAGTTAATTTAATTCAAAAGACACATGGATGCAGCTGGGTCCTGCATGTTGACAAAGTTTGACAACATTTCTGTTTTAACTTAGCATGCTAAATCTAGCAAGTCTTATCTTAATGTACATTATTTAGGATATGCATATCTATATTTATGAACTTTGTGCAATAATACACTGGATTTAATCCATTTAAATTCCAGTAAGTTACTCAACACTGCTGCAATGGAGTTAATAGCTAGAGGTGTGACAGCAAATTTGGCACGTTTGCCCTTATTTCAATTTTTTTCTCTTTTGAAATGTTGTGGTAAGGCCAGAACCAAAGTGACAATGTAATAATTGCTGTAGTATCTCACTTACCAATATTCACTAGGGACACCATTTACTCTGCTATTTCTTCCATATTCCAAACCTGGAAATGTAAAAAGGGTCCTTTAGTCAAAAAAACATTCCAGCTGTGTTAAAATACACAAATGAATAACAGTTATGGTGTGAAACACCTGTTTTTCTAGCTACTCAATTACTGCAAAACACCTATAGAGGCCGACTATTATAACTTTAACATGTCAGATACAGTAACTTCTAGCAAGATTAATGCATTTGCTTGAGAAAATTGTGTTTTAATGAAACATATGTAACATAATATGAAATAAGGCACTCAAAGCTATGCTAAAAAGCTGTGCTTTGTGCCTAACAACACTGGTTAAAGAGATATTCTGCGCTAAATACAAGTTATGCTCAAATTACAGCATTTGTGATATAATGTTGATTACCGCAAAAAAAAAAAAAAAAAAAAAATCTTTATTTTTTTTTATTTTTACTTGTCCCTCCTTTTCTTGTAAAATGCATTTTGAAGGGTTTAAAGGTAGAAATGTGAAGCTTATAATTTTTATAAAATAACACACAAAATTATTTTGTTAAAACTGTGTATTATTTGTAAAGTTGTTATAAAGTTGTTTAAATAATCATTTTAACATTTGTTTCAGGGTTTACAGCCTTATGACATCATGGCAAAGATGCAGATATAACTTTACACAGAAGAGTTTAGTGAATTTATCACACTAAATCATGTTAACACGCGTATTGTTTACATCTTGTGACTACACTTTTGAAACGGTGAGTATTTTAATATTTATAAGCTGGCTCATTCACTTCCATTGTAAGTGCCTCACGTTTTTCTTTCTTGTAAATTAAAGGAAGGACGAGTCAAAATAATTTTTTGTGTTAATCAACATTATGCCAAAAATGCTGTCGATTGAGCTTAACTTGTAATGAACTCGTAATATTCCTTCAACAGAGGGCCCTAAACCTTCTGTTTATTGAATTTCCCTTAAAAGAGGACTTGCATTTAATCACATTCCCACAAAACAAACAAAAGTAAAGACCTGAAAGAGATGTGTTAAATGACAAACATGTTAAATGTTCATTTGTACAAGGACTATGCATTGCTAATCAACTGTGTGTGTGTGTGTGTGTGTGTGTTTGTGTGTGTCAAGAGTTTATGCAGTGCATGTGTGTGTTAAAAGAAGTTGGGTGTAAGATACATTTGTGTAGATGCTGTTTTGATTGTGAGAGTGTTAGATGCTAAACAGTGACTTTCCTGTTCATTGTGTGTGTGTGTTTGAGTAATGGTACCTGTCTGGAATGATTGACTCTCAGAAGACAGATGACTGGTGTCAGGCTGTCAGCATGAACTCTATCACACCAGCGCATCTCTTTTAGGTGAAGAGAACAGAGAGGAGAGACTGAAGTGCACCTCGGTCTCTCTGTTTGCTTTTCGTTCTCCTCGCAATCTTTTCCCTCCAGCCCTGCACATTAAACAATTTACCCAAACTTTCCTCGCAGTGCCTGAGCGAACAACACAGACGCTAAATGTTTTAGCTCGACAGTAAACAGGATCTCAGATCAGATTTTAAACTAATTTAAATTCACATTCCGTGTTTCCTCTGTGCGCCAGGCGCTAATAATATGCTAAAAACATTAGATATTCAAAACAGCTACAAACAATTTTAATATTCGTTTCTGACTGCAGTAAAACAAAGACTCTGTGGAGAGAAATGTTGAGGATGGATGGATGAAGAGGATGGATTGAGGCTGAGAAACAAGAGGTGAAAACTGAAAAGAACAATCTGAACAGAGAGCACAGACGGGTTAAAACCCGTCAGAGATTGATGTTATTAGTGCTGCTTCCTAAAGTTAGCTGCGCTATTACTATTGCTCATAATTTGGGTTAAGGAATGAAACAAATCCCTAATATTACGTATTAAAATTTGGGAAATAACAGACATGAATGACAAAATGCAGTACCAAAAACATAAAAAATATAACGTGCTTTTTTTTGCTTGCACAGGGTATCAACATTAAAATAATGTTGCTTTTTATTGAATATTAATGGAGAAACATAATTTGTGTGAAAAGAAACAATTCTGAAGGTTGTTTTGGTTAAAATTAATAGAATAATATAAAAAGCGAGGGGAAGCAAGGGCGAGGGGAAGCAAGGGCGAGGGGAAGCAAGTGTGGATAGCGTAGGAGCAATAGTGCAAAATGTATCTACTTATGCATATGCAAATACATTTTATAGAGCAAGACGCTTTTTGAATAACAAATTAAGATAATGCTTATTAATAATCCCTTCAGAAAAGGGTGAATCATTTCCTGCTAATTTTAATCACCTTTGTTTAATTTCAAAACACATTCCAAAACATCTCAAGAATTCTATAAACAAATGAATCTCCATTGTGATGTGAACTTTGAACATTCTTTTATATCAAATCTATTCACCCACTTAAGAAAAACACTATTTTATCGGGGGCCTTTAGCCCCGGGGCTTTTTACTCCAAACACTTTTTGGACTGTTATTGGAAAAACTTTTAATTTAATCATTTTAAACAAAAACTAAAAGTGCCAAATAAGTATTTTGTCACAGAACTAAATATGATCATTTCAGGGATTCTAATTAGCTACATAATTTGGCAACATTTTAAAATTTAATGGTATTTCAAATGTCCTAAAAATCTAACTTTAGACATAATAGTGATAAACAGGTGTTTAGGAAATACCCGTTGTACCCCCCATTGATGATTTGGCAACATTGCAGGTAAAACAAACATGGCAATAAAGTACCTTGAAAATGAAAAGAGAGCAGACAGGGAGGATCACCATCTGCAAATTCACTTAAACTGTGCTCTAATAAGAAAGACTTGTGTAAATAGTATAACATAAGGCGTTTTTGTTTATTTTAATTATTTTATCAGATATTTATTTTGGTATCATAATTAATAAATGTTAGTATCATATATTTAACCTATTTTAATATTTGCTTGTGTATATGTGTAAATACGTATGTCTATGTAATATATGTTTACGTATACTTTAGCAATATAAAGTTCATTTTACCATGACAATAAAGCTCCTAGAGTCTAGAAAGGGAGAGCGAGCATGAGAGAGAGAAAGTGTAAGTGGGGAACAGAGAAAGGTTTTTGAGTTGACAGAGTATGGCAAGGTTACAGGAGTGATCGAGAAGTGTATTTGAGAGCTAAAGTGTGTGAGAGAGATAGAGCAAGCGAGCAGCTCTGAGACTAATTAAACGAGCAGAAGGCAGAGAGTGTTCTGAAGAGAAGCCATTGCTGGGCCGGGACTGAGGTAATGATGGAAAAAAGGATTTAGTCTATCCACCATCTCTCCATCCTCTCCTACCTCTCCCTCGTTATTGAGCCGGTATCCATGTCCCAGTAGTGTGTGTGTGTGTGTGTGTGTGTGTCCCGGCGGAGGTTTTCACAGCTCTTGGCTCTTGACTGTATCTCCTTTTCACTGGGACTCAAGCTCTCTTTTACTGAGAGATACTGGTTTTACAACATAAACCACAACCATCTGTCAGTTCATATACAACATCATCTCAACCACCGTTGGGGACTTTGAAACTAAAGTCGGCCAAGCTACAAGCTACTCATACTTTAAAGTCAACTTGAAACGCTGTTTGCAAACCATTTAACTTTGTGACAGGAATGCAATGAATGCAACAGGATATTACATGAGTGGGACTTCACTTTATTCACTGGGAATTGTTTAGATCATTAAAAGTGCTCAATATATACCAGAATGGAGCCAGGTGCTTGGGAGAGAGGGGTGGAAATAGTAAGAGGAATTTGTGACCTCTGTCGAAAAAGAACGTTGTTTCAGATACAGAACAATTCTTAATATATCAATCTATCCATCTATTCATTCATCCGGCCGTCTGTCTATACTGTATATGAAATATATATATATATGAGAATTTTACCAGTTTTTGTATATTTTTTAAATTGAGTATGCTAAACAAAAAAACATGTTTCAGTTGTTAAAACATTAAAATACAAATATGATAAAAGTGAATAGAATATAAAGAGATACATTTCTTTTACTTTGAATAATATACAGCCGAGAATTGTATGCATAAGGCATAAAGGGAGTAAAAATGGTCCATTTTTGATTTCATGTTGAATTTAAAGCAGTTAAATTACAGTGAAGCAAGCTTTTGATTAATACAAAAGTACTAAAAGTTACAAACAAAAGGTAGCTAACTTCACTGTTGTGGAGAGCTTCTTCGAAAGTCTTCATTTTCGCTGGAGGAAAACGCCATTCCAATGTGGATGAAAGGCGTAAACGTAGCAAAATCAATGTGTTTTCAGACGAAAATGGATTGGTGTCGATGTCACCTTGGATAACTATCAGTTTTTGTAGGGCTAATAATAAAAAAGAGGGAAAAAATTAAGCTAATTAAAAAAAAAATAAATAAAAAAAAAAACTAAAACATGGCAAAAATGGCAATTTTTTTATAATATTATATTAAAAAAAAAAGCACATGACGAACAGGTACTCGTGTGCACATTCTTGAGTGATGACTCAAGTGATGTGATGAATCATCTATTATTTTAACCAATTAATTGTAATGATCTGTAATTGTAAGACCTTCCTCTCTGTGAGAGAGCAACATTTTAGGAGGGTGCATTTGATTATTGCCTCTGCTCGCTCTATTTTGAAAACAGCTCAGTTAACTTCAGTCACGCTACTGAACAATGTACTAGTTAGTTACTCCCTGAAACTGATCTCAACATATTCAGCAACGCAGAACATCACGTCTTTCATTATTCGTCAATTTATTCTCCTGTAACAGTGTCACCTTTTCTTGACACATGTCGTAGCACCATGAAAAATCATTTTGCATTCTCTACAGACAGGGAAAGGCTAGACTCATGCAGACAGTCTCATTCAGGCCAGATGAGGGTGTCTTCAGTATTTCCATATTTCAATTGTATTCTTCGGTTTCAGAACAAATAATCACTGCTGGCTGTCCATTCTTTCAGCAACGCTCTCATGAAGGCTGCTGTCTAGTTTTACTATTAATAAAATCTTATTAACAGGAAACCAGCTGTCATTCTTTCATTCTCATGGCTCTGGACGACTCTTCTCCAATGCTGAATTAAGCTACTGTATTAGGTCCCACAGGGGCACAAAAATGACTGTTCATTCACTCACACTTTCTCCTAACTGCCTGGTGATATCTATGGTAAACCTCATTCTGTGGAATTGATTTGCATTAGCTGATATGGGGTTAGGCCCATAAATGCAGACACTTCAAGCCAAATAAGTTACCTATAAACATACAGTTTCATACAGCCCACTGCGTTTCATTTCGAAATGGGCTTGTGCACAATTCATACAAAAGTATGAATTGCCACAAGAGGTGCTATAGACCATTTTAAGGATGTATACAATAACAAAGGGATTAGAACACTATTGGCCTAATACATTTCCGGTATCATTACCATATCACTTAAATAAAGCGCTGAGTTAACATTTTCTCAAAGAACATCAAACATTTACCTGTGTGGTGACTTATCCAAATGTGTTGTTGATACCAAGAGTCTATGCGAGAGAGGCGATGAAATTGTATTGTAGTTTGGATGCTCAAAATTATTTCCTCAGCAGAGAGATCTGTAATATTGGATCGCTCCAATTATAATCAATGAAGCCGTTCAAGCTGTCTGCGTGACCTGCGGACAAGGTAAATAATTATTTTTTTGATATAAAAACCTTGTTTCTTTCTTCTGCACTAGCTTCCATACAACTCCAACTACTCTGAGAACTAAGCTTTTCGATTCTGCAGATATTTTGTGGCTTTTGTGTAACAAATTGCTTATTATGTTATTATGGATAAAAGCATCTGTTAAGTGACTAAATGTAATAGTAAATGCCTTGCGCAGCTTCATTCATTATAATGGGAGCGATCTATAGTCACTTTTTGAGCCCGTAAAGAAATACTCTGACTTAACTAGCCGGCTAATATCTACCTTTTAAACATACAGTTGTTACTACTGCATTTATCCAGCCATGTATTCATTGGAGTGGTTCATGCATCCATTTGTGGTTGCTTTTGCAGAGATGTAAACACTTTAATTGCCATTAGCCAGACATCCAGACAACATATAGCCACCGAACAACATAGTCCAAATTTTAATAATGACATTTTATGACAATAGTGTTAATGTTAGTAATGCTAATCGTGTTAAATGAAGCGCCTCCAGCTGTTGTTTTGAATGAGATCGAATATAGCAGGAAATGTTCAAGGGACGAAGACGTCACTTCCTTAAACCTACAAACAGTCCTTGAAATGGCCTATAGAGGGTATAGGCGTGAATTGTTTTCTTCTACGGTATGTTTTTTCTTTCAGTTCTGCTACTGTCACGGCTGGAGAGAATGGTGTGTTCAAGTCATGTCGGAATGATCATATTTACGAGTGGAGCGCACATGAATGCCACTACAAAGTGGTAATTACAAATGGGAAACTCTGGATTTTTTTTTTTAACCCTGACTTTCCGAGTTAAGTCGAATTAAGAATCATGGCAGCAGCAAATTGTTATTGGTAATAATTCATATTTACTTGTGGATTTTGACTGCACAATTCAGTTTGCATGCATTTTTGTACTGTCAATGAAAAATAACAATAAAATTTGAAAAGACTCATTTAGCTGGTTTGTGAAGTGACAAGCTTGTGCAAAAAAAGATTTGAGAATGATAAAATAGATACTGTATATAAAGCTTCAATTATACACCTAATGTGTAATTGCTCTTAATTTTGTTGCATTGATGCTAAAACAGCTTCGACATTAAGTGAAAAAGAGAGAAAGAAATATGAAATCGCAAAACAGGTCTGTTTTGTCTGACTAAAATCACTTGAACACACATCACTTCGTATTTACGTGAAGTATTCGTATTGTGTGAAGAACAGAAATTTAAATTAAGTCTTTATTTAATAATCAGCGTTCCCATCCACTGTAGCAATGAAATTCTGCACTTATTTAAACATTCAAATATGTGACTTTGGAGGACTTTGAATGACTTCGAGTTGATTGGAATACTTTTAGTCTTTTATTTAGTTATTTAGAATTGGTTAGGTTTAGGAATGGGGTGGGGTGCTGTAATACAGCATTCCTTCGAATAATGTAATGGACAAATTTGGGGCTTTGGCGTCTAAAATGTTGAGAAACATTGCTGTAATGTAACTAAACTTCTTGTTACAATGTTTTCCTGTCTGTTACGTGTTTGTAATGTTTATCAGTACCTCCGCTCCCTATAAGCAGACTACGCAGTCTGCGTAAGGCACCAACTCCCTAGGGCGGCACCATCTTACCCTAGGAGGGCACCAGAAAGTCTACTGGCTTCCCGTCCTCGCACGTATGTTATTCAAGGACCTGAAAGCAGTTGCGGAACACAGATGATCGTTTCACGCTCATATCACGCGAACCCAGCATAGGGCATCAATTTGGCCAGAGGCGGGCAGCCCTGTTGTTTATAATTGGTTAGGTTTAGGAAAGGAGGTGGGTTATGAGAGCTAAATATTAATATGAGAGCTTAATTTAACTCAAATAATGAATTCATAAGTATAATTAAACATATTGCGGACTGATAAAAACTTGTTCACTCTAACTCCCGTAAAATGCATAAAACCAAATAGGAGCTTGTCGTTTTGAGAAAACTGTTGCAAATTTTGTATGCAGTATACATCAAACTGTCCATGAATGGCCAGTGAGGGTGCCATCCGAGGCCAAAACCACTCACTCACTCACTCACTCACTCACTCACTCACTCACTCACTCACTCACTCACTCACTCACTCACTCTCTCACTCAATCACTCACTCAATTACTCAATCTCTCACTCACTCACTCACTCACTCCATCACTCACTCTCTCACTCAATCTCTCACTCAATCACTCACTCTCTCACTCAATCACTCAATCTCTCACTCTCTCACTCAATCTCTCAATCAATCTCTCACTCAATCTCTCACTCAATCACTCAATCTCTCACTCAATCACTCACTCTCTCACTCAATCTCTCACTCTCTCACTCAATCACTCACTCTCTCACTCAATCACTCAATCTCTCACTCACTCAATCACTCAATCACTCAATCTCTCACTCAATCACTCACTCTCTCACTCAATCTCTCAATCAATCTCTCACTCAATCTCTCACTCACTCACTCACTCACTCACTCACTCTCTCACTCAATCTCTCACTCTCTCACTCAATCACTCACTCAATCTCTCACTCAATCACTCACTCTCTCACTCAATCACTCACTCTCTCACTCAATCACTCACTCACTCTCTCACTCAATCACTCAATCTCTCTCTCACTCAATCAATCTCTCACTCAATCTCTCACTCAATCACTCACTCTCTCACTCAATCACTCACTCACTCTCTCACTCAATCACTCAATCTCTCACTCACTCACTCAATCACTCAATCTCTCACTCTCTCACTCAATCACTCACTCAATCTCTCACTCACTCACTCAATCTCTCACTCTCACTCAATCACTCACTCAATCTCTCACTCAATCTCTCACTCAATCTCTCACTCTCTCAATCACTCAATCTCTCACTCAATCTCTCACTCTCTCACTCAATCACTCAATCACTCAATCACTCACTCAATCACTCAATCTCTCACTCACTCAATCACTCAATCTCTCACTCAATCACTCACTCTCTCACTCACTCAATCACTCAATCTCTCACTCAATCACTCACTCTCTCACTCAATCACTCAATCACTCTCTCACTCAATCTCTCACTCAATCACTCACTCAATCTCTCACTCAATCACTCTCTCACTCAATCTCTCACTCACTCAATCACTCACTCTCTCACTCAATCTCTCACTCAATCTCTCACTCAATCACTCTCTCACTCAATCACTCAATCTCTCACTCACTCACTCAATCACTCAATCTCTCAATCAATCTCTCACTCAATCTCTCACTCACTCAATCACTCACTCTCTCACTCAATCACTCACTCAATCACTCAATCTCTCACTCAATCACTCACTCTCTCACTCAATCTCTCAATCAATCTCTCACTCACTCAATCACTCAATCTCTCACTCAATCACTCAATCTCTCACTCAATCACTCACTCTCTCACTCAATCTCTCAATCAATCTCTCACTCAATCTCTCACTCACTCAATCACTCACTCTCTCACTCAATCTCTCACTCAATCACTCAATCACTCACTCAATCTCTCACTCACTCACTCTCTCACTCAATCACTCAATCTCTCACTCACTCACTCAATCACTCAATCTCTCACTCAATCTCTCACTCAATCTCTCACTCAATCTCTCACTCAATCTCTCACTCAATCTCTCACTCACTCTCTCACTCACTCTCTCAATCACTCACTCTCTCACTCAATCACTCTCTCACTCAATCACTCACTCTCTCACTCAATCACTCACTCTCTCACTCAATCTCTCACTCTCTCACTCAATCTTTCACTCTCTCACTCAGTCACTCAATCTCTCACTCAATCACTCTCTCGTATCCTAAAGGGGATTCTCAACTACACATGATATTATAACACATACTGAAGCATTTCATTTATTCCAAACGGAATGCTCTCTTTAAAAAACTGACAGTCAAAATCACATCCAAAAATACTATTGCACATAAAAGAACATCTTTATCTTTTTAGAGCTTCGAATTTCAACCCTCTCTGTCGATGGCCCAACCGTCTGCCAATATTCCAGCTTTGAGTATCTCCAGAGCTGCAGTTCTCTCACCAAACAGACCTGCCCTCTAAATGTTGCCTTCATCGTGTCAGCTCACAGAAGCTGCTAGTGTTTTGATGCTGCTAGCAGTATGACGCCACAGCCAGTAAAATGCCAGAGGGAAAAATGCCCTTAAGGTGTAGTATCCACACTCCTCCCACCGTTCACTAGCTTAACGTCTATAAACAGATACTAAACGCTGGGTCTCCCTGTCTGACAGCCATTTTGAACCAGACCTCACACAGACCTGCACTCTCTGTCAGTTCTGCTGACACACTTTGCTGTGCTCAGCCAAAAAAACATGCTTTTGAAGTAATCTACTCTTTTTGCATGCAAGTTCACATTCTTAAGGAATGCTTTGAAAGAAATTTCTCATTTTGAAAACATGGCGTACATTATGTAACCATTTGTGAATCAAAATCTATTACATATATAATTGTTACTGTGTATCCTTCGCTCTAATGTAATGAATAAAAGGTTCAAAACAAGTTAAAGAGATCATTTTTTCCTTTTTGGATGAACGATCTCATAATTTACTCACCCTCATGCCATGCAAGGTGTGTATGATTCTCATTCTCCACCAAAATACAAATTTTTAGAAGAATATTTCGGCTCTGTAGGTCCATAAAATGCAAGTGAATGGGTGCCAACTTTTTTAAGCTCCAAAAAGTACATATAGCCATCATAAAAATTATACTAATTCTTTATTTTTTTCACATTTTAGAATAATAGTAAAGTCATCACACATGTGGAATAATAGAAATGGAAATATGGGAATTATGTTGCGAGCTATGTGTTAACACGAGTTGTGTGTTATGTTTTAGCATCTTCAAAGTAGCCACACTTTGCCTAGATTTTCAAAAGATTTTTGAGTTCATGAGAAACTCTTCAGGCAAGTGATCCCAAACTTTTGAACGGTAGTGTAGATTACTAGCAGCTGTTTCTATGGTCCACGGTACTTTTTCGACACAAAAGGAGTTTATGCAGTGGTCTGAGCAAGATGCTCGGTTTGAGGCATCTCCTCCAGCCACTCATTTGCATTCAAACCAATTTAAATAGCTCTCCTTGTTCACCGTTCCAAGATGGCGCCACAGTTGGTGTATTAAAACCAGCCGAATGAGCATCTATGTATGATATCTATGGTCCTCCATTGTAAACAAAACTGTGCTTCCATTTTTCTTTTCATATTTCACACATCAGTTCTCACGTGAAAGTGAGTTTTTTTGTGTGTAAAAAATTTTTAAATTAAATATATGTGGCATAACATTGATTTCCAATAAAACAAATTTTTATAGCAAAACTTGCGGTTACAGTTCGGCACTTATGATGGAAGATTGGGGGTCAGTCTATAAATGTTAAATACACACCATTTCAAAAGTATAGCCAAAACGCATAAACATAATACATGTTAACATAATTTTAGTGTGATAAAATGGCTTACTATCCTTAAAGTTATATACAGTATTGCAACTTTGTTTTCATTAACACATAACCCTAATCCCAGTAACTTTATATGGTTTGTAAAGGTAAGTAATGTCTACGTCATGCGTGTATTTGAATGCTTATGGACTGGCCCCAATCAACTCCATTATAAGTGCCTAACTTTGTAACCGCTTTGTAAACTATGTAAACCCTGTAAAACATAAGTTGAACAACCTTTTGAACTGTACAGTCGAACTGTAAGTGCAAACAAATTACATATGGTGTCTATCCAATCATTCAAATACAATTGAAACGCATAGAGAGGATCAAAATTACTGTGGTGCGACAATAACGTCACTGCCTAAAAACAATTCCTTCGGACATAAATCTTCCATTTTATGACCACATTCACATTATTCCCGTTTTGTCTAAAAATGCAGTTTTCGTTTTTTTTCTAATATAATTTTTCAAAGAATGTGGTAATGGAGAGAGTTTTCGTAACGCCTCACTTTCAGTGGAGGAAAATGCCATTCTTGTGTGCATGAGAGGCAAAATTCATGCGTTTTCAGACGAAAATGTAGCGGATTAGTCCAAACGACTTTTCATTTGAAAACTTGCTTTTCAATTTTCTAATGTCAAAGTGTGTTAACCCAGCAAAATTAATACGTTTTCAAATTGAAAATGTTGGCCACGTCCACACTAATCTGGTTTTATTTGAAAACTTGTTTTTCAATTTCCTAACATCACTGTATTTTGAAGTATGCTGTAATGAAAAGCAATTTTCAAAACGTTTTGTTTTGAGTCAAGGAAAATGCTGTTCTAGTGGATGAGAGACGCAAATGTAGCGAAATTAAACTCTGCGTTCAATTCCCTAATGTTACTGTTTTCCAAAGCGGTAATGGAGAACATTTTTAAAACACTCCATTTTCGGTGGAGGAAAATGCTGTTTTAGTGTGGACGAAAGGCATAAATGTAACAAAATGAATGCATTTTCAAACCAAAGCGTGCTTTAATTTCATACTGTCATTGTTTTCCACAATATATGGTAACGGAGAGCATTTTCGAAGCACTCCATTTTCGTGGATGAAAGGCGTAAACGTAGCAAAATGAATGCGTTATCAATTGGTGTGGATGTGGCCTATTGGGTCATTCCGTCAAGATTATACAATGTGGCTGAAATTATGTCTGGAAACGGTGGAGTTGAGTTTAGATGTAATTTTAATGTAATTTATTGTATTCCAGCGAACTCCAAGTCATCACTGCAGGAACTCTGCAGTCCCGTTAAAGTTAATGCACCAGATTCCTCATCCATTTGTACTGTTAATTTAGATCAGAACAGAAATCCAACCTTTCAGAGAGCTCATTCTGGAATAAGTAGTAAAAATATTCAACAGGGCAAAAGTTCAAACTGTTAAGCAATAGCTTTTTTGGCCTCATCGGATTGGTCAAGAGATCACAGAAATAGAAAACGAATCATGTCAGACAAACATAAACATATGTGACTGTTAAAGGCCTTCGGCATCCTAAATGATGCCTACAAACAGATCGAGGCACGTTAGGGAAAAGCTTCAAGAAGCCAAAACGCCGGATTCCTCTCCAGTGAGGGCAGAGAGGGCGTTTTAAATGAAGTATAAAAGAACAGCAAAGACTTAGGGGCCACAAAGTGTTTCAATGAGAAAAAATGAAGACGATAGACAAGGAAAGACAGGATAGGAAATGTCGGAACGACACAGGACAAGCTTGTGACTGCAACAGCGCACTGAGCTGCAGCAAACAGCACGTGTGACATACACACACACACACACATATATGCATGCATGTTTGGGGCTGAGCGGAGCACCGCATTAATGTAGAGAGGGACTCAGGTAGCAGCCGGCTGTCAATCATTCATCCATCCACCTGACTAATTGGCTTCTTACCCTCTCTCCACCCGGCTCCTGTGCTAACCACTCGCCTCTGGCAAAAATGCAGATGAGTGCTGGAGAAGGCGTCTAGCGGAGGGAGGGAGAGGTGAGGAGGAAAACTGCAGCTTTAGTTAATTATCTCTCTGAGTCAGTCTGTCCGACAGCGGCCCACACAGCGCACTTATGCTAAACAGCAAAGCATCCTGGGAATTTGAGTGACAGCTCATTTTCCTCCTGCAATTTTATATGAAAGGTGCACCAGAGACCTGCACCCCTCCTTCTATCCATCCACCTCTCCATCCATTCCTTTCTTTTCCCCTCATACTTGTGTTCTCTCTCTCTCTCTCTTCTCTGGGTGGCGAGGACTCATGGGATGTTGGTGTGGTAGCTGTCAGTGACACTGTGTATGCTGTGTCTCTCGCTTGCTCTCTCTCTCTCTCTCTCTCCCTGCACTGACAGCGGCTTGTTGACAAACGCCAGCAGTCATCTTGGCACCCTGGGAAATCTCTGCTACCATTTTGTCAGCAGAATGACAGAAGCTGTTAATGTCTCAAATTCTCCCCGTGACAGAGAGCCGTCTTGTTGACAGTATTTGACATTCCACGCTCAATTCATGTCGTCCATTTTAATTTATTATATTTTTTCACACCAGAGCTAAACCCCACCAATCACTTCCTCGCTCGCTCTCTCTTTCTCTCTCTATCTCTCTCTCACACACACACACACACACACACACACACACACACACACAGATCCCATAGTTCCTTGGTGGAAATATTACCAGTTACTCGATTTGTCTGAATGTTGCTGTGGAGCGGCTAATGATTTTTGTCCGTTAATGAGAATTGTGTCAGCACCCTGTTAAAAATGAAATAAATTCTCCACTCTGCATGAATCCACCGGCATATCTCCTGCCAGCCACGATCGATACTATTTACAAATTAGACTCTGGGAAAAAAAAAATACACAAAATTATTCCCTCTCTTGGGTGTTTAAGCCAAACATGCCAAAGAAAGGAAGTTCCACAGTAAAAGTAAAATGAAACAGCATGCTATTATTCCAAAAATATGTCAATACGGGAGCTTTCTGTATACATTTTTTTTTTTTTTTTTTTTTTTACTGAATTGCACATAAACCACAATTAAACATGTGCATAAGACGTATTACATAATTACTCATAAATTCAGACATTACAAAAACTTCGCAGCCTCAGAGGGACTGATATAAATAATATTGAGGTTTGTATGATTGCAGTAAATAACCACAAGATACGGCATTATTATTACAAATTGTTGTTCGTGTTGGGTGTAATCTGGTTAAAGTAATAATGTACTGTAATCTGATTACTTAGAATAAAAAGTAGTGTAGCACATAACATTGTAATCTGATTACTGTTACTGACTTTTTGTTAAGGTAGGACTAATTACTTTTAAGTACATTAGTCGGTTATGCATATTTCTAAAATGACATTATTTATGTATGATACAATGAACAAGAAAATATAGACATTATTTTGAATTTGTCGAGTAGAAAAACAAACTTTTCCGTTATTTAGAAAGTAACTTAAAAATAAAGTTGTTAATAATGTGAGTTGCAATTTTAGAGGCATAATTCCAGGTAGTAATTTTGTAGTTGATCACTTTTTTAGTTACTTACCCAATACTGATGTACCTGAATATTGACAGAAAATATGCTCTTTTCGACTGTTTACACCAAATCACACAATATATAAGCTGTTGGAACTATAGGGGTGGATGATATAGCGGTTAAATTGATCTGGGACCCGTATGGGTTCGGAGCCACATTTATACGGTCAGCAGGGTTCGGCTCAGGTCCCATTCTATTGCTGCGGGTCCCGGGTCTGTTTAACATTATGTGTAATACCAGTCGATCCGAGAAGACCCGGCCGTGATCAGAGTGTGCTGATGATGATAGTGCTGTGTATGTGTGTGTATGTGTGTGTTTGTGTGTGTGTGCTGTAACTTACAACATTGTGAAATTAGGATGAGAAAGTGCGGGCTGGGAAATAAGGTGAAAAACGGAGCAAAGCCACAATGAGCTGAGTGAGGTTAAGCAGAGCGGAGTTAAGGCACACGATAGCAAATTAGCAATGCTAACATTAGCAGTGGCAATGAATATAATGAAGTTATATTATGTGAGAGTGGTGAGTGGTGTAGTGGTCTAAAGCAGTAGTGTAGTGGTCGTTGGAGTGGTGGTGGTGTAGTGGTCTAAATCACATAACTGGTAATCAGAAGGTTGCTGGTTCGATCCCCACAGCCACCACCATTGTGTCCTTGAGCATGGCACTTAACTCCAGGTTGCTCCGGGGGGATTGTCCCTGTAATAAGGGCTCTGTAAGTCGCTTTGGATAAAAGCGTCTGCCAAAATGCATAAATGTAAATGTGAGATACAAAAAAAAACTGCAAAGCTGATTCTAAACAAGTCGTGTTGGTCATTCGTCACCGTGACAGCAAGTGGACTTTTGAAGCAGAAATAATGAGTGGATTAGCCATGCTTTTTCAATCAGCGAGAGAGCAATCACTGAAAACCTGGATGTATTTTATCTCTAACTTTCTTGGCACGGAGGATGGATTATAAGCGTCACGGCCAGGCACAGGAATGAAGGCTACTAAAGTTACATTAGGCAAGACACAAGTTTTGCAAATGAAACTTGTTAATAGCAATCAGCTGTGAAATCGGTGTCGATCGGGTCTTTGTCTCCCGGCCGGGTCCTGGTCCCAGCTTTCAAATAATAGGCGGGTCCGGTTTGGGTCTGGGATATCTCAGTTCCGCCTGGGTACGGGTCCAAGCTTTCAAATAATAGACAGATCTGGTTCGGGTAGTACATTTCCAGGTCTCTTTGGGTTCAGCCATGAATGTTTGGACAGGTGAAGACCTCTAGAGTGAATATAGTAAGTTACTGTATGAACTTACTGTACATCTAAAGAGTGCTGTACTGGGGACATTGTGGTGGTAGGCCTAAATACTACTCCGATGGTAACAGATAGTACAGGCCTAAGATGGAACTTAATTGTTTACATGTATTTACATATCATTTACTCCCAATGTATTTCAAAGAACTATGGAATATGGTGCCAAAATATACCATTATTCTTTTGGTTAATGAAACACTCCAACGGCCAATGCAAAGAAAGTATTCAATTGTGAGTCACAAAACAACAATATCAACATCTGAACCATACTTTCCTTCACATTCTCCAACAGTTTACTAATGGGAAATCCCCCCCCCCCCCCCCAA
Organism: Moxostoma hubbsi; assembly: GCA_032164185.1. Classification (NCBI taxonomy): domain Eukaryota; kingdom Metazoa; phylum Chordata; class Actinopteri; order Cypriniformes; family Catostomidae; genus Moxostoma; species Moxostoma hubbsi. The sequence continues at coordinate 4,064,277 of JAVLUX010000022.1, read as the reverse complement.
ACATAGTTATTTTTATTTATATAGATTTTATCTATATAAATAATTACCTTGGGATCCCATGACAGAACAGGAGGTTTTTAAATGTTGTAATGTTCTCTTCACAGCTTGTGTTTGTCATTATGGCCTTGCAGCGGCAGCCGGTAACCGTGTTTGTGAAACTCGTTGGGTTTAAAGCGCGGGAAAGAGATGGTGGAGGTGCACGTGCAGAAGGACGAGATTAAAGTGTCTTTCTCCACCTGTACCTCTCTCCCTCTCTCTCTTTCCGTTTGACAGGGTAAAGAGTGTGAGGCAGATTTGTACCGACAGCACCGCGCGCATTCTCCAGTCAAACGGCATAAAGCATGGCTGATCAAAGCGAGCGCTGCGGCGCCAGTCTCGCGGGTTCACGGCGTTTGAAAGTTAAAACAAAACACCGACACTCAACCGCTATTTACATTTTACCCCGTTTTGCATCTGGATAAAAAACATTTTCTTTTCTCTCCATTTCACGCCGGTTCAAAATCTCTGAACATTCCACAAAAAAACTTTTCTGCACAAATAACAACATTAATACGCAAATATAGAAGCAGGCTGGAGGCGCGTGAGGGTTGTTTGGAAAAATATTGGAATTAATTCGTTTAAAAATAATTTAATGAACCCGACGTTTTAGGGGGAAATGATGGCAAACTAGCAATATGAAGAAAAACAACTTGTGTCACTAAGGGGTTGTGGGATGAAAAGAAACTATGTCGTGTGTGTGCGTGGAAGAGGGGCGTTCATGTGGGATCGTGACGACGCTGCGCTTCAGTCCGACAGCGATATTTGTAGTTCATCTTCTGAGGAGTTGAAACGATCATATTTACACACCAAGGGATTCGCGACGGGTTAAGATGATCCTCTGGGTGCATATGAATACAATTATTAACTCGGTAAACAGCGTCCCAGAGCCGCTTATGAATGTGCACAAAACTTGTGTTGCCTGTGACGTAATGCTGCGCCAATATCAGGCAATTATCAAAATGCCTGTATTCGAAATGACAGGAGGCATGCTATTATCTGATCATCTCTACAGTACAATAACTTTCATTTTTAGTCTATGTCATTTATATTTGCCACAAAACTAGGTACATACTATATAAACATATACACACACACACACACACACACACACATATATATATATATATATACACTATATGTTATATATATATATATATATACACTCACCTAAAGGATTATTAGGAACACCTGTTCAATTTCTCATTAATGCAATTATCTAATCAACCAATCACATGGCAGTTGCTTCAATGCATTTAGGGGTGTGGTCCTGGTCAAGACAATCTCCTGAACTCCAAACTGAATGTCAGAATGGGAAAGAAAGGTGATTTAAGCAATTTTGAGCATGGCATGGTTGTTGGTGCCAGACGGGCCGGTCTGAGTATTTCACAATCTGCTCAGTTACTGGGATTTTCACACACAACCATTTCTAGGGTTTACAAAGAATGGTGTGAAAAGGGAAAAACATCCAGTATGCGGCAGTCTTGTGGGCGAAAATGCCTTGTTGATGCTAGAGGTCAGAGGAGAATGGGCCGACTGATTCATGCTGATAGAAGAGCAACTTTGACTGAAATAACCACTCGTTACAACCGAGGTATGCAGCAAAGCATTTGTGAAGCCACAACACGCACAACCTTGAGGCGGATGGGCTACAACAGCAGAAGACCCCACCGGGTACCACTCATCTCCACTACAAATAGGAAAAAGAGGCTACAATTTGCAAGAGCTCACCAAAATTGGACAGTTGAAGACTGGAAAAATGTTGCCTGGTCTGAGGAGTCTCGATTTCTGTTGAGACATTCAGATGGTAGAGTCAGAATTTGGCGTAAACAGAATGAGAACATGGATCCATCATGCCTTGTTACCACTGTGCAGGCTGGTGGTGGTGGTGTAATGGTGTGGGGGATGTTTTCTTGGCACACTTTAGGCCCCTTAGTGCCTAAGTGCCTACCTGAGCATTGTTTCTGACCATGTCCATCCCTTTATGGCCACCATGTACCCATCCTCTGATGGCTACTTCCAGCAGGATAATGCACCATGTCACAAAGCTCGAATCATTTCAAATTGGTTTCTTGAACATGACAATGAGTTCACTGTACTAAAATGGCCCCCACAGTCACCAGATCTCAACCCAATAGAGGATCTTTGGGATGTGGTGGAACGGGAGCTTCGTGCCCTGGATGTGCATCCCACAAATCTTCATCAACTGCAAGATGCTATCCTATCAATATGGGCCAACATTTCTAAAGAATGCTTTCAGCACCTTGTTGAATCAATGCCACGTAGAATTAAGGCAGTTCTGAAGGCGAAAGGGTGTCAAATACAGTATTAGTATGGTGTTCCTAATAATCCTGTAGGTGAGTGTATATATATATATATATACACACACACACACATACATATATACACTATATATATATATATATATAGCATGGGGGTGGCAGCATCATGTTGTGGGGGTGCTTTGCTGCAGGAGGGACTGGTGCACTTCACAAAATAGATGACATCATGAGGAAGGAAAATGATATGGATATATTGAAGCAACATCTCAGGACATCAGCCGGGATATTAAAGCTTGGTCACAGGTGGTTCTTCCATATGTACAATGACCCCAAGCATACCTCCAAAGTTGTGGCAAACTGGCTAAAGGACAACAAGTCGAGGTATTGGAGTGGCCATCACAAAGCCCTGACCTCAATCCGATAGAAAATGTGTTGCCAGGACTGAAAAAGCATGTGCGAGCAAGGAGGCCTACAAACCTGACTCAATTACACCAGTTCTGTCTGGAGGAATGGGCAAGAATTCCAGCAAATTTTTGTGAGAAGCTTGTGGAAGGATACCCAAAACGTTTGACCCAAGTTGAGCAATTTAAAGGCAATGCTCCCAAATTGTGTAAACAAAGTGTATTTACAAGTGTATGTAAACTTCTTACCCACCAGGAATGGGATGAAAGCTGAAATAAATCATTCTCTCTTCTAGACAGGGAATGTTTTCTACGATTAAATGTCAGGACTAAAACTGAGTTTAAAGTATCTGGCTAAGGTTTATGTAAACTTCTGACTTCGACTGTGTATACATACAGTACATATATGCATACCGCATGAAAAAACATATTACCAATTTGCAGAGTATCTTCTTGACTTTGTCAATAATACATTCCCATATTTTAATGTACATTATACTGATCTGTTTACAACTACTCTTATGCATGTCCCAATCAAAAGCCATGTAAAGAACATAAAGTGAATATAACTGACAATTTCAAATTATGTTTATTTGTAGAAATTGTTGGCAAAAAGGGGGAAAGAAAACAACAGACTACACCACAGCTTCACCTGCTTCAATCTAGAGGCACACGTGTGTATAAGAGCATAACCTTCCTCTTTACAGCAGATCTAGAACTTTCGTACAATCTACTTAATAGCTAAATATCATAAACTGACATTGGCTGCTAATATTGGTGATATGTCAAATCGTGACTATAGCCGTTAGAAAATAATATGTAGCTGCTAGACTCGACAGATAAATTCCAGATCAGTTTTCAGGTTTAAAACGCTTGGTTACTGGTGCACAGTAAATTAGGAAATCTAGACTGCCATCACATAATTAAAAATCTGATGGATATTCTAGACTTCCAACTGGCCTGTATTAAGTGCTACAGTCTGAATGCAAATATATCATATGACCAATTTGCGGAGTATCCTCTGATTTTATCATTAACACATTCTCAAATAAAGCAATGTTAACATTTACAACCAAGTTCACAGGCATCATTTTAAACCAGAATCCCCAGATAACATTTTAGGAACAATTCTTTTCAAGGCAATACGGCACATTAGTATTTACAGAATTTATTTGTGTGTGTGCGCGTGTGTGCAGTGCATTATTGTACACAATACTTGTAACTACAGAGGTTACTGAGGATAAGCTTCAATCACCATGGCATGACCCTGAAACAGAATTACAAGAGAACAATAAGAGGACATTTGTGTAGATGCTAAATTAACACATTTGTGCAGATGTGTATGGTGGTTTGGAAAAGAAACAGGTGTCGTGTGTGAGCTCACCTGTCCTCCAGCTGCACATGCCGCCACCAGGCCATACTGCCCCCCTTCCTTCTGCAGTCGGTGGGCTACGGTGGTCACCAGTCTACACCCTGTGGCACCAAACGGATGCCCAATGGAGAGAGAACCGCCCCATGTGTTAAACTTCTCCATTGGAGGGGCACCCACCTGAGTTTCAGAAAACACATGCATTTCAAAACTGAGAAACAATGCAAAAAATTCTAAACTTAATTTAATATAAAAATCATTATATTATTATTATAACGGTTCATTTCGCAGATGCTTTCTTGCGGTACATTTGTACAACTAGTTAAACTAGGTAAAGTGTCTTGCTCAAGGGCACAGTGGAGATCGTACATGAATCAAGCCCTCCTGGGGTTTGAACCTACAACCTTTCTGTAACCAGCCCAGATCATTAACCACCATGACATTCCAGCAGGTCTGAAAACACTGACACACCTTAGCTTTTTTGCCCATGTACGTTTGAGCGAACCAGTCTGAGTCCATTGCCTTCAGGTTTGCCATGATCTGACCCTGGAGGAAAAAAACAACACACAATTAAAATTAACACCAATAATTATACAATGACTTGACAGCTTGATCTGTACTAACACAAAACTAACCTCACCACAGACAGCAGCTCATCAATCAAAGATCAAGAGATTTGGAAGATAAAATTTGTCTGATTTATGATCAAAACCACACTGTTCCCGAACCAGACGGAACAGGACATTTTGTTGTTAGCTTGGATTTTGGTTCTGTAGAGTTGTACATGGTCACCATAACAGTATTTGATATTTAATATGTCACATGATTGTTGCTTTCAGTGTGGAAAAATTCCTTGTCACTGGAATATTATCACGTTTCACTTGGTTAGGACACAGTAACATATTACTGAACATACAGTTGACATCAGAAGTTTACATAAACCTTAGCCAAACACATTTAAAGTCCGTTTTTCACAATTGTTGACATTTAATCATAGAAAACATTCCCTGTCTGAGGTCAGTTAGGATCATTACTTTATTTTAAGAATGTGAAATGTTACAATAATAGCAGAGAGGATGATTATTTAAGCTTTTATTGATTTTATCACATTCCCAGTAGGTCAGTAGTTTACATACACTTTGTATTTGGTAGCCTCCTTGCTCACACACACTTTTTCAGTTCTGCCCACAAATTTTTCTATCAGATTAAGGTCAGGGCTTTGTGTTGGTCATGACAATACTTTGTTGTTTTTAAGCCATTTTGCCACAGTGCTGGAGGTATGCTTGGATTTGGAAGACCCATTTGTGACAGAGTGTTAACTTTATGGCCGATGTCTTGAGATGTTGCTTCAATATATCCACATTATTTTCCTTCCTCATGATGCCATCTATTTTGTGAAGTGTACCAGTCCCTCCTGCAGCAAAGCACCCCCAAAACATGATGCTGCCACCCCCCCCATGATTCACGGTTGGGATGGTGTTCTTCCACTTTCAAGTCTCACCCTTATTCCTCCAAACATAACAATGGTCATTATGGCCAAACAGTAAAATTTTGTTTCATTAGACCAGACGATATTTCTCCAAAAAGTAAGATCTTTGTCCCCATGTGCACTTGCAAACTGTAGTCTGGCTTTTTTATGGCGGTTTTGGAGCAGCGACTTCTTCTTTGCTGAGCCGCCTTTCAGGTTATGTTGATATAGGACTTGTTTTACTGTGGATATAGATACTTGTCTACCTACTTCCTCCTGCATCTTCACAAGGTCCTTTGCTGTTGTTCTGGAATTGATTTGCACTTTTCGCACCAAACTACATTAAAATCTAGAAGACAGAATGCGTCTCCTTCCTGAGCGATATGATGGCTGTGTGGTCCCATGGTGTTTATACTTGCATACTTTTTTATATAGATGAACTTGGTACCTTCAGGAGTTTGGAAATTGCTCCCAAGGATGAATCAGACTTGTGGAGGTTCACAATTTTTTTTTCTGAGTTCTTCGCTGATTCTTTGGATTTTCGCATGATGTCAAGCAGAGAGGCACTGAGTTTGAAGGTAGGCCTTAAATTACATACACAGGTACACCTCCAATTCAGTATACCTCCAATCAGAAGTTAATTAGCTAATTGTCTATAGGCTTGATATTTAGATTTCCATTTCCAAGCTGCTTAAAGGCACAGTTAACATAGTGTATGTAAAATTCTGACTCATTGGAATTGTGATATAGTCAATTTAAAGTGAAACAACCTGTCAGTAAACAATTGATGGAAAAATGACTCATGTCATGCACAAAGTAGATGTCCTAAACGACTTGCCAAAACTATAGTTTGCCAATATGAAATCTGTGGAGTGGTTAAAAATTTAGTTTTAATGACTTCAACCTAAGTGTATGCAAACTTCTGACTTCAACTGTATGTGATATTCAGTAAATACCAGTAATGTCCCTGATGTGCTCAACTGTCCCACTACACAGCAATGAACTAGACAGTAGCAATTAATTCTATCGTTTCTAATGAGGAAGACAATTTTGTACGAGTTGTGTCAATCACTCTACAAGTGGAATTTTGCCTTTATAACAATATTAACAATTACACCAAACAAATTCACAGCAATGAAAAAACAAAATGTGATGCTCACAGCAAAAGCTTCATGGAATTCAAACACATCGATGTCGTTCATGGTTAGACCACTCTTCTCCAAGACCTTTGGAGTGCCATAAGTCGGTCTGAGAATTAATCAGAAAAGTGTATGTGTTAGAGAGAGAGAGAGATAAAGAGAAAACAACAGGGAAAAAATTGCATATTTACATATTAATATCTTACTAAAGAATTAGAGAGAGGTCAATATTGGACCAATACAATAATAATATAATCTGATACAGATTATTTATTTGCAGAAAACCTTTTATTAAATGTATTTTCTGCTTTTGACCACCAATTATATAAATAGTCATTAGGCAACAACAGTAAAAGCATGCGTTAATATATTTTTTTATATAATGTTATTAGTTATGGCATTTTTAAAAGTTGTTGTGCGATCATTATGGTCACAAATTAATTTTAATCTTTGTTTCGTACTATGTCTAACAGTTAAGCTTGATGCTACGTGTTTCTCACTGGAAAAAGAATGGGGGAGTCATTTATGCAAACAATAAAATAAATAAGTAATTTACTTCAAGTATGCACACAGTTGATAACTGATTTAGAAATGTGAATACTGGTAAAAATATTGGAATATTAGGGCACTGGTAGCCGATTAAGTAAAAAGTGTAAACATTGATAAAAACAAATTTGAATATTGGGGAATTGATAACCAAAAAGTATGAATATTTGAAAAATAATGTCAGAATGTTTGGCGATTGAGAACCGATTAAGTAGAAAAGTGTGAATACTGGTAAAAAAAAATCTGAATATTTCGGAATTGATAGCCGATTGAGTGGAAAAGTGTGATTTTTTAAATATTTAAATATTGTGAAATTGATAATTGATTAAGTAGAAATTTTAAATATTGGTATAAATATTTGAATATTTAGGGAACTGATAACCGATCAAGCAGAACATTTTAAATATTGGTAAAAAAAACAATTATATTGGAATATTGGGAAATTGATAGCCAATTAAGTAGAGAAGTATGAACATTGGTAAAAAAATAAAATATATCAGAATATTTTGGAATTGATAGCTGATTAAATGGAAAAAGTGCGAATACTTGTTATTAATAAAGTAAAGAATAGTGGTATATTGATAACCGATGAAGTAGAGAAGTATGAATATTGGTAGAAAGAAAATAAAAATCGGAATATTTGGGAATAGAAAAAGTCAATTTTTTTAAATAATGAAATAGTGAAATTAACAATTAGGTAGAAAGTGTAAATCTTAAATCTCTAAAAATATTAGAATACTTGGGGAATTTATACCCGATAAAGTAGAAGTGTGACTATTGTTAAAAAATATTGGAATATTGGGAAGCTGTATATACTTAATAGCTGATTTAGTAGAAAGGTGTAAATGTTGGTAAAACAATTTTCAGAATATTTGGGAATTGATAACCAATTTTGTGGAAAAATTTGAATATTAAGGAGGAAAAAAATACTGAAATATTTGGGGAACTGATAACCGATACAGTAGAGAAGGATGATTATTTGTACAAAAAAATTGGAATATCAGGGAATTGATAACCGATAAGGCAGAAAAATTTGAATATTGGTGCAACTAATCCATCTACAGTATAACTATTAAGTGACTTGGTGATTTTCAATCTTTTTACTTTACTTGCACAGAGCGATGTTAGATCTTTCAGAAAAGATTGTGACTGCTTCTACTCAAAAGAAGAAAAAAACAATACTTTCTAAGAGAAATCTACACTAGAGTATCCTTATTTATCTGCAGAATGTAGGAATATCAATCACAAAGTTGTACAACATGCTGTGTTCCACTATAACACTAACACAACCACAACAAGAATAAAATCCACAGCACAAAACCTCATACTCCTGACAGAGAGAGAGAAAAGACGAAAAAACAGGGAGAATCTCACCCGAGAAGCAGCTGGTCTTTTGGGTCTTGAGACACGTACACAAAATCTCTAAAGATGAAATAAACAGACGAATTACAATATGAACAATAACAGTGCAAGCCACTGTTTGCTGTGGCCCACATGATATTTGCCCGCTGTATATTTCGATAATTGGAAATTATTCCATGTCTCTCTGGAATACTTGATTCTGATTGGTCAATCACAGCTGTCTGCGATCAATATTTTTGTATAATGACCTCTACACTGTATAACTGATGTCCCAGCCAACTCCTATAGAGCCATGTTAGTTTCATGCCTCTTTTTTCAATCTGAACTTTTTTTATAATGACATATTTATTTATTTTTTCATTAATTTTGAATGTAAGAAATGTTGTTATTATTATTGTACCTGAGATACGCTTTGGGCTTGTAACCCAAAGCAAGTGCTTTCTCTTCTGACATGATCAAGACTGCAGATGCACCATCAGTCTGAGAAAAGACACACACACACACACACACACACACACACACACACACACACACACGTTCATATGTGAGTAAAAATAAAGAGCTGATAAAAGCAAATTAGGTGAATATTTAATAATCTGGTGGATAACGGACCAAGAAGGAGGAATTTGCAGCCGTCACAGTGCCGTGAGGTTTGATGAAGGCAGGTTTCAGTCTGGCCATCTGTTCCATGGAGGAAGGACGGATCCCATTGTCTTTGGACACAATATCTTTCCCTGTGACACACACGTCATTCACATGAACCATCATAACCGCTCAAATCAAAGCTTCGTGCTTGACAAAACTGAGTGTAAAATTGTAATATAGCAGTAATATAGTTTTTCTGTCCAAATTGCATGCTCTTGCAGATGTCTGCAAGCTGAATCAATTAAAATGAGTAGTAGTAGTAGTAGTATGTTTTGTTTAATGCCATGTCAGCATTCAAAGCTATTTTCATGGCAAGAATTCAATTACAAAAATACAAATATCATATAAATACAATAAAAACAAAACAAATATAGACAGCAAGTCATATTATACAATATTTTTTTTAAGATTAACATATGATTAAAAAGTCCAAAACCTTTTCAGGCACAATCTCATTAAATAAGTCCTTTAACGAAGTAACTTCATAAAATAGCATTCTACTTGCGTTAAGACCAGGGCAATCTAGTAAAATATGCTTGACAGATAAGGGAATATTACAAAACATACATAGGGTTGGGTCTTCACCTTTAAGCAAAAAAGCATGGGTCAGATTTGTGTGACCTATACGGCATCTGGTGTAGACCACTTGATCAAGTCTAGATTTAAAATTGATAAAAAGTCTGTTTGAAATTTCCGGATGAATTACATACAACTTATTGTTCTTGCACATATTCCACTCTTCTTGCCACTTATTTAAAATATATCGGTTAATAATCAGTCTGATATCTGAGGGAGGGATTTGACATTCATTAACTTCCTGATTAAGAGCTTCCTTAGCAGCTGCATCAGCTTGTTCATTTCCTGAAAGACCAACATGTCCTGGAACCCAGCAAAAAATAATGCTGAAGAACTGATTTAGTAGATAATCCACTTTGGTTAAGATGCGGTCCACTAAAGGATGATCAATTTTTAAAGTGTCCATTGCTTGAAGGCAGGATTTAGAGTCAGTAAAAATTATAAAAAAAATTTGCAGAGAATTTTCAATGTGCTCCAAAGCTAAAAGTAAAGCACGTGCCTCAGCAGAGAAAATTGAGCACTGTTATGCTCTCATACAAAGGAGTAAATTGTGGGGTGAAGATTGAAGAATAAGCAGGGTTGGTTTTATTTGCCTTTATTTTGACAGCATATTGGAGTGAGAGCTTCAATCGTCTGTTTTGAAGTGAAGGTTCATTGGCTTCGATGTACAAGCTTTGCACCGGCGAAGTTCTAAATGCTCCCAAGGCAAGTCGTAAGCCCTGATGATGTACTGAGTCCAGCATCTGCTTATATGATTCTCTGGCAGAGTCGTATATTATGCTTCCATAGTCCAGCCGGGAACGAATTAGTGTTCTATAGAGTCTCAAAAGAACCATGTAATCTGCTCCCCATTTTGTTTTTGCCAGTACTTTCATTATATTCATAGCTTTAAGACACCTGTTTTTTAGTGATTTCAAATGAGGAATGAAAGTCATTTTGTTGTCAAAAAGAAGTCCTAAGAACTTAATTTCTTTAACAACATTAATCGGTTCTCTATTAATGAAGAGTTCTGGATCAAGATGAAGGGATCGCTGGATACAGAAGTGGGTACAGACTGTTTTTGATTTAGAGAATTTGAATCCATTTTCAACTGACCACTGATATATTTTGTGAATACATAACTGCAGTTGTCTTTCAATTGTACTCATGTTCTTCCCTCTATAGCAGATGCAGAGATCGTCCACATATAGGCTGCAGAATATATTAGATCCAATGATATTCTCAATGCTGTTTATTTTAATGCTGAAAAGAGTGACAGAAAGAATGCTTCCCTGAGGAACTCCAATTTCTTGTTTGTGAATATCCGACAAGGTGTTTCCTACTTGGACTTTAAAATATCTGCTAGCCAAAAAGTTGGAAATAAAGATGGGTAATCGTCCTCTAAAACCCATGTGGTAAAGATCTTTCAAGATCCCATATCTCCATGTTGTATCATATGCTTTTTCCAAGTCAAAAAAGACAGCAACAACATGTTCTTTTCTAATGAAACCATCTCTAATATAAGTTTCCAGTCGGATTAATTGATCCAAAGTGCACTTTCCACGTCTAAACCCACATTGATAGTCACTTATTTGTTTCTTCGACTCCAGAGTCCAAACGAGCCGATTATTTACCATTCTCTCCATCGTTTTACAGAGGCAACTGGTAAGAGCGATTGGTCGATAGTTATTTGGATCTGAATGGTCTTTTCCTGGTTTAGGTATAGGAATTACGGATGCTTCTTTCCAGGAGGGTGGTATTTGTCCAGAAGACCAGACAGAGTTGAAATTATCTAAAAGAAGAGATAATATGCTTTGGGGTAAGTGCTTTAAGAATTGATAGTGAATTTGGTCTGGCCCAACAGCAGTGTCATGGGAACATTTTAAAGAGTGTATTAATTCATCCATCTTGAAAGGTTGATTATATATTTCTTTGTTATCAGAACAGAAGTTCAATTTTTCCCTTTCCTGCTGTATTCGAATTAACTGGAACTCAGGGAGGCAGTTTTCTATTGACGAATTCTTTTCAAAGGATTCTGCTAATGTATTTGCTATATCCATTTCCTTTGTCTGAAGAATATCTAGTTTTTTAATATGTTGAATATTAAATCCATTTCCAATGCCCTTCATTTTGCGAATCATGTTCCAGATCCTCTTCATGGGAGTATAACATGTTAAACTTGATACAAATTGTCTCCAGCTTTGTTTCTTTGCTTCATTTATAGGTCTGCGAGCTTGAGCTCTACAAATTTTAAAAGATATAAAATTAGCCGTTGAAGGCTGTTTATTAAAAAGTCTTTCTGCCTTTTTCCGTGCCCCGATAGCTTTTTTACACTGCTTGTTAAACCAGGGGTTAGCTTTACAGTGCGATTTAGAGGATGTCTTTGGAATTGTTTCATTTGCAATATCATTTAACTGTTCAGTAAAAGTTTCTAGAGAGTTCTGATTGTCTTGAGTTGCTGAAATAAATTTTTCATAACACATAATTTCGAAAGAAGGCCAATTTGCTTTTTTAAGTTGCCATCTTGAAGGTTTTGTTGGACATCCGATTTGGGAAATGAGGTAATAAGTGGAAAGTGGTCACTTCCACATAAATCGTCCCAGACCTGCCATGTACAATCTAAAAAAATTTCAGCACTGCATATAGTCAAATCAATTGCAGAATACGTGCCATGACCTGGATGAAGGTAGGTTTTGGTTCCATCATTTAGTAAACACAAGTCATTATTATGTATAAAATCCTCCATTCTCTTTCCTTTAGCATCACATCGATCTTCTCCCCATAAAGGATTATGGCTATTAAAATCACCCATAAGTATAAATGGAGTCGGCAATTGTGCTACAAGTTTGTCCAATTCTCCCAATGTAATAACTTCGCTGGGAGGCATGTAGATAGAGCATAATGTAATGACTCTATGAAAGGTGATACGCACTGCTACTGCCTGTATTTGGGTATCCAGTACAATGTGACTGTGAATAATATCCTTTTTAACCAAGACAGCTGATCCACCAGAAGGTCTTTGTGCATTTGGTCCATATACATTAAACAGTCTAAAATTTTTAACAGTCAGGGGATCATTTGGAGATAAGTGAGTCTCCTTAATACAATAGGCAAGGGGATTTAAAACAGCAGTTAAACGTTGTAACTCTGCAAAATTAGCTTTTAAACCCCGACAATTCCATTGAATTATAAGATTACTCATCTTCAAGTGGGGAGGATAGGTACAAGTCCTTTATTCTTGCACTTAGGGGAAAGACTACGACTTCGACTAGTCATAGGTTCTGACATTTCGACATCTTTTGGGATGTCATGTTTTGAAGTTCTGTTTTTATCTTGGTTTGGTAGTCGAGTTACTGTACTTTGAGATTTCTTTTTCTCTCTGGGTTCTCTTTGTTCCAAATGGGTATCTTGAGTCGGATTGGTTTGGATACATACATTCTTGCTTTTTTGTGGAGATGAATTCTTATTACCACTAATAACTTGAGGTTTGTCTGTAGAAATCCAAGTCAGTTCCGTCTGAGTACTAATTTCTCGTATATTTGGTTTGACCACAGCAGAGTAGGATCTATTCTGCGTGACGGCAGGGAGACCTTCAACAAGTTTTCGGGCTTCAGGATAGCTCACCTTCTTTGTATGTTTAATTTTTTGTATTTCCTTCTCTTTAATCCAAGCAGGGCATTTCTTTGATGAGGCTGCATGATCACCAAGACAGTTTTTACATTTAGTGGAATTAGTACAGTTTGTTTCATGGTCATCCTTACCACAATTGTGGCAAACAGCCTTATTTTTGCATCCAGCAGAACCATGACCAAATTTCTGACATTTAAAACATCTCAACGGGTTCGGTATGTAGATATCTACAGTGACACTTAGATATCCTATTTGAATTCTCTCTGGCGGGAGAGGTCTGTTAAAAGTCAGAATGTATGTTCCTGTTGGAATTATTTGTCCATCTTTTTTTATACTAATTCTTTTGACATCAATCACACCTAGATGATTCAGTTCTGAGGTAATGTCAGCTTCATCCATGTCTTGCAATTCTCTGGTGCGGATCACTCCTTTGCTGTTATTCAGAGAAGGGTGACAGAATGCTCTCATTGTGACTCCAGCCAGATTTGTTGCTCGTAATAAGTTCTCCGAGTTTGCTTTCCGAGCACACTCCACCAAAATTTGTCCCGATCGCAGCTTTTTAATATCCTTGACTGTTCCTGCTATTCCTGTGATTCCTTTCTGAATAGCAAAAGGAGACAGTTTAGTGAGAGGGCTGTCAATTGATAGAGACTCAAGTAAAATAAATCTTTGCCAATTTCCATCTTTGGAAGAAAAAAGGTTAGTGGTTAGTTCAACTTCCAAGTCTTGTTCCAGTATCCGTTTTTTGGTATTTTGTTTATTTGCCATGTTTAGAAAGAATAGATTCATCATCTCTGCTCCTCACCCACCTCGGAGTCCAACAAGGGGATGTACAGTGCCGCAGGAATCCACCGGATGTACACCAAGGATACAGAAATGATATACTTGAGCATATAAATACAAGATTTATACTACTCAATTGACCCTACGCCAGTGCCTTCTGGAAGAGGTGAAAACTAAATAGTTGGTTGTAATTCTGAACCAAGTCCAGGGCAAATCCTGACAAGCCGATTGATTGGAATGGGCCATTCCAACCTCTCGTCTGAATGAAGTAGGAGCCAAAGTGACGTGTTGGATATATGGCGGCCGCAGCAGGCCAAAATCCTCAAGCACCAGGATCTCTTCCTCCACTGACACGAGTCACAACTCACGGCATACAAGTTGCCCCATTTGTCGCCTCTTACGATCAGCAAGGGGGTGCTAGGGACCTATTCTACCCCGGGTCCCCACGGGGGCAATTAAAATGAACAACAAAAACAAAAACCTTTAATCTCACTGTAAAGAGCTGAACGGAATAATATTGTATTTATTGGTCACCTGGCACTTTGACGTTGATGATGTCACTGAACAGCATGTCATCTTGCGCTTTCTTGGCGAGAGAGTGAGATCGCAGTGCAAACTCATCCTGCTCCACGCGTGTCACACCAAACGCAGCGGCCAGACGGTCTGCCGAGTGACCCATCGTCTCTGCGGTGGAGAATTCAGCTACAGCCGGCAGCTAAACACACACACAGAAATACATACAGACAAAGATTCAGGAGTGCTTAGCAACTGTAATCAGCCTTGAGCTAATGAAATATTACTTGGCAGAACAATTGTTTATGTTTATTATTATTTATAGATTTAATTAACGAGCATTGTTGTCTTACATTGTTTCTGACATTGAATAAAAGCAATAAACCCCTCAATGCCATGCGTTACCTTTACAATGAGGTAAAAAATCTGCTTAGCGTGACACGTCATCGCTAAAATCTTGTATTGTAAAATGGTAAAATCA
The DNA here is from genome assembly GCA_032164185.1 of Moxostoma hubbsi. Taxonomy (NCBI): domain Eukaryota; kingdom Metazoa; phylum Chordata; class Actinopteri; order Cypriniformes; family Catostomidae; genus Moxostoma; species Moxostoma hubbsi. The sequence continues at coordinate 4,049,067 of JAVLUX010000022.1, read as the reverse complement.
CAGGGGTAATTACTTCAACAGTGTGAACAATGTTGTTATGTTGTCAAGATTGTGTTCCCCACACACGAGGTGTGCTACAGGTAATATGTGAGGTGTATTATGGGTAATGTAGTACCTCAGGTGCGAGGTGAGCGAGGCGGATGGAGCCCAGCAGAGAGAGTCGGGCGCCGAGGGTCTTCGCCTTGTTGAGTGACAGCATTGTCTTCCTCATCTTGCGGCTGTGGCGAATCGGAACGTCAGACATAAACTCGACCCCACCAGCGACCACGGCATCACACTGACCAGCAGCAATCAAACCAACAGCTAGAAAACAAATCAAATGTTGTTCTTGTGTGATTTTGTTCAGTCTGTGGCAGAATATAATTTATCTAAAATAGGTGATGATGCATCATCCATAAAATGTGTGTAACATATGAATTTAGTAACTCAATAAATCTATGTCCTAGTCACATTTCGCCTGAAAATCAAAAGAAACAAAAAATACATGTATATTTTTCATAAAGGTAAATGAGGCCCGTTTTAAGGATAGTAAGGATTTTTGCATTGACATTTTTTATATTTTCTTGATAATTACGCATATATCCCCCCTCCAATTCAATAACGGTCATGCTAAAGAAATATACTTTTTTTTTTTCAATTGTAGTATTTCTATATCATGGTAGTATCTGTGTCATTCTAAAACTTTTTTTTGACATTTTGACATTCAAAATATATTTAATATAATATATGTTTTCACCCATAAAAGCTGCGGGTTTGTAATTTTCATGACTGAAAATTCAAGGGGCATGTGTGTCACCATATTTTGATAATGACCCATCTGCTGTAATGTTATTCATTTATGATGTATTTTAGTTTTTTTAATAATCTATAACTATAATAACATTATCTATAATGAGATTCTATGAGAATAATGGGAGTTACAAAGAACTTTAAGCAAAATGTCTGTATGAATTACAGTAATGAGTCTTGTGGTTAAAATGTCAATCTGTGCATTGTTATTGGGGAAAAATGGCCTAAAATAAGCTTAATTTTCTTTATGCAAACATTTCATATGATTTTGGGGTGAAATGTGACCTGATGTTTGTGACACTACAGACGCTTTGTGTAAATGTGCTCATTCATTACCTGTAGTCATGGCTTGATTGGAGGAAATACACGCCATAGTCACTGTGTGAGCAGGAATCTTATCAGAGAATCCAGCACCAAGTGCCGCCTACAGGGAAACATTAACAATGAATGAAAAGCTTAACATCATTACTAAACAATTTCATACTCAGAAGCATGTACCAATTTAAAAGCCGAAATCACTAACTAGGACTGGGTGATAATATTGATTTTCCGATGCATCGCGATCTTCATGTGAAAGATCTTTATAACGATTCTTAAATCCCAAGATCATTCTTTTACTTAATTAACAAATCCGCCACTACAATGCAAGTAAATCACTCACACATTTTGCACTATGCAACAAAAAATATCTATGATTAGCCACTGGCTGGTAAATGTTCAGACTTCACTCACCAGTGACTGAGTAGTATAGTGTATAATTAGTTATTGAATAATGACTCTTTTAATACACTCTCTATTATTTAAAGTTGGTTGTTAATCAAAAGAACAAAAATGAAACATGTAATGCTAATCATGAATAGCATGGATGAGGTAAAGCCGTTTGAGTCACTCGCTTTAATATATGCTCACTTATAGATGCTCTTTATAGATTTGGTTTTCTTAAAGAGACAGTACCGATTTTCAGCACGTGTTCAACAAATCAATTTAAATACTTGTATACAGTACAAATTATGCATGTGAACAATAAACATAAAATATAATATCTGCAAAATAATATATTTATTCATTGCATAATTAAAAAAAAAAAAATTTTTAAAAGCTAAAACGTGACAAAATATGCAAAAACTAATTAAATATAATTATTAAAATGAACATTTCCTTAATGTACCTAGTTGGAAGGTCCCCTGTATAATTAACAGCATTAGCTGGGAGAGAGTTTCTTTCATATGCAAGCAAAGTGGACATTCTAACTGAAATATACACAAATGAATTTATATCGAATCTAAATTTGAAATGGAAAATCTGTATCAATATCCAGCTCTACCAATAACAATGCAAAAACATTTGTTTGCTGTAATATTCTGTGGAATGAAAAATCTAGACAGATGTTTGACCTCTTGGCCACCCTAAACTTTAAAATTCTGTTCATCAGTCTATCAATCTGACAGGAGTCTGACAGCCACAAAGACTGACCTCTCTGGCCACATTACTAGTCTTCACTTCCTGAATGACCGTTCCATAGACGATATAATCAACAACGTCTTGCGATACACCAGTTCTGTTCAGCAGACCCCTGAAAAACAAACAAACACACACGCACACAATTAAATTATGTACTAATTAAATGAGTTGGCTAAGTGTAGGTGATGAGTATATATATATATATATATATATATATATATATATATATTCTATGTATATTAGGGGTATAAACAATATTGTATCGTAATGTATCATACAACATGTCACTCACGATTCAATACCATATGTATCGTACGACACAGACAAATATTGTGTAAATAAAACAAAGCAGCGCAATATTAAGAGCCGCAAAACAGTCTCTTCCCCGGAGAGGCGGCATTGAGTGCTCACAGGAGCAACAGATCTACAGTATGTAGGCGAGAAGATTGATGGCAAATGCCAAATAGATTGTAGCTTTACAGCTTGTCAGATTTGCCAAACAAAGGTGCCATGTCCCAGCACATAAAACAAATCGGTGGATTTGCGATGCAAAAACACAGCAGCAAAATGTGCCTCTCCCAGATGACACAGATTATGGCACTCATAAGTAACAAAAACAAGCTATTCATATATCATACAATGTAAGAAATCCCAGATTACAAACAAATGAGACTTATTATTCTCTGGATTTTACGTCAAAATGTAAACGTATGAGAACACTTGCGCACATGTTATAAGCCAGTAATAACGGCAGTAAAGTTTACATGCAACACGAAACCGGCAGAAGAGGACAAAAAATTATGAATGCCAATCTGTTTTTGCTCAAGCCGCTAAATAATATTGAATTCTAAACATACACTCACTGACCACTTCATTAGGTACACCCGTACAACTACTTTTCAATCGATTATTTAATCAGCCAATCATGTGGCAGCAGTGCAATGCATAAAATCAAGCCGATACGGGTCAGGAGCTTCAGTTAATGTTAACATCAACCATCAGAATGGGGAGATAATGTCATGCATGGCATGATTGTTGGTGCCAGACGGGCTGGTTTGAGTATTTCTGTAACTGCTGCTCTCACAGACACAGATTGTCAGAAATACATTTCCGTAGTAATACTTCATGCACAACAGTCTCTAGAGTGTATAGAGAATGGAGCAAAAAACTAAAAACATCCACCGAGCGGAAGTTCTGTGGGTGAAAACGGCTTGCTATTGATGTCAGAGGAGAATGGCCAGACTGGGCCAAGCTGACAGGAAGGTGACAGTAACCTAAATAAACACATGTGACAACAGTGCCATGCAGAAAAGCATTTCTGAACATACAACACATTGAACATTGAGGCGGATGGGCTACAGCAGCAGAATACCCCTCCGGGTACAACTACTGTCATCTAAGAACAGGAAACAGGCTGCAGTGGGCACAGGCTCACCATATCTGGACAGTAGACGACTGGAAATAAACACTGCCTGGTCTGACATGCAGATGGTACGGTCAGAATTTGGTGTAAACAACTTGAATCCATGGATCCATCCTGCCTTGTCAACGGTTTAGGCTAGAGGTGGCGATGTAATGGTGTGGGGAATGTTAACTTGGCACACATTAGGCAAATTAATACCAATTCCGCATCTTTTAAATGCTACAGTATACCTGAGTATTGTTGTTGACCTTGTGCATAACTTTATGACCACGGTCTACAAATCTTTTAATGGCTACTTCCAGCAGGATAACGCATCATGTCACAAAGCACACGTCTTCTCAAACTGGCTCCGGGAACATGACAATGAGTTCAGTGTACTCTAATGATCACCAGATCTCAATCCAATAGAGCACCTTTGGGATGTGTTGGAACAGGACATTCACACTATGAATGTGCTGCTGACAAATGCGTGATGCTGTCATGTCAGCGTGGGGCAGAATCTCTAAGGAATGTTTTCAGCACCTTGTTGAATCATGCCATGAAGTATTCAAGCCGTTCTGGGGCAAAGGGGGTAAACTACACAGTATTAGAGAGGTGTACTCAATAAAGTGGTTGAGTGTATATGGTAAAACCATAGCTCTGGTTCTTTTTTCACCACTAAATAACATTGAAAGAAGCTTTTTTTCCCGTGCTACAGCCACTTTAGCTTTCTCTAGGGGCTTTGAGACATTAACAGGGCTTTTCCTGTATCGAACATTTTCATAAAATTTGTTCGGCGGTCCGAAATTGCAGCTACCGAAGCAAATTATATGATATAAAGTGCCAAACACAAGAAGAATAAGAGCTAAATATGCTTCTCATGTGGTATGCGGATGAGCGCGGGGTAACTGAAGACTGGTATCACTTGCGAGCCGCACGATCCACTGAGAATCTCTCGTACAAATGATGCTGCCACTCACTGGATGTTTTGTGTAAGAAATAGATCAATATTTAAAAAAAAATTTTAACTAAAAATTAAAGGTTAAGCCTGTTGGCAAGCTCACCACGAGAGTACTGATACATAAATATGAAAACAACAAAAGCACAGTGTTGTTTACAACAGAGGAGCATAGATATCATACATAGATGCTCATTCAGCTGGTTTGGATATGTCAACAGCAGCGCCATCTTTGAACGGTCAACAAGGAGAGCTTGAGCTTTAAATGGTTTGAATGCAAGTGAATGGAGCTCCTTGCTCAAACCGCTGCATAAACTGCTTTTGTGTGGCTAAAGTACTGCGGTCCATAGAAACAGCTGCTAATAAGATATCTACATTTGAATATCTATGCAGAAGAGGCTTTTGTGCTTACGGCACCTCAACGAGCTGGCCGGAAGTGAACATTTTTAAGTAAAAAAAAAAAGTTTAAATAACTATACATTTCTTTCAAACGCCTAGCGTTTTGCTTCAGAAGACATTAATTAGACCTCTGGAATCGTATGGATTATTTTTATGATGGCTATATGTACTTTTTGGAACTTCAAAAATTTGGCACCCATTCACTTGCATTTTATGGACCAACAGAGCAGACAATCAAGGGTGAGTTATATTTATATAAGATAATTTTCATTTTTGTGTGAACTATTCCTTTAAGGCATGATTTTCTATAAAGCTGCTTTTAAACGATGTGCATTATGAAAAGTGCTACACAAATATAAATGACTTAGGTGTAGACAAACTCATTTTTCTCAAGAAAAAGGTGAAAATTGTTAGTTCATATGAGTTTGTCTCATTAAAATCAAACAAAATAAATGCAACGCTGTTTAAGTTACTCTATTATACAGCTCTACTTTTTGTTGCAAAAGTCTGACAAAGAGCTGTTTGTATGTATGTATATATATATATATATATATATAAATACTGTATATACACATGTTTGTGAGGTAACATACTGTAATGCAGCTCTGGCCAGATCATGGGGCATCAGATCAGCATATCTAATGATAAAGACAGAAAGACAGAGAAGAGGTAAGTTACAGCACAAGATGCAGTAAAGGGACACAGACTGTCAGATCTGCAAACATTTCCGTAGTAATACTTCAACATTAACAATATCTGAATCATTCATTTTGCACTCATCAGCATCTCGTAATGGATTAGATGAAACAGAGATCAAAATGATAGTTCACTAGTCCCACAATCCCTTTAAAACACCTTCAACACAAACACAGACACACTTACGTAGTGCCGGACAGGAGGAAGGGGGTTCGGACGCCATCAACCAAAACAATGTTCTTCACTCCTGGTTTGGCTAGAGTCTTCTTGCTTTTTGCTGTTTGATTATAACAGACAGAAAAAGATTCACAAAGAGTCTGTAAATAATCACAATACTTGAAAATGAAGGCAATGATGTGCTATTGTGTACATTCTGCTCAAATGCATCACAACTGGACTGAACACTGAGATGATTCACTTTGAGATGATGGGAGTGTTAATGGATAGCTTTCTCCAGGTATTACAGACCTCCTTGAGTAAAACAGAGTTTAATGATTACATTATGATTGCATGATGAAACTTACCTTGAGCTTGCAGATGGGCAGATGTGCTGAGAGACCGTGAAGCTGGAGAGAGAATGATAAATCACATATTAATATTGAGTATTTCAGTGGTCTGCACAATACAAAGTGTTTGTTATCTTGCCACTGTTGAAATCTCAAGGTGTCTTACCAAAGAGGGCGGCTCGTGCAGACGTCACCGGACCGCTCCTCAGAGAATACCTCAACATGGATGCCATCTTTAACTTCCTGTAACATTTAAAGTCATCAGTCACTTTAGATGAAGAGGATAATTCAGCTCTTTAATCATAATCTGATGAATTATAAATTTGAATCTTTTGCTAAATAAATGAATCTTGCTAAAAAATGCTAAAAGCAAGGGCATGCAAAGAAAAGTGCAACTATATGAAACATGTCCAGTCAGTACATACAAATTGTTGTCAACTTCATATATTTTGTATAATTATAAACTTTATTACTCATCAAACCTCATCTGGTGAATATAGGCTACAAAAAGCTGAATTTGGTAAATATTTAATATAGAGCATTTTAACAGGTTGTAGAGATTTTCAATGGGGTTCAGGTCTGGAGATTGGGCTGGCCATGACTGGGTCTTGATCTGGTGGTCCTCCGTCCACACCTTGATTGACCTGTCTGTGTGGCATGGAGCATTGTCCTGCTGGAAAAATCCAATCCTCGGAGTTGGGGAACATTGTCAGAGTTTTCTTCCAGGATAACCTTGACTGTTGCTTGATTCATGCGTCCTTCACAAAGACGAATCTGCCTGTTTCCAGCTTTGCTGAAGCACCCCCAGATCATCACAGATCCTCCACCTGGTCATCTAATGATTAGATGGAGTCCTGGAGAGGCCTTCAAGCCACAGTGTCTCGCACCCATTGTGAAATTTGGTGGAGGATCGGAGCAAGACCCTGTCATGGTCAGCCCAATCTTCAAACCTGAACCCCATTGAAAACCTCTGGAATGTGATCAAGAGGAAGATGGATGGGCCACAAGCCATCCAACAAAGCTGAGCTGCTTGAATTTTTGCATAAAGTCACCCAACAGCAATGTGAAAGACTGGTGGAGAGCGTGCCAGGACGCATGAAAGCTGTGATTGAAAATCAGGGTTATTCCACCAAATATTGATTTCTGAACTCTTCCTAAAACATTAGTATTGCTTTGTTTAAAAATGAATATGAACTTTATTCTTTCCATTATTCGAGGTGTGATTCTATTTTGTTATTTTTACCAGTTGTCATTTTCTGCAAATAAATGCTCTAAATGACAATATGTTGTCAGTACTTTATAGAATAAAACAAAAAATTTAATTCGACTCAAACACATACCTATAAATAGTAAATCCAGAGAAACTGATCATTTTGTAGTGATACTTTATTCCAGAGCCGCATATCTATATACATATCTATCTCTCTCTCTCTCTCTTATATATATATATATATATATATATATATATACACACACACACACACACTCACCTAAAGGATTATTAGGAACACCTGTTCAATTTCTCATTAATGCAATTATCTAATCAACCAATCACATGGCAGTTGCTTCAATGCATTTAGGGGTGTGGTCCTGGTCAAGACAATCTCCTGAACTCCAAACTGAATGTCAGAATGGGAAAGAAAGGTGATTTAAGCAATTTTGAGCGTGGCATGGTTGTTGGTGCCAGACGGGCCGGTCTGAGTATTTCACAATCTGCTCAGTTACTGGGATTTTCACGCACAACCATTTCTAGGGTTTACAAAGAATGGTGTGAAAAGGGAAAAACATCCAGTATGCGGCAGTCCTGTGGGCGAAAATGCCTTGTTGATGCTAGAGGTCAGAGGAGAATGGGCCGACTGATTCAAGCTGATAGAAGAGCAACTTTGACTGAAATAACCACTCGTTACAACCGAGGTATGCAGCAAAGCATTTGTGAAGCCACAACATGCACAACCTTGAGGCGGATGGGCTACAACAGCAGAAGACCCCACCGGGTACCACTCATCTCCACTACAAATAGGAAAAAGAGGCTACAATTTGCAAGAGCTCACCAAAATTGGACAGTTGAAGACTGGAAAAATGTTGCCTGGTCTGATGAGTCTCGATTTCTGTTGAGACATTCAGATGGTAGAGTCAGAATTTGGCGTAAACAGAATGAGAACATGGATCCATCATGCCTTGTTACCACTGTGCAGGCTGGTGGTGGTGGTGTAATGGTGTGGGGGATGTTTTCTTGGCACACTTTAGGCCCCTTAGTGCCAATTGGGCATCGTTTAAATGCCACGGCCTACCTGAGCATTGTTTCTGACCATGTACATCCCTTTATGGCCACCATGTACCCATCCTCTGATGGCTACTTCCAGAAGGATAATGCACCATGTCACAAAGCTCGAATCACTTCAAATTGGTTTCTTGAACATGATAATGAGTTCACTGTACTAAAATGGCCCCCACAGTCACCAGATCTCAACCCAATAGAGCATCTTTGGGATGTGGTGGAACGGGAGCTTCATGCCCTTGATGTGCATCCCACAAATCTCCATCAACTGCAAGATGCTATCCTATCAATATGGGCCAACATTTCTAAAGAATGCTTTCAGCACCTTGTTGAATCAATGCCACGTAGAATTAAGGCAGTTCTGAAGGCGAAAGGGGGTCAAACACAGTATTAGTATGGTGTTCCTAATAATCCTTTAGGTGAGTGTGTGTGTATATATATATATATATATATATATATATACACACACACACACACACACACACACACACACACACACATATATATCTATATATCTATATCTATATCTAATATATATATATATATATATATATATATATATATATATATATATATATATATATATATATGCATTCAACTGATCACAATGTATAGTCTGGACATTAATAATATGAAAAATGACATAAAAAAATCCTCCATGTGCAGCAATGACAGCTTTGCAGAATCTTCACATTCTAGCTGTCAGTTTGTCCAGATACTCAGGTGACCTTTCACCCCACACTTCCTGTAGCACTTGCCATAGATGTGTCTGTCTTGTCGGGCACTTCTCATGCACCTTACAGTCTAGCTGATCCCACAAAAGCTCAACGGGGTTTAGATCCGTAACACTCTTTTCCAATTATCTGTTGTTCAATGTCTGTTTCTTTGCCCACTTGAACCTTTTCATTTTGTATTTCTGTTTCAAAAGTGTCTTTTTCTTTGCAATTCTTCCCATAAGTCTGCACCCCTGAGTCTTCTCTTTACTGTTGTACATGAAACTGGTGTTGAGCAGGTAGAATTCAATGAAGCTGTCAGCGGAGGACATGTGAGGTGTCTATTTCTCAAACTAGAGACTCTGATGTACTTATCCTCTTGTTTAGTTGTACATCTGGTCTTCCACATCTCTTCCTGTCCTTGTTAGAGCCAGTTGTGCTTGAAGACTGTAGTGTACATCTTTGTATGAAATCTTCAGTTGTTTGGCAATTTCAAGAATTGTACAGCCTTCATTCCTCAAAACAATGATTGACTGACGAGTTTCTAGAGAAAGCAGTTTCCTTTTTTGCCATTTTTGACCTTAACACATGCCAATCTATTGCATACTGTGGCAACTCAAAAACAAACACAATGTTAAGCTTCATTTAATGAACCAAATAGCTTTCAACTGTGTTTGATAGAAGTGTTTTTCTAGTAGCAAATGATCAGTTTAGCATGATTACTCAAGGACAAGGTGTTTGAGTGATGGCTGCTGGAAATGGGGCCTGTCTAGATTTGAACAAAAATTACTTTTTTCAGATACTGATGGTGCTAGTTTTTTTTTTACATCAGTATGTCCTGACTATACTTTGTGATCAGTTGAATGCCACTTTGGTGAATTAAAGTACCAATTTCCTTCAAAAACAGCAAAATCTGTAGATTATTCCAAACTTTTGGCCGCCAGTGTGTGTGTGTGTGTGTGTGTGTACATATATATATATATATATATATATATATATATATATATATATATATATATACACACACAGTATATGTTCATTTGTAAATGATTAGTGATAATGCGGGTATTTCTGAGATAAATACGGGGGGAGTGGGGAGTGTATGTGCGTGTATATGTGACCCTTCACCTACTTCTGTCAGCCGGCTGTACAAGGACAAATACGCTGCGACATTAAACGTCTAATCAGCTGCTCAAACTCTTGGTATCATTATAAAATAAATATAAAAACAACACTAAAAATCTGATCACATAACCATAAATAACAGTAAAAACATGAAGCACAAATCAAACTTTAGCACACAACAGGATAGTGAACATTCACTCTCCAGCATGTCAAATAGTGTGTAAGATTTTCATCAGGCTTTATCGTGTACACCCAGAGAGTCTATTGTTGTATAAGTGTATAAATGTAAATCTTTTTACCTGTTATTGTCGTGAAGGTGAAGAGAGTTTGATGTTTGATGTGGTGTCGCGTCTCTGCCCAATGACTACAGCAGTGCACGAGCCGCAGGACCCCGCCGATCCCTAGCAGACCGAAACACTGCCTGAGCAAAAAAAAAAAAAAAAAAAAACTTTGAATGGGAGACGAATGAGAATACCAACAGATGTCTGTCTACAGGGATTTTAGATCTCCTTCGAATGCAAACGAATAATTCACATTATATATTTTTTGGCATATATTACATATTTGTAAACTTTTTTGTAATTCTAAAATAGAAGCAAATTTATTTTATGATTATCTTTTATAGACTTACATCTATCATTTGTATAGTAACACGTTTTGATTTGATTGAAATAGAAATCAACATTTGCTTTAGAAAATGTATTAGAACGATTCTGAGACATTCTTCAGAATTTTTTAAATATAACAATAATAATAATGAATCCGTTTAAAAAATATTCAACATACTTTTTTCCGGTTAAAACAAAAAATATATATTTTGCAATAATAATGGAGCATGGATGGTGGTATAAATGTCTATAATTTTCTGTATTTCAAAAATAATTGCGTAATTATTATTATTAAATCCTTAAAACAACTCAAAAGAAATGGCAGCTTTGTTAATTAAATTAATGAACTCACTAATTAGATACATTTACTTTACTTATTTATTAATTTAATAGAAGATCCTGCCGCATAATACATTTAGCCTATTATACAATGTATAATTAAATTTCCGTAATATGCACAAAAATGTCTTCTGTAGTACGTGTACTGATTTATATTGTGCGTGTGTGGATAGATAGATAGATAGATAGATAGATAGATAGATAGATAGATAGATAGATAGATAGATAGATAGATAGATAGATAGATAGATAGATAGATTTTAAGCTGTTCAAAAGAGGTGCTGAATTATTATTACGGGCTCGCGCTGGTACGTGCGTGCACGCGCACTGGCGGTGACGTCATTGATCAGGATGGCTAGCGCGAGATTGCTGTTGGTGCGCGACTGCTGCAGAATTGTGAAGAAAATCGAAGGTGACAAACTTATAAATATGCTCTTTATTGACTTATATATATGTGTGTGTATACACTATTAGTGAAGTTGAGTGAGATTAGGCGTGGTAACCTGCATGAATGAACTCTAAAGTGGATGAACTTTGACCCAGTTCTGTGAGTTCAGATCAAGGCAGTGGGTCACAGGTAAGTCAATAGGGGTATCGTAATATTATTAGTAATATATGCGCTATAAATAATGTATTACTAACTGTGTACAGTTTTGAAAACATTTGAAAGTGTTCATTCGCTTCCAAAATTGTTTCTATGGTAACCGTAGTTATTGTAACTACTTTCAAATCAGATTAAATTAACATGGGATCTCACTCAAACAGTGAAAGAAACTTTCTGTAATTATTTTTATTACAGTGTGTGTGTGGCTAATACAAATTTACCACAGTTTTACCATAGAAACATTAATATTATGGTATTTTTGAGAAATTATTACCATAGTACCAAAGTAAATGACTGTAAGGGCTCCTTTTGTACACAAACTCTTCTGTATCATTGAATGAGTGAGGAAAATCATAATCTATTAATGTTCTTTCTAAATTAATTAGAATATTATAAAAAATATAATTTATATCATAATATTATAATAATCTAGATTATAATACAGTAACATTTATAATCCACATTCATCATGTATATTGATGTGTGTGTTTGTTCAGTGTGTTACTGTCTTTATAATTAGGCTATTTGTATTATTTTAATTATACTCATATATTTATTTATCCATATGCATCAAAACATCCTGTGACCTCTGATTGGATGCACACAGTTGCTTGTACTCACATGTGAAGTGTGTTTGGTCATGTGAATGTGACTGGTGGGGTGGGGGGGAACTGAGTTAAAGGTCACTTATATTTCCAATGATGACCGGATTCTGGGCCAAAGGTCATCATGTCACCTGTTGCATGTAGTTTTATTAATACACACTGTAATCCTTAAGAATGCAATAGTGTGTCATTCCTCCAATTTGAACATTGATTATCTGTCTGGGATCATAATGATACAAATTATTATTAACATGGATTATTCTGGTGGCCTAAAGCTAAATAAAGTACTTCTAACAGCATGTTACTCAGAGCAGGAGTTTGAGTTTGTTGTGAAATGTGTAATCATTAGGAATGTCAAAAATATAGATACATTGATTATTGATCGGCACGGTATTTTCTCGGTACATTTTTCAGACATCGATGCATTAAAATATACACAGGAAGTGTTGATGCGGTACAAGTGTCAGTCCAGAGATGTGAATCTAGTCACCATACACAAAAAAGTTGCAAAGGTTATCTTCAAGAATGAACAAAGTGATGTTGATGAGTTTGCAGGTTAATGTATGAAAATGGTCAACATGATCATATGGGAAGTCGGCTTGTTGATTCCGAGAGTTCTGATACGCTAGGATCGGCCACATTATGCCGACATAACGACAAACGCCATCTCCTCTCAGACATTTTTGCATCAGCTCCAGTGTGTTTACCTTCCCCTCAGGCACGACCGGAAGCACGTTGTGTCAGTAGCATGAGAGATCCGAGTTCAGATGCCATATTTATACCAGGATGTAACTGTGTTCACAGAAGCAGTGACGAGCGCAATTCAGAGGTTGCATTTTTCCATCTAACATTTCCTTCTTACTCCACTGAAGGTTAGATTATGTTTTGGAGATACATTTTATAAAATATGCATTCCTCTTCACTGTATTACAGCCTGTACAGCTGAAAATGACTCGTTTTTGCGCCCCTCTGTGGACAATACACCTGTAAAATGGACCACACGTGCCCATACGCCCAACAACAGTTATCGCTTTGGCCACTGGGGGCAGTGTTTCGAATTTCAGTAAGCACAGACCGATTTTAGTTAAATTCAACCTACTGTTTCTGATTTCACTGTGAGTCTGAACGATTAGAAATGGTGATGTTTATCATGCCATTTTTCTGTATAGAGCCTTTAATAGGTATAATTCAAGCTGTCAAACCACAAAAAGACATACCTGTAACTGAAAATACACTGTGTAGACTATATGAAAGATACATATACACAATATGTCCTTTGCTCATGGTTTAAGCCGAAATGAATGGATAACTATGCGAGTTGTGGCTGGGCTTCCAAAGTTGTGTTGAAAAATATCTATGAAGATACAATAACTACTGTGCAACAATTAGCCCAGTTTATATCTGAAAAAATGCAGATCGATAGATCGATAATCATCTGAAAAATGTTCTGCATCCATCCCAAGCCTAGTAATTATTTGCATTCAGTCTAGAAGAAACACTGAAAGTACTGAAGTGTTCAAATATCACTCATATAAACTCAAACCAGCATGACTGCTTTTTCAAAAACAACAATTACAAATGTTACATTGTTTAAAAGAAAATGACCACTGTGCTATATGAAGGACTCTGTGACCTCACTTGGTTCAAGTGCAACTATAGATATATATTTTTTTTATCTTTTTGGTCATAGGTCATGGACAAAGAAGTCTCTCCATATCATCAGCTGTGCTGGGTAACTATATATATCATGGATAGAGACCTTTTGTAATGATTTCATTGTAATCACTCTTCCTTCCTCTCTCTCGGTCTGTAGCGCGCACTCATGTCAGTTATGAGGTCAAGGACAGTGTTGCTGTGGTGCGAATCAATGATCCAAACTCAAAGGTCTGTTCTATTCACCCCTCATTATGTAATAATATCTGAGTTTATATAGTGTAGTGTGTGTGTGTGTGTGTGTGTGTACTTATCTATATTTTGGAAACAGATTTGTTCCCAAACATCAGCTAAATATGACAAATCATCTTTTTGGGCACATTTAGTGTCATCGTTATAAAATAATGTTTTGTGTATGTGGAGGTGAATACATTGTCCAGGCAGATGCAGGCAGAAATGACGGAGGTAATGAGAGAGATCTGGGGGAATTCAGCAGTGAAGAGTGCCGTTCTTATCTCCAGAAAACCGGGATGCTTCATTGCAGGAGCTGACATCAAGTACTGCACACACACACAAACACAAACACAAAGATTGCTCAGGTTGCACACAAAGACTTACATTCATCGTGTCTCTCAGCATGATTCAGGCCTGCAAGACAGCAGAGGAAGTGACATTGCTGTCACAGGAAGGACAGAAGATGTTTGAACAGATTGAGAAATCTCCCATCCCCATTGTGGCTGCTATTAACGGCTCCTGTCTTGGGGGCGGTCTGGAGGTAAATACCCAATGATGTGATTTTTTTTTTAATTTCTTATTATATTGCCTTTCAATAGTGATTTAAAAATGATCAAATAGTTATAATAGAAATGCACAAAAATAAGATATATTGTTAAATCACAGCTTTTATGTTTCCTTCACTTGTATAGAATAAAACAGTACCGTTTTATATTACATGGTCAGACTGTATATTACATTTGATCACGGGTCGCTACGGGCCTACGGCTGGGCGATATGGCCAAAATTGTTATCACGATAATCTTTTTCATATTGTTCGATATCGATATTTAGCACGATATACATTTACACATTGCACTTTCTTTCTTTTTATTTCAAAGTTGACAGAAGAAGAAAAAATTATTCTAAACAGACAAAATAGTCTCTACAAAACAACACAGGGGGTCCAGAGATGGCCAAAGCAGTGGGGTCTGCGGGATCTTTTACCGTTTATCAATTGAAAATGAATGATAAAAGATCATCTGTTTGTTCTGAGGCATAGTGACAGCAGTCCAGTATTTGTTGGAATATTTTTTACATTAAAATGAAATATTTTTTTATATTTCTTTAGATTCAGAGACCCAAGTATGGGGCATAGAAGCTCTTGTGACTGTGGAATGATGCTAAATGTGGGTTCAGGGGTGTCCCGAGAGAAAATGTAGAAAACGTTTGTGTTCCAAAAAATTCCATGACAAAGTCGTGCAAGTAAACGTGTCTGTTTTGCGTTGGTCAGCGTGTTACAGCCTATATTTTCTTGCTTTATTTGTTCATTATTTTTCTTTTAGGAACACATGATGTAAATAAGAAGATACCGATATCAAAGTATGAGCTTTCCAAGCCAGCATACATGCACCTTAAACCACACGGTGACTCTCAAGACATCCCGGGGTCCAAAAGTATCTGATTCAAAATCTAAATTAACCTTGAAATAAAGAAAAGTTGCAGGATTTAGAAAATTTTGAAAGGAATGTTATGGCATAAAATAAACCAGAAACATTTTGATTCTACACAATTTCTTCAGCAGGTCACTAATCAAACAAGCAAATTTGTGAGTAATCATATTAACTCTTTTTGTACAAAATGTCAGATTTTATTTGTATTTTTCAGTTTACCTGGCACAGTGTATTTACATGGTAAAATAAAAATGGCACTTCATGTCAAAAAGGTTGCCGACCCCTGAATTAGAACCAATGTCAGAATTAAACTTTATTAACTTGCAACATTTGCCCTCTGGTGTCAATTATCCAGGACAGATTTGACTTAAATGCCACATATTTACCAATAACCGGCAACTTTTTTGTAACCATCAAAAACACTCAGTGTGTCGTCTTTGTATGTGAAGCATTTGAGTTTAATAAATTAATTAAATTAATATAGTTCACCCAAAAATCATTTTCTCACCCTCATGCCATCCCACATGTTCATGACTTTCTTTCTTCTGCAGAACACAAATTATGATTTTTAGATGAATATCTCAGCTCTGTAGGTCCATACAATGCAAGTGAATGGTGACCAGACCTTTGAAGGTCCAAAAAGCACATAAAGCAGCATAAAAGTAATCCATCCAAATTCAGTGGTTAAATCCATGTCTTCAGAAGTGATTTGATAGGTGTGGGTGAGAAACAGATCAACATTCATCAAGTCATTTTTGACTGTAAATCTACACTTTCACATTCAGCCACCTACTGGTTAGGGCTGGTACCTAGCCTGAGAACCTGGTACCTGGTGGAGAAATTGAAAGTGTAGATTTTCAGTAAAAAGGACTTATATTAATCTAAATATTATCTGTTTCTTATACACACCTATCATGTTGGTTTTGAAGACATTGATTAAACCATTGGAGTTGGATGGATTACTTTTATGCTTCCTTTATATGATTTTAGACCTTTTGACGTCTAGTCACCATTCACTTGCATTGTGAGAACCAACCGAGATGAAATAATTTTCTAAAAAACTTAAAATAAATTCTCAGTCTAAAGAATAGATAGTTAGATTGGCTGTTAGCTATCAAATTAAATCAACATTTACTAATTTATATTACAACCATTTAGCTACGTAAATACAGATAAAATATATCTTAATTTATCAGATGCCACAAATAATACAAAAAATAAATAAATAAATAAACTGAGAATCATTATGGAAGCGTATATGGCGTAATTTTTGTCACTTTTAGTGACAGTTTTACCCAGAGCCCCTGTTAATTTCTGACTGCATTAGGTTGTATATCTTCTTCTGGATGAGCTGTAATGGTTGTCATTACTGTGTTTTGTCAGTTTGCTATTGCGTGTCAGTACCGTGTGGCCACTAAGAATAAGAAGACGATTCTGGGCACCCCAGAGGTGATGCTGGGACTGCTCCCTGGTGCCGGTGGGACTCAGAGGCTGCCCAAACTGGTGAGGAGTTTTCTGAGGCTCCTTAACTCTCAGATAGTCAGGGATTTATTAACACTCCCTAATTCTGAACTACAAAAATGCTAATTTTCCTTCATAATGATGTGTTTGCATGTGTCTTAGGTGGGCCTCCCTACTGCGTTTGATATGATGTTGACTGGCAGGAACATTCGTGCAGATAAAGCCAAAAAAATAGGTCTTGTGCATCAACTGGTGGATCCACTGGGTGATTTAATGAAAATAATTATTCTTTATTAATAGTTTAAAGATGTTCCCATGAGTTTTCTTTCTTATGGTAAATAACAATGTCAGGAGGTTGTTAAATGTATGTACTATGCTGACATATCTCGAACTTTAAGCATTTATTGAAGCTAACCTGCAAAAACTGCTCGTTCATACATCTTCATGGTTATGGTTTAAGTAACTACGAGCTCATTAACAAAAGGCAAGAATTACAATTCTCTCATAATTTTCTCGCCCTTATGCCATCCCCAGATGTGTATGACTTTCTTTCTTCTGCTGAACTAAAATGAAGATTTTTAGAAGAATATCTCCGCTCTTTTGGTCCTCATAATGCAACTGAATGGGTGCCAAAATTTTGAAGTTCCAAAAACATAAACACAATCAATACAACCCTAGTGGTTAAATCAATGCCTTCAGAAGCGATATTATAGGTGTGGGTGAGAAACATAAATATTTTAGTCCTTTTTTTTACTATAAATTCTCCCTGCCTGCTCGGTCAATCTCCACTTTAAAGGTCCACTTTAAAAGTTCTTGTTCATGTCTTCTTAGACTTACACTGCCACCTAGTGGCCTGGATGCAGCATCATTCAAATGCAATAGTACTCTGTAAAAGGGATATAAGGGAAAGGAGGAGGTGAGAACCAGCTTGACAATATAAATAATATTTTAATGGAAAACTTAAGGCACAAACACACACATGATGGAGAAGCTGCCTGTAAACGATCTCTCTCTCTCCCGCACCACCATCCGCAGTCTGCCTTTATACCTCTCAGAGGCTTAATTAGCCTGAGAAGGAACCAGGTGTGTGTAAAATTACAACCCGGCCCCACCCTCCACCCTGTCACATACTCAGTTACTGATGCCAATGTAAAACTCGCCTCAATCCGGGTAATGAATCTCAGTTGCCTCCGTGCCTGAGACCGTCAACGTGACGTTGCCATGGAGACGTAGCGCGTGTGGAGGCCCATGCTATTCTCTGTGGCATCCACGCACAACTGACAACTTCACCACGCACTCCACCGAGCGCGAGATTCACACATTAGAGCGACCACGAGGAGGTTACCCCATGTGACTCTACCCTCCCTAGCAACTGGGCCAATTTGGTTGCTTAGAGGACCTGGCTGGAGTCACGCAGCATGCCCTGGATTCGTACTCGTGAATCCAGGGGTGGTAGTCAGCGTCAATACTCGCTGAGCTACCCAGGTCCCCTCATGTTTTTAGGAGGACTTTTTTAATGAGGAAAAAATAACTTTTGCACCTTTAACTTTCACTTCCACTTCATTCTTCTTGTGTTTTTGGTGATTCACATTCTTCATACATATCACCCCCTACTGGGCAGGGAGTAGAATTTCTAGGAAAATAACAAACTTAAATACTAAAATATTGATCTGTTTCTCACCCACACCTATCCTATCACTTCTGAAAATATGGATTAAGACACTGGTGTCTTATGGAGAACTTTTATGATGCCTTTATATGATTTTTGGAGTGTCAAAATTTTGGCACCCATTCACTTGCATTGTATGGACCTACAGAGCTGAAATATTCTTCTAAAAATCATAATATGTGTTCTGCAGAAAAAAGAAAGTCCCACACATTTGGGATGGCACATTGACGGTAAATGATGAAAGAATTGTCATTTTTGGGCAAACTATCCCTTTTAGCTCAATCGACAGCATTTGTGGCATAATATTGATTACCACAAAACTTTATTTAGACTCCCTCCTTTTACTTTCAAATAAAAACATCAAGGTTACAGTGATGGGCACAATTTTAGAGGGTTTAAACGCAGAAATGTGAACCTTGTATCAAATCACTTACATTAATTCTTCTGTTAGAACTTGAGTATTATTTGAGCTGTAAATTTCTTTAAATCATTGATTGTACAGTCATTTTAGGATTTTATTACCCCGTCATGGCAACAAAGTTAGTAAAATTGCCTATAACTTTACACAGAAAAGGTTAGCAAGTGATTTTATCACACTAAAATCATGTTTACACACATATTGTTCAGGTGGCTATACTTTTGTAACAGTGAGTATTTTAACATTTACGGATTGGCACCCATTCACTTCCATTGTAAGTGCCTCACTGGAACCCAAATATTTGCTTTAAAAAAAGGAGGAGCAAGTACAATTTTATTTATGATGTAATCAGTTTTATGCCACAAATGCTGTTGATTGAGCTTAACTTGTATTGAACTCAGAATATCTGTTCATTAACATTTAACATGTGAACAGAGGTCTTTTACATACAGAGATGTTACTGGTACAGAGGCTGAACAGCCTGTTGGCTGATGGAAGACCAAAGTTTCCAATAACTTTGTTGCAAGAAATCTTGAATGACAGAAATGGACAGAAATGCTACAAAAGTGTAAACATGGACCCTATAAAGTTTTTGTGATGTTGTGTGCAGGTCCAGGACTAAAGAGTCCAGAGGAGAGAACCATCGAGTATCTGGAGGAAGTGGCTGTCAATTTAGCTAAAGGTCTTGCTGGTAAAAAAGTCACTGTGGAAAAGAAGAAAGGACTCGTGCAGAGTACGACACTCTCAAATAAACATGATCAACATCCGTATAAAGATAAGACAGGCCGCAGACCAATCTAATAAAGTTATTTATTAAAGACCTTTTATGATTATTGTTGTTTTGTTTAATCTGTTGTTTCAGAGGTGCAGGATTTTGTGATGGGTCTGCCACCAGTGAGGAAACAGATCTACAAAACTGTCCATAACAAAGTCATGAAACAAAGTAAAGGGCTTTACCCCGCTCCACTCAAGATTATAGAGGTAAACACACACACACACACACACACATTTATCTAGCGATCTAAATGAATACATAAATACAAATCAGACTTTTATATATAATGTTAATTATACTTTATTTAGGAATCAATTTTACCTTTAACATGTTCCCAAAGGGTGATTTTGTTAGATTTTGTCTCCAAACTAAGTGAGCCCACATACACTCATATGCTCATGAGCTGATTGTGTGTTGCAGTGTGTACAGACAGGTGTTGAAAACGGTAGTGCTGCTGGATACAAAACTGAATCTCAGGTCAGTATCATAAACACCGTGAGCACTGAAATATAATGCCTGCACCATTAAAGGAATATTCCAGGTTAAATACAAGTGAAGTTAAATCGACAGCATTTGTGGTTTAAAGTTGATTACCAAAAATGTAATTTCGACTTGTCCCTCGTTTCAAAAATAAATGCAAAATTCTTGGTTCCAGTGAGGCACTTACAATGGAAGTGAATGGGGGCCAATTTTTTTACATTAAAATACTCATTATTTAAAAAGTATAGCCACAAGACATAAAGAATATGCTTGTAAACATGATTTTAGTGTGATTAAATCACTTACTAACCTTTTCTGTGTAAAGTTTGTGGCGATACGGAAAAAATCCACACCGTCACTTTCACTTTTCCAAATGGGCGGAAACCAATGAGGAAGTAAGGAGGAAATGATATAAAAGAGAGAGAGAAATGGAAGAGGTAGAGCGAAGAAAATTAAAACGTGCAGTTATCTAAGCAGGACACACTACCTGAAGGCCAGGCGCTACAATTTGTTACTGGATTCTCTGTGTGCGCTGACCGGGTGGGATCGCAAAGTGTCGGAGGAGTTGAGCTCTGCAGTTTGCCTGCCTGGCGCAACATAACTCCAGCCTGTCTCACCTGCCACAGGTATTAGCATTGTTGTCCATCATCTTTTAACCCCACGCAAAGACTATAAACTTATTTTTCCAGGCTCTGAATGTTCGGTGTTGGGGCCAGTACGTAGCCTGCTTCATGCAGTCAACACACACACACACACACACACACACACACACACACACACTCACTACACACGCACAAACATATTGTGAATCAGGGACTTTTTTGGTGAAATCAAACAAAAGTCTGAACTAAATTTAAGCCACAATCTCCTAGGTACTCTTTGTGTTTTCATTAGTTTTTTTGTTGTTGTCATTTTGAGAAAAAATGAAAGAAATGCACGCTGAAATAATGTGTTTTTTTAGATTTTGACCTGAAAACCTTCAATTTGTATGACATTTAAGTCCATATTCAGTGTGCTATTGTGGGTATTGGACAGCATTCATTTTGTGTATCGGTGGTTTATGAGCTATTTAAACTGAAAATTGATCATTTTTAAATTTAATTTAATTTTAAAGTTAAAGTTTTATTTTTAAGTCTGGCGCCCGAACAATTTTATTAAATTTACCTGTTATTAATTCTTCAAATTTATTTGGGACAACCATCACTACAAGTTATATCCAACTTTACAACTTTGTTGCCATGGCGTTGAATGCTTTAAACCCTTAATCCAAAAAATTATGATTTAAGCAACTTACAGCTCAAATAATACACAAGGTTTAACAAGAATTAATGTAATTGCTTTTATAAAACTATAAGCATCATATTTCTGTGTTTAAACCCTCCAAATATTGTTACTTCCATTGTAAGTGCCTCACTGGAACCTCCATTTTTGCTTATTTTTGTTTTAAGTAAACAAATATTGATATATTTTTGTGGTTATCAACATTATGTCACAAATGCTGTCCATTGAGCTTAACCTTTATTAAACCTGGAAAATTCTTTTAATAGTACTTATACTGATACTTTACAGATGATTTTGCATTCACTGCTGTCAGTGAAATTTTAATTTTTTTGGGTCCTTGAAGTCAACATAAAAACTAAATCGACCCTATTTACTTTCTTAATATACATTTGTGGTCTTATTGTACACTATTCTTTAATGCACATTATTTCAAAGGACGAAAAAATGTTTGTTTGTGTAAACTATCCTCTGAAACGACTTTCCTTTTAGGCTGATGTGACTTACAGTAGGCCACATGTGTGATTAGTTTACATACATGTTTACCAGTAACAAAAAGCTATTTAGTCATTGTTTTTGACTATTGTCATAGATAGCGCTTGTGACATCTGACCTCTCATTTGTTTTCTAGAACTTTGGTGAACTGGCGATGTCATCAGAGTCCGGAGCTCTGATTGGTCTGTATCATGGTCAGGTGGCCTGCAAAAAGAACCACTTTGGGCAGCCGGAGAGAGATGTGAAGTGCGTCCAGAGGGCACGACTGAAGTCATGATGTCATCAGGTGGTTAGTCTGAGTGATTGTAAAAACTGACAGTGCTTTTGCTTTTTAAGGAAGCTGGCTGTCCTGGGGGCGGGGCTTATGGGAGCAGGTATCGTTCAGGTGACGATAGACAAGGGTGCAGCCACCATCCTGAAGGACACGACACAGGAAGGACTTGCCAGAGGACAACAACAGGTGTACAAAGGGTTAGTAAAGCAAACACATAAATACACAATCAGACAGACGGATAGATGATGGATGGATGGATGGATGGATGAATAGGTGCTTATTTGATACCTAATGGAAAAAAAGTCAATTTCTATTCACATAGAGCTTTAAAAAAATTCAAAAATTGTCTGCCATGAGCTGCAGTTCATAGTGAGAGACAGCAGAGGGCGCTGCACACCAGTGCATTAGGGGGAGAGAGCCTATTAAAGCTGAGAGCCACTAGCTGTTCAGTGCTGTACACTTTGTGTTCACAGACCCATAAAATGAGTCTGTTGTTCTGTTGAAATCCAAAATAAATATAAATATACTGATTCATGACATAGGGAGCTGATTGAGATGTGTATGAACAACTGCACAGGTTCGGTACACCTGAATATCACACCTGCGGGACAGGTTCAGGATGGCAACAACAACTGCCTGATTTACACCAGGAATGCACTGTTCCTCCATCAGTGTTCAGACTGTTTGCAATAGGCTGAGAGTGTCTAGACTGAGGGCTTGTAGGCCTGTTGTATGGCAGGTCTTTACCAGTCATCACCGGCAACAATGTTACCTATGGACACAAACCCACCTTCACTGGACAAGACACGACTGGCAAAAAGTGCTCTTCACTGACGAGTCATGGTTTGGTCTCACCAGGGGTGATGGTCAGACTGAGGAAGGAATGAGCATTACATCAAGGCGTGTACTCTGGTGCGGGATCGATTTGGAAGTGGAGGGTCCGTCATGGTCTGTGGCGGTGTGTCACAGCATCATCGGACTGAGCTTATTGTCATTGCAGGCAATCTCAATGCTGTGCGTAACAGGGCAGACATCCTCCTTCCTCATGTGGTACCCTTCTTGCAGGCTCACCTTGACATGACCCTCCAGCATGACAATGCCACCAGCCATACTGCTCGTTCTGTGCATGATTTCCTGCAAGACGGGAAAGTCGGTGTTCTGCCATGGCCATCAAAGAGCCCGGATCTCAATCCCATTGTGGATCAGACGGTGAAAGTTTGTTGACCTCTCTCATCAACAAGGCATGTCCATCCACAAATCTGCTGCTCACTGGATGGCAATATTACATTTCCTCAACTTTACAAATAAACAAAAAGCGGTGGAAGAGAGCGATAGAGAGATGATCACTCTCTCAGCAGCTATAGCTGTATTAGAAACCTCATCGCAGCTGTGGTAACTCAGTTTTTAAAACTAATTCCAGGGTAATGTAATACAAAGTGTAATGTTGTAAATTTGCTCTAAATTGTTAAGAAGTTGAAATATAAAAAAGTTTGCTAATTTTACACTGTTAAATAAGGCATCATTACAGTCTGTGTAAAGGGCATATACAAGCGCTGAGTTCGGAAATGCGTACTTACAAACTACTCACACTATTTCTGCCATAGACAGTAGTATGTAGTATGCAGTTCCAAACTCAGAGGTCTTTTACAGTCAGTCCACTGTCGGCCATCTTTGGAATGCTCTCGGAAGGCTATTTCCAGTCATCCCAGTGCAGCTCCTATCTACTTGAATGGGGAAAGACCAAAATCTCCAAAATGGTTGGTCAAGATTACTATCAAAGAACAAATTTCAAATCAGCAGTAAAATCTGGCAATACTGGTATCGTAAATTGTGCTTCTTTAACTCAGATTACGCCAAAAAAATGAAATTCTCCCAGCTTGTTTGGCTAATGCACATGCGCATTCTCAAGTTGATCAACAGGCAATATCTATATCTAAAAGGTGATCGTTCCAATTTCTCCCAATCATTTTCTTTTTTTTGTTGATTTTCTCCCCAATTTGGCATGCCCAATTTAAAATGCGCTACTAAGTCCTTGTGGTGGTGTAGTGTCTCGCCTCAATCTGGGTGTCGGAGTGCGAATCTCAGTTGCCTCCGCGTCTAAAACAGTCAATCCACGCATCTCATCACATGGCTTGTTGAGTGCGTTACCGCGGAGACGTAGCACGTGTGGAGGCCGCAGGCTATTCTCCGCAGCATCCACGCACAACTCACCACCTGCCCCACCGAGATCGAGAACCACATTATAGCGACCACGAGGAGGTTAACCAACATGACTCTACCCACCCTAGCAACCAGGCAAAGTGGTTGCTTAGGAAGCCTGACTGGAGTCTCCCATTCATTTTAATAGCGGTGACCCGTTTCTGCTAAATAGTCTCTTGTCCATAGAAGCAGATTTTGTTTTATAGAAAAAAGATTTGTTTTGATAGATGTGAATATTTTTTAGACTTGATCAGTTCTTTTAAAAATGTTAATTCCTTTAAAATAAGTAAAGGATAATGTATTGTCAGAGTCTTGTATCAACCTGAAGATTTTTATTTTGTGATACTGACTAACTGACTGTATATTATGGCACTTATAACATGGCTGCCTATCAAATAAATTGACATTATTAGACAAATGGAGAAATTATGAGAGAAAACAGAGTTTCAGTATTTGCAAAAATGACTGTCGTAATGCTCATTATTCTGCTTATTGGAAGACTACTTGCCAAATAAAGAAAGTAAATGGACATAAAATATGATTTGAGTTGGAGTTATTTTATAAGCTTATCTGTAGAGATCGCAGAGTGACACAAGATGTAGAAAACTCTTGCAATACCCAGATGACCGGTCTGATATCACTTAATCCCTGGAAGTGTGGTTGTTTAACAGAAATTTTAGACTGCTAGATGGCACGATTGACCAATCAGAATCTAGTTTTCCAGAGAGCCATGTAATAATGTAATGAATACATATATTTACATTTATCAGAAGGTAATACATCAAATATATCAAAATGTTTGTGTTTCATCAATTGTTTTTCACAGGTTCAATGACAAAACCAAAAAGAAGAGTCTTACGACGTTTGAGAGAGATACAATTCTGTCCTCGTTGTCAGGACAACTGGACTATCGTGGCTTTGAGACTGTGGACATGGTCATTGAAGCTGTGTTTGAAGACCTGTCAATCAAACATAAAGTGATGAAGGAGGTGGAAGCCGTAAGTTAAAATGTGTGTGTGTTTGTATGTTTGCTGAGTGCAACATCCCACCTGATATGTTTTATTATATGGCATTATGTTAAACTCTGAAAAAATGAATATTGTATTTATTTATAGATGTTTCCTGTTTTCCTGTTTTTGTCATAAAGAATATTTTTTTTCTTTTTCTGTTACAGTTGAAAAAAACATGTTTAAACAGAAATTTGAGATCACATATTGCAAAAATGTACCCACTTCAAGACAATAGTTCACCCCAAAGTTAACGTTTTGTCATAATTTACTCACACTCATGTCTTTCAAAACCTGTTTGTTTCGCAAACAAGATGTTTTGAAGAATGTTACTAATTTTCATTCACTCAAGATAAGGACGTTTGGTCCGTTCCTTACACAAAGCTATCATATAGCTACTGGAGCTTTTTCCATTTCCATTCTGCACATCCATTTTCGTTGTATGGAAAAGAGCAGCGTATATATTGTGCCTCACATCTCCTTTTGTGCTCTATATTTAAAAAAAATAAAATAAAAACAGGCACTTTTGGATTAACTATTTCTGTACAGGTCACACAAGACTGTTGAGTATGATCTTTAGATAATGTATGAAATGTTACCATTGTGCAGGTAATTCCTCCTCACTGCATCTTTGCCACCAACACATCCGCTCTGCCAATCAAAGACATCGCAGCAGCCAGCAAGAGGCCTGAGAAGGTGTGTCAGGGGTTTATAATTGTGTTGTTATCACTGCTAAGGTATTTATGTTGGTATGTCTGCATTATAAGATTTGATATGTTTTGTAGGTGATTGGGATGCATTATTTCTCTCCGGTGGATAAAATGCAGCTGCTTGAAATAATCACCACAGATAAAACCTCTAAAGACACAACAGCGTCTGCTGTAGCTGTGGGACTCAAACAGGGCAAGATCATCATAGTGGTTAGGGTAAGAACACAGATCTGCTTTTGTTTGAGGCTGTGCATGTGTTCAGCATAAATGACTGAGTGTGTTTTTGTGTCTCTCTATAGGACGGTCCTGGATTTTACACAACACGCTGTCTGGCGCCCATGTTTGCAGAGGTCATCAGAGTGCTGCAGGTAAATTAGCAAATATTTTATTTACTGAAATTGCATTCTCTTGCATTATTTTGCATTTCCTTGTAATACGTTTTTAGTCCCTTGGGAATAGCTCTATCCATTCCTTCCAAAACTCTACCATGGTTTTATGATTTTAACTATGATAGTCATAGTAAACCCATATTAATAATACAGGAAAAGCAAAACTATGGTTAAGAAAGTCAATCACTCTGTAATTGCGAGGAACACAAACTACTGCGAGAGAATGCAAAACTTATTGCGAGGAACGTAAACTACTGCGAGAGAATGCAAAACTTATTGAGAGGGAACGCAAACTACTGCGAGAGAATGCAAAACGTATTGTGAGGAACGCAAACTACTGGGAGAGAATGCAAAACTTATTGAGAGGGAACGCAAACTACTGCGAGAGAATGCAAAACTTATTGCGAGGAACGCAAACTACTGGGAGAGAATGCAAAACTTATTGCGAGGAATGCAAACTACTGGGAGAGAATGCAAAACTTATTGTGAGGGAACGAAACTACTGTGAGAGAATGCAAAACTTATTGCGAGGAACGTAAACTACTGCGAGAGAATGCAAAACTTATTGAGAGTGAACGCAAACTACTGCGAGAGAATGCAAAACTTATTGCGAGGAACGCAAACTACTGTGAGAGAATGCAAAACTTATTGCGAGGAACGTAAACTACTGCGAGAGAATGCAAAACTTATTGAGAGGGAACGCAAACTACTGCGAGAGAATGCAAAACTTATTGCGAGGAACGCAAACTACTGCGAGAGAATGCAAAACTTATTGCGAGGAACGCAAACTACTGCGAGAGAATGCAAAACTTATTGTGAGGAACACAAACTACTGCGAGAGAATGCAAAACTTATTGCGAGGAACGCAAACTACTGCGAGAGAATGCAAAACTTATTGCGAGGAACGCAAACTACTGCGAGAGAATGCAAAACTTATTGCGAGGAACGCAAACTACTGCGAGAGAATGCAAAACTTATTGTGAGGAACGCAAACTACTGCGAGAGAATGCAAAACTTATTGCGAGGAACGCAAACTACTGCGAGAGAATGCAAAACTTATTGCGAGGAACGCAAACTACTGCGAGAGAATGCAAAACTTATTGCGAGGAACGCAAACTACTGCGAGAGAATGCAAAACTTATTGCGAGGAACGCAAACTACTGCGAGAGAATGCAAAACTTATTGTGAGGAACGCAAACTACTGCGAGAGAATGCAAAACTTATTGCGAGGAACGCAAACTACTGCGAGAGAATGCAAAACGTATTGCGAGGAACGCAAACTACTGCGAGAGAATGCAAAACGTATTGTGAGGAACGCAAACTACTGCGAGAGAATGCAAAACTTATTGCGAGGGAACGCAAACTACTGCGAGAGAATGCAAAACTTATTGCGAGGAACGCAAACTACTGCGAGAGAATGCAAAACTTATTGCGAGGAACGCAAACTACTGCGAGAGAATGCAAAACTTATTGCGAGGAACGCAAACTACTGCGAGAGAATGCAAAACTTATTGAGAGGGAACGCAAACTACTGCGAGAGAATGCAAAACTTATTGAGAGGGAACGCAAACTACTGCGAGAGAATGCAAAACTTATTGCGAGGAACGCAAACTACTGCGAGAGAATGCAAAACTTATTGCGAGGAACGCAAACTACTGCGAGAGAATGCAAAACTTATTGCGAGGAACGCAAACTACTGCGAGAGAATGCAAAACTTATTGCGAGGAACGCAAACTACTGCGAGAGAATGCAAAACTTATTGAGAGGGAACGCAAACTACTGCGAGAGAATGCAAAACGTATTGTGAGGAACGCAAACTACTGGGAGAGAATGTAAAACTTACTGTGAGGAACGCAAACTACTGCGAGAGAATGCAAAACGTATTGTGAGGAACGCAAACTACTGCGAGAGAATGCAAAACGTATTGTGAGGAACACAAACTACTGCGAGAGAATGCAAAACTTATTGCGAGGAATGTAAACTACTGCGAGAGAATGCAAAACTTATTGAGAGGGAACGCAAACTACTGCGAGAGAATGCAAAACTTATTGTGAGGAACGCAAACTACTGGGAGAGAATGCAAAACTTATTGAGAGGGAACGCAAACTACTGCGAGAGAATGCAAAACTTATTGCGAGGAACGCAAACTACTGGGAGAGAATGCAAAACTTATTGCGAGGAATGCAAACTACTGGGAGAGAATGCAAAACTTATTGTGAGGGAACGCAAACTACTGTGAGAGAATGCAAAACTTATTGCGAGGAACGTAAACTACTGCGAGAGAATGCAAAACTTATTGAGAGGGAACGCAAACTACTGCGAGAGAATGCAAAACTTATTGCGAGGAACGCAAACTACTGTGAGAGAATGCAAAACTTATTGAGAGGGAACGCAAACTACTGCGAGAGAATGCAAAACTTATTGAGAGGCAACGCAAACTACTGCGAGAGAATGCAAAACTTATTGAGAGGGAACGCAAACTACTGCGAGAGAATGCAAAACTTATTGCGAGGAACGCAAACTACTGCGAGAGAATGCAAAACTTATTGAGAGGGAACGCAAACTACTGCGAGAGAATGCAAAACTTATTGCGAGGAACGCAAACTACTGCGAGAGAATGCAAAACTTATTGCGAGGAACGCAAACTACTGCGAGAGAATGCAAAACTTATTGCGAGGAACGCAAACTACTGCGAGAGAATGCAAAACTTATTGCGAGGAACGCAAACTACTGCGAGAGAATGCAAAACTTATTGCGAGGAACGCAAACTACTGCGAGAGAATGCAAAACTTATTGCGAGGAACGCAAACTACTGCGAGAGAATGCAAAACTTATTGCGAGGAACGCAAACTACTGCGAGAGAATGCAAAACGTATTGCGAGGAACGCAAACTACTGCGAGAGAATGCAAAACGTATTGCGAGGAACGCAAACTACTGCGAGAGAATGCAAAACTTATTGCGAGGAACGCAAACTACTGCGAGAGAATGCAAAACTTATTGCGAGGAACGCAAACTACTGCGAGAGAATGCAAAACTTATTGCGAGGGAACGCAAACTACTGCGAGAGAATGCAAAACTTATTGCGAGGGAACGCAAACTACTGCGAGAGAATGCAAAACTTATTGCGAGGGAACGCAAACTACTGCGAGAGAATGCAAAACTTATTGCGAGGGAACGCAAACTACTGCGAGAGAATGCAAAACTTATTGTGAGGAACGCAAACTACTGCGAGAGAATGCAAAACTTATTGAGAGGGAACGCAAACTACTGCGAGAGAATGTAAAACTTACTGTGAGGAACGCAAACTACTGCGAGAGAATGCAAAACGTATTGAGAGGGAACGCAAACTACTGCGAGAGAATGTAAAACGTATTGTGAGGAACACAAACTACTGCGAGAGAATGCAAAACTTATTGCGAGGAATGTAAACTACTGCGAGAGAATGCAAAACTTATTGCGAGGGAACGCAAACTACTGCGAGAGAATGCAAAACTTATTGTGAGGAATGTGAACTACTGCGAGAGAATGCAAAACTTATTGCGAGGAATGTAAACTACTGCGAGAGAATGCAAAACTTATTGTGAGGAACACAAACTACTGGGAGAGAATGCAAAACTTATTGCGAGGAATGTAAACTACTGCGAGAGAATGCAAAACTTATTGCGAGGAATGTAAACTACTGGGAGAGAATGCAAAACTTATTGCGAGGAACGTAAACTACTGCGAGAGAATGCAAAACTTATTGCGAGGAACACAAACTACTGCGAGAGAATGCAAAACTTATTTTGAGGAATGTAAACTACTGCGAGAGAATGCAAAACGTATTGTGAGGGAACGCAAACTACTGCGAGAGAATGCAAAACGTATTGTGAGGAACGCAAACTACTGCGAGAGAATGCAAAACTTATTGCGAGGAATGTAAACTACTGCGAGAGAATGCAAAACTTATTGTGAGGGAACGCAAACTACTGCGAGAGAATGCAAAACGTATTGTGAGGAACGCAAACTACTGCGAGAGAATGCAAAACTTATTGTGAGGGAACGCAAACTACTGCGAGAGAATGCAAAACGTATTGTGAGGAACGCAAACTACTGCGAGAGAATGCAAAACTTATTGCGAGGGAACGCAAACTACTGCGAGAGAATGCAAAACGTATTGTGAGGAACGCAAACTACTGCGAGAGAATGCAAAACTTATTGCGAGGAATGTAAACTACTGGGAGAGAATGCAAAACGTATTGTGAGGAACGCAAACTACTGCGAGAGAATGCAAAACTTATTGCGAGGAATGTAAACTACTGCGAGAGAATGCAAAACTTATTGTGAGGGAACGCAAACTACTGCAAGAGAATGCAAAACGTATTGTGAGGAACGCAAACTACTGCGAGAGAATGCAAAACTTATTGCGAGGAATGTAAACTACTGGGAGAGAATGCAAAACTTATTGCGAGGAATGTAAACTACTGCGAGAGAATGCAAAACTTATTGTGAGGAATGTAAACTACTGGGAGAGAATGCAAAACTTATTGCGAGGAATGTAAACTACTGCGAGAGAATGCAAAACTTATTGCGAGGAATGTAAACTACTGGGAGAGAATGCAAAACTTATTGCGAGGAATGTAAACTACTGGGAGAGAATGCAAAACTTATTGCGAGGAATGTAAACTACTGCGAGAGAATGCAAAACTTATTGCGAGGAATGTAAACTACTGGGAGAGAATGCAAAACTTATTGCGAGGAATGTAAACTACTGCGAGAGAATGCAAAACTTATTGCGAGGAATGTAAACTACTGGGAGAGAATGCAAAACTTATTGCGAGGAATGTAAACTACTGCGAGAGAATGCAAAACTTATTGTGAGGAATGTAAACTACTGGGAGAGAATGCAAAACTTATTGCGAGGAATGTAAACTACTGCGAGAGAATGCAAAACTTATTGTGAGGAATGTAAACTACTGCGAGAGAATGCAAAACTTATTGCGAGGAATGTAAACTACTGGGAGAGAATGCAAAACTTATTGCGAGGAATGTAAACTACTGCGAGAGAATGCAAAACTTATTGCGAGGAACACAAACTACTGCGAGAGAATGCAAAACGTATTGTGAGGAACGCAAACTACTGCGAGAGAATGCAAAACTTATTGCGAGGAATGTAAACTACTGGGAGAGAATGCAAAACGTATTGTGAGGAACACAAACTACTGCGAGAGAATGCAAAACTTATTGCGAGGAATGTAAACTACTGCGAGAGAATGCAAAACTTATTGTGAGGGAACGCAAACTACTGCGAGAGAATGCAAAACGTATTGTGAGGAACGCAAACTACTGCGAGAGAATGCAAAACTTATTGCGAGGAATGTAAACTACTGGGAGAGAATGCAAAACTTATTGCGAGGAATGTAAACTACTGCGAGAGAATGCAAAACTTATTGCGAGGAATGTAAACTACTGGGAGAGAATGCAAAACTTATTGCGAGGAATGTAAACTACTGCGAGAGAATGCAAAACTTATTGCGAGGAATGTAAACTACTGGGAGAGAATGCAAAACTTATTGCGAGGAATGTAAACTACTGCGAGAGAATGCAAAACTTATTGCGAGGAATGTAAACTACTGGGAGAGAATGCAAAACTTATTGCGAGGAATGTAAACTACTGCGAGAGAATGCAAAACTTATTGCGAGGAATGTAAACTACTGGGAGAGAATGCAAAACTTATTGCGAGGAATGTAAACTACTGCGAGAGAATGCAAAACTTATTGCGAGGAATGTAAACTACTGCGAGAGAATGCAAAACTTATTGCGAGGAATGTAAACTACTGGGAGAGAATGCAAAACTTATTGCGAGGAATGTAAACTACTGCGAGAGAATGCAAAACTTATTGTGAGGAATGTAAACTACTGGGAGAGAATGCAAAACTTATTGCGAGGAATGTAAACTACTGCGAGAGAATGCAAAACTTATTGCGAGGAATGTAAACTACTGGGAGAGAATGCAAAACTTATTGCGAGGAATGTAAACTACTGCGAGAGAATGCAAAACTTATTGCGAGGAACACAAACTACTGGGAGAGAATGCAAAACTTATTGCGAGGAATGTAAACTACTGCGAGAGAATGCAAAACTTATTGCGAGGAATGTAAACTACTGGGAGAGAATGCAAAACTTATTGCGAGGAATGTAAACTACTGCGAGAGAATGCAAAACTTATTGTGAGGGAACGCAAACTACTGCGAGAGAATGCAAAACTTATTGTGAGGAACGCAAACTACTGGGAGAGAATGCAAAACTTATTGTGAGGGAACACAAACTACTGCGAGAGAATGCAAAACGTATTGTGAGGAACGCAAACTACTGCGAGAGAATGCAAAATATATTGTGAGGAACGCAAACTACTGCGAGAGAATGCAAAACTTATTGTGAGGGAACGCAAACTACTGCGAGAGAATGCAAAACGTATTGTGAGGAACGCAAACTACTGCGAGAGAATGCAAAATATATTGTGAGGAACGCAAACTATAAAATGTTCCTTTTTGTAACAATTTTAATATATGAGCCGAGTTTAATCTTTCTCCCTCTTTGCTTTGGCTAAAGGAAGGAGTTGGGCCCAAGAAACTGGACGCCCTGACAACAGGGTTTGGGTTTCCTGTTGGTGCGGCGACTCTAGCTGATGAGGTCGGTATTGATGTGGGGGCTCATGTTGCAGAGGATCTTGGGAAGAAGTTCGGAACACGATTCGGAGGAGGAAATGTTGAGGTTTTGAAGATGATGGTCCAGAAGGGGTTCAAAGGTATATCTGTAAAATACATCCACAGAACTAACAGCCACATAACTCCATCCGCTTCTTTTTCTAATGGAGGTTTGCATCACGTTAAAGTGGAACTTATTTTTTATTTTCTATGTAAAGTAGGATCATTTGATCAAATATAGATTGTGCCTTATTCACAAAAGTCAGTGTAATTTGCCTGGTGCAATTACCATGTTTTTGTTGTTACCTGGTTTGCATGTGTCCTTTTGTGAATTGGGTGCTAAAACAACGTAAATAGTGCACAACATAAATTGACCTATTTGTTAGATCTGGGTTTGATTCATAATGTGACCACAGCCTCATTTCCTGCAGCTCTGTGAAGAGTGCGCCATAGTTTTTACAGATTTGTTAATCATTTAAGTCAACTTGGTTGTATATTAAGATACAAGCTGTTGATTTTAGAACATGTAAGACATAACAAGTGTTGGCATTCAGCAGTCTGATATCTTGTGTGTGTGTGTGTGTGTGTGCACATCAGGTCGAAAGTCAGGAAAGGGTTGTTATGTGTATGGAGCCAAATCGAAAGAAAAGAAGGTGAATTCTGAAGCGGAAGAAATTCTCAAGGGTTTCAAACTGACAGCGCCCCCTGCTGTGTAAGCCCTGCTAATGCTAGTTTTACCACTAAATCAGTCTAATTGTATGGAGTAGCTTTGATTTACCTCAAAACAAATACCTAATCTGTATCTCTGTCCCTCTTTAGCTCTGGTGATGAGGACATTCAGTACCGACTCGTGACTCGATTCATCAACGAGGCCATAATGTGTCTTCAGGAAGGCATTCTGCCCGACCCCGTGCAGGGAGATATTGGAGCAGTGTTTGGACTGGGCTTCCCACCTTGTTTGGGAGGTAAAACACACATTATACACCTTATATTTTAACAATAAGTATGGCCTGGGGCCAGTATGAGAGAGAACTGGGCCAGTTGACGGAACTGTCACTTGCTCTCTCGGCCCAGTGCTGCATTGTCACGACATCCTTCGTTCGATGATCATGTTGGTTGATGTAGTGAACCTAGGTGGCATATTTAAATCGGCACAATTGGCAACAATGTAGTGTAATCTTTCTGGCTGACATGGCAAAAAAAACTAAATTATTAGGATAATTTGTGGGAGCATCAGTTAGAATTTATTTTTAAAATTCAGTAACAAATCAGGAATGTTTGTCCCTGAAAGTTTTCCTGCAAAAGTGTGGATGTTACTACAACTTAGGGCACTTTTAGCACTGGGGACTTCTAGAAAGTTAAGTCTCGGGTAAAAATATTTTTTTAACACTATCACTAGTTTTTTAATAGTCTACTGACAACAATATTTACATGCATAATTTTTTTTTTTTTCCCTGAAAGTCATGAAAACTCTGACCCGAGTGTCATTTCCAGCACAGCTCAAATTCTGTATAAAGTTAAATAGAATTTTGTGGTGAAAATTACATTTTTAATATTTTTCTCTTGCCAATCTCATAGCTAATATATTATGCATCCTAAATACACATAGTGAAATAATATTTTCACTCTTTTTGGTCAAATTGGCAAAATTAAAGCTTGATTAAAAATGACACTCAATAAAAATATTCGCTTAATATATTTAATTGATACTTACTGATTTGTCTTAGTTCTCTGCAAGCATCACTCATCTTATATTTCATCTCACGCATACTCTTTACTGACACTTTTATGGACTTGGTTAACAATTACACTGTCTTTTGAATAATAAATGATTAGTGGTAAAATTGTTTGGTGTGGTGGAAATGAGGCCACAACTGTGGGACAGTCATAATTTTTTAAAATTGCTAGAAATAATTCACACCATATTTTTATAATGATATCTGTTTATTTCACTCTTTGTTTAGATTATCATAGTTTTACACACGTAATAATTTGTATTTTTATAAAGGATTTTCATAGTTTAATAATCAAATATCTGTGTCCTGGACAAGCCTGAAACAATTAAATCTGTACATAAAAGTCATTTGAAAAGTATCAAAAAGGCCTGGCAGAAAGTTTCTGATTCAGTTTGAATGAGATCTTAATATAACAGAATTTATTTTATTTTAATTTTAATAAGTTAATAAAAATCAACCTGGGACATGAAAGGGCCAGAGATTGAAGAAACATTCATTTATGAAGTTCGAGCTGTCAGAAAAAAAAGTGTCACTATTTAAAGAAATTTTCATGTTAAAAATGAGTTTTTCTGTCATGTCATTTTTCTTTTTGCTAAAAATATCTATTTTTCATATTTGTGGTGGAGCCAGTGAAAATCTTTATTTTTAAGCTGTGTAGTTAAAATTATTTATTTGTAATTGATGTCAAAAATCTAAATTTTTGTTCCTCATTTTCAGGCCCATTCCGGTTTGTGGATTCATTTGGAGCCGACAAAATTGTTCAGAAAATGAAACGTTTTGAGGAGGTTTATGGTAACCAGTTCACCCCCTGCCAGCTGCTCCTCGACCATGCCAAGGACACCAGTAAGAGGTTTCACAAGTGAGAATTCGTGATCATAAGCTTTGGTGTCAATCTTAACCGGCCCGTTTGTCAAATGACAGCTACTTATCACAAATACACATCTTGAATACAAATGTTCAGCCTACCATAATCACATAAAGTAGTGCACTACACATAGTGTAGAATTTTCATAACTTTGTTTTCCCTCCACATGACCTGTACATAATTTATGTGAGCTAAAAAAAACTATTTAAATTCTATGTTAGAAAAATAAAGTTTCTCCAGCACAACAGACTTATTTCAAATCATTTCAAAATGTTCGACAGCTGTATGTTTATTGACACTATTACTAAAAACACATGCAGGTGCTAAAAATCATACTTCTGAATGCTGTAGCTTTGTTAATTTCACATATTAACCATCGTCCCTCAGATTATCTACAGGTTAAGATGTAGTTCATTTTGTTAGTTTTGTATAATACAGTAGTTTGTATGTTTGTCAATGACTCTGACAATAAATTTTACAACCCGAGTGTTGTAAAAAAAATACCAAACGTTTTAAGTATTTTTAATGTCTCATTCACTTTTCCAAATAAATCACTAAAACCCTGAAAACTCAACACAGTATTTTACAGTGCATAAAGTTCATGTGAAAATCTGAGGAAAGTCTGATTATGTGATATGCAGTCTCACACACATTGAGGCGATATGCACAACAGACCTTTTTCATATTTCCGGGTTTGAAAATATTATATTTGTGATCCCATCTCAGACAGCAAAAGAAGACATATCCAATCTTCGTTTCTATGACTTTTTTAAAGGAGTAAAAAATAAAGTTGCAATTTTCAGCATTATGTTTTGACTCGTTATGTGATCGAATTGCCAACCATTATAAAATTGTTTTGCAAAATTTTGTAGAAAATGTAAAATAACCATTCTTTTTTTCCCATGATTATATTGTAACTGTACGGGACTCATATGCAATGTCATTAGGTCATGTGACAACAATGTAGAATACTATTCTTTGAAACATTTTTACCTGCATAATGCTGTTTTACTTATTTTCTAAAGTAGTATGCAGTACTGTGAGGTATTCAGTTAGTAAGCTAGTAGTCCAATCCAAACATAGTCAGAGATGATAAATGATTTACCTGAGAATGGCACTTCATTCTAGTGAGCACTATTGATTTATTCTTTTCTGTAGCTAATCCATCGGGATTAAATCATACAAATGATTAAATTACAGAACAAATGAAACACACTACCGTTGTTAAATATTATTCAGAGTACAAATGTGTCTACAGAGGGGCAATCTGTTAAATAAACATTCTAGAAACATTCCCAAAATGCTAATAAAACACTTTTTAAAACTGTGATATAAGGTTGCTAATACCCTTCTCATTTCAGCAGCTCTGACTCACCTCACACACACACACACACATGCATACTGCATCAGCGTGGGCTGTGGTTAGTAAACTCTTAATTACTGTCACCTAATTACAGTGTGCTCTTGTCTTTAGACCGTAAACTCTCACTGCTCTTATTAACTTGTACATCAAAAACTTATTGTTTAAGTCTCTAAAACACTCTATAAATCCCTCACGCTTCCTGTGTGTGTGCATCTGGATCTGAAAATTGTGCTGTAAATATCAAATGAAACATTTCGAATCATTAAAAAAATAATTAAGATCAAAATGCACTCAACACAAGCTTGATTTCAAGTGCTGTCACCTTCCAAAATGTACCAATGCAAGCTTATTGCAAGCCCTATTAACATTTAATCACATACAGCTGTGACATGTACAGAACAGGGGCAGCAGGGGCTGCCCTATCGATCACAAATCTAAAGGTGCCCTTTTGGTCATCAAGAAAACGGGGAGAAATTTTAATAATGAAATAAGTTAAATAAATCAGGAGATTTATGGAAGGAAACATAGCATTCCTGCATACCCGAATGTACCCTTCGCTAACAGTCTTGTGGAAGTGTCTTCTGAGAAAAGATTCATTTTCTAACTTTTGTTTTGAATGAGCTGTCGAGTGGCGTCCCCTCCCACACGAGTGCCCTTCAAGGAAGCAAAAAATACAGTTTTGACTTCGCCCCGGAGCTTCGAAGTGCTGCTACCTCAGACGAGTAACCGGTCAGATTAAAAAGTCCACAACATGTATTGTGCTGTAAAGTCATCAAAAGAATATTACTCTATTGCTACCGCATTTCCGACATTGTGTACCACTCGTGTAGACCGATTTATTCATTATAACGGGTCGGTTGCATCGCTTTTAGAGTAATGACTAACTGAAGGAGCTGTCAGGTCCAGCCAAAGCCATTTTGGTTTTGTTGAAACTATAAGCCATTAGACTAATCACTTTCAGAAAAACACCATTAGGATGCCACAGTACCGCCACTTCCTATATGCATATTATGCAGTCTGCGTAGGGCACCAACTCCCTAGGGGTGCACCAGAAACTCCACCGGCGGCTCTTACTCGCATGTCAAGGACCCGGTAGCATTCGCGGAACACAGTCAATCTCATCGTCCCTTCGCACCGCGCACCACGTTACCAGGGTAATGCCATGGTACTGAATGATTGATCATGTTCATATTTCATGATACTGTCATGGTACTCCAAAAAATAACATGGTTTTACTATGAAATGTCAAAAACTTTGGGTTATCACAGACCAAGAAAATAAACAAATAAACAAATATATTACAATGGTGCTATTTATGAGAAATATAACAGAATAGGCCATTATTTGTGATAAAGGAAAAATGTAAAAAATTATGTACAGTGTGTATATATATATATAAACACGAAAATGGTTAAATACTCAAAAAGCAAAGAAATTTTTTACGTTTTTATAATTAATACTTATGGGGAAAAAAAAGCACTTTTTTACCCTTCTGCCCCTGTCCTAAGGTCTGCTAAGGTCTGTGCACGTTACTGATATACAGGATATGAATTCTTGATACCAGGAATGGAAGAACTACTAGTGAAAGTGATAACTTCTTATATCAGTAATTATTTATATATATATAAATATATATCACCCCGAGAACCCTCCAAAAACTCCAAATAGTTGCCCCATTTCCCAACAAACTAATCCAAGTTACCCCGTCTTCCAAATGACACCTCATCAAAAGCCGTCCCCATCTCCTTGCACCACTCCCGAAATGGGGGCACTCCAGCTGACCTCCAACCCCTCAAAATAATCTGCCTGGTGATCATTACACTGGTCAGAACCCAATCCTCTATGTGTCTATTCCCCACATCAATGACCGTCCCATTGCTCAAAACACAGAGTCTTGGGCAAAACGAAACCCACACACAAAACTCTGAACCTTCAACCAGAATTCCTGGATCTCAAAACACCACCAAATAACATGGGCCACGTCTCCATCCTCCAATTGGCATCGCCAGCAGGTGGGTGGGTCTTTAAGACCAAGCCTATACAATCCAGTGGGGGTCCAAAACAATCTATGTATATTCTTGAATTGCATAAGACACAACCTTGCATCTCTAGATGCAGTCTTGACATTTTTTGAATCCTAGCCCACACTCCCTCCTCCAACAGAAGTTAAAGCTCTGACTCTGAATTAGTAGAGAGTAATACACTGATGCCTCATGACCTTTTCCAAAAGCAGTAATCACCTCTCCCAGAGTATCTGCTGCTCTAGGGGAGGTAAAAGATCAAAAGATCTCAACCGAGCATATTAACCTCCCACACAATCCACTCTGACCAGCAAAAAGGGCACTTATTAATACATCATTTTGGGTTCTGCCATATGCTTGAGGACACATTAAAAAAAATTTGGTCAGAATTAAGCACTCTGGACACTTTTGTTCATACCGAGTGCAAATGCGAGATAACGAATTGCAACTTAACTTCTCCGATTAGTTTGATAGAAAGGCTTTGTAATTAGCACCACAGTAATGTAAGAATGCAAGATAAGTACGTTTAACAGGACTTTGGGTGCTTGCAATGTGTTGACCTATCATTCTCGTCTGTGTTCATGTACTTGTGTAGATTGTGTTTCTGGTCTAAAACTCAGTAGCGGTAATAACAACTGCAGTCATGTGCTGTTTTAACTGAAATAGAGAGGAAAATACTAGAAAACAGTTGAAAGAGATGAAAACACAGATCAAACTCTCTTTACAGACAGCACAACAACCGTCTGAAGACACGCAAAACCATCCCACCCCAAAATAATCAATCAGAACAACATAAATGGCAAATAGTGCTCTATTATATATTAGTCACAATCTCTTAAGTCCTTCTATTAGAGAGGTCTGAAATAATCAAGCGTCATTCCTGTTATGCAGCACTTTTTGGACTGTTTAACCTTTTAAAATATGATTATGCTTGTGGTTATACCAGACTTTAAGAGATATACTCGCTCAAGCTCAGGCACTTAAACGTTATTCATTTAAACATAATTACACAATAGCAAGAAAATGAAGGATGAAAATAAAAAGCTAAAGTTAGAGTTAGCTTACTATTAAAAATGAAATTACAAGTCAGTGATGACTTGTTCATTTTGATAGTTTTATCAGTTTGGAAAAACAAGAACTGTAATACCACAAAATGTCACATAGTTTATGAAATTCATTGCTAGTACTTACTGATGTTTGGTCTGTTGTTTTCCCACCAAAAAAGATGTCACTTCCTGGAGGATGGTGTTATAAGGAACAACTTTTATTAGTTAAAGAGGTATTCTAAAAGACTAACAAGTAAGGGGAAAGGAAAGTGATATTGAGGACATACCTATAAAAACTATGAAATGACAAACAATTAAAACAATGTGTCCAATACAAACATTTCCATTATAGAAAGCCAGAAAGAAATCTGAAATAATTTAAAATTCCCCCTATGTTCTCATAATTGTGATATAATTATAAAAATTGAGTGTTTAATATTTTAAGACATATATTATTGAGACATTGTACTGCATGATAGGAATGACCCCTAAGATAAAAACATCCTAAAATTCATCAGAATACGAGGACGCTGCCCTTTCATTGACTTTGCCTCCAATGGAAACACACACACACACACATTCCCACGCTCTTCATATTTTAGGTCTCCATCCCTTGATGAACTGCATGATTTTTTTGACCTGTAACTTTGTGAGGTTAAAGTCCTCAGATAGAATTTCCTCCGTCAGCTGAGTGAAAATAGAGCCATCGATTCTCTCTCGGCTGAACAGACCAACCACATCATCCGAAAGGCCGATGAACCGCAAACTGGTTGACACCTCCTCCACAGAGAGCCAGCACAGCTCTGCTGGGGGTCGCCATGACGACCCGGCCCCACCCTCGGCCCCTCTCGCCATGGTGACCAATCCAGAGGCGTGGTTTACCGTGACCATGTCCTCTTCTGAACACATGATCGCTCTGGGCAGAGGCTCGGGACCTGCCTTTGAACCTCCCTGATTGGCTTGAGGCTCCTGGGGTGTTGAGCTAATGAGGTCAGCTGTCAGAGTGGGGGAGTTCCTACCAGTATTGTGCCAATCAGAGGAGCTGTGGGTGTGTCCTGGATGGGCAAAAGGGTTTAGAGCGCCAAATGGTGCAAAGCGGTTCTGCGACACCGGGCGTGGCCTGGGACAGGTGGAGTAGTTTTTTTGGGTGGAGTCAGTGCTCAGAAGAGGTGTATTTAGGATGTTGGAGGTGTAGGCCCCGCCTCCTCGGGGGTTGGACCAACAGGCCTGCGCAGGCTGGGCAGGATCAGGGCTTACGCCAGGGTCAGAGGTCACACAGTCAGCCCAAGTGCATGGGTAACAGTAGAGAGAATAAGATTCTGGTGACGGAGAGCTGCTACCACTACGAGGAGCAGAACTGAGAAAAAGAGAGACAGAAGATGCTTGGTTAAAGGAGTCATACCATGAGGAATCATTAATTTTCAGATAATATTTAAAACCAAATATTTTTGGTGGGAAATTGTACTTTTCTGTACTTGCCGATACGGGTTTTTTCTGAATCCATATTCAACAGTTTATTTTAATTAATCGTCAAAACACTTTAATCAAATAAATTTAAAATAATTTTCAACATAATTTTGTATTGTATTTTTATGAAATTAACTGCTTTTATACAGAACCTCACAACAAAATCCAAAATACAACATTGGAGTTATTTTGTCTAATAAAGTGCTGCATTACAGATGTGACATATTGCTTAATAATTATTTTTTAATTATTGTTATTATTATTATTATTAGTAGTAGTAGTATTGCAGTACATTTTACATAACGATACAGTAATTATATATTTCTGTCATCATTTTTTCCCAATTAAATTGAGTTTTTATTTTTGTGAAAGCTTTTATTTTGAAGAGTGTTTTGGACAGAAGCTTCTCACTACCAGAAAAGCAGGTCATTACGTGACCCAGTGTAATTTTTAAACTGCAAAATGTTGCTATTTAATTACATAAATATGCAGTCTGTATGAGCCTCTCACTGCAAAATGAATTGGCGCTTTGCTCACTATCATCTACTAAAAACAATTTCATTTCACCAATAATTTCCCTGTGTGTGTGTGTGTTTTTACCTCTCTTGCAGTCCAGATGAATAAAATGAGAGGTTTGGGCTGAGTGTCTGTGTGGGTGGGGTTTTAGGGAATCGGGTCGGGACTGGAGGGCTAGGAGTGGGTCCTTTAGTACAGCGGGGAGGAACAGGAGGAGCGTTTAAGAAACGACACTCCTCTTTCACCTAGAGAGAGAAGTAATGCAAAAGAACAAACAAAACAGAATAATAGTTACTAGGTTACAGTGTGAGAGTAAAGATATCCTCAATGTTACACAGTTGGCTATTGTCTTCTTCATGATCCGAGACTCAGTTTGTAAGTAAATGTCACTTTCTGTCTGATACTAAACACACTGACAACTGAATACTGAGCACTGGACAAAGAATACTGAACAAAAACTGAGCGCAGAAAGCAAAACAATACTCAGTACAATACAATACAATACACAGAACACGGAATACTGGAAAAGGAACTGAATACTGCGCTCTAAATACAGAAATCTGAATACTGAATGTTGAAAAAGCAACGTTGAATACAGAACAATGTGGCAATTACACTTAATTCTATTATCTTAATATTCATGTTGTTGAATACGGGTTGAGAAATTCAGGTGGCAAAATCTGAGGATGATATCCAGGGAAGAGCAAATGCAAGGAAGAGCAAATGAGCATCAGTGTAACCCATCTCTCTCTTGGACAATTGCAAAGTGATGGAAACAGCTCAAAAGTAATTTTAAACAACTGTGACAACAACATTGTAAACACACAAAAAGGTACACTTTAGGGATACTCATTATGATTCATTAATGTGTTTTGAAGAAAGGATCAACTTAATCAGTAAATTGAATACTTAATCTAACAGCAAGTTTAATCAAGAACCTTATTTCATAATGATATGAGCAAAGGACTTAAAACGAATAATCAAACTAACTCATTTTAACTGCAAGTCTGCAATATAAAATAAATAAACTTTTATATCACACATTCTGAACCTAATTGTTTACATTACCTGTCTGGATTGCTTGAGTTAGCATGCCATCTTACTTTTTAATATTTTTATAAAAATTCTGGATAGTCTAACCACATATGTATTAAAGTTGAAGTCGTCATGGTTACTGTTGTAACCTCCGTTCCCCGAGGGAAGGAACGAGACGTTGTGTCGAATGAAGTGACACAAGGGGTCTTCCTGGGACGCCAAACGTACCTTTGAACCTGAGAAAAGGCCAATGTCAAGTTTGCAAACAGAATTTGCATGCCTCGCCACGGACATATGGGTATAAAGGGAAGCGGGGCAGTCAGGATTTTGCAATGAGGAGCCAAAAATAACGTACGGCCGTTTACAGTGGTAGGTCTAATGCTGTGGCAGGAGGGACACAACGTCTCATTCCTTCCCTCGGGGAACGGAGGTTATAACAGTAACCATGACGTTCCCCTTCTGTCACTCACTCGACATTGTGACACAAGGGGTCCCATATAAAAACGCCACGCACTGACCGTGTTACGTGAACTGCCGAGACAGGTGCAAGCAGGCTACTGCGTGCTAGAGGCAACTGTGTCGGATGCACGTAGCCCTCCCCAACGCCCCCAAAGAGGTGTCATATACAGACCTTAGGTTCCCCGCACCCCTACATGACTAGCCTGGGAGCAATCCCGGCAGCCGCGCCTTTTCTCTCACTATGTCTCTCACATAGGACGTGAAGCGGCTGGGGCTATCTTAACGCTATGAAATGTGTCGGGGAAGGCGGTCTTTCCCGGTCCTATTCTTTCAGGGGGAAAAGACCCTGCGGAGGCCACATCCTGCCAAGTCTAGGGGGAGGTAACATGTGGCAAATACACCACGAGGGTTGTGAAGCCGTACATTGGAAATGGCACGGTGGTAGGTCCAGCCTAATAAGGGGGGACTCTACAAGCACTTCTGCGGGTCTTCGGCTCGAGAAGAACACCAATTCGCGAACAAGCACCACTTTAGGGCGTAAAGTTGCTTGGTGGAGGGAGCTCTGGCTTGGTTGATCGTGTCTACGACTGCAGGTGGTAGATCTACTAGATCTTCTGCATCCCATCCAGGGGGCAGACGTGGAGGTTCCAGAGGTCTGGGTGCGGGTGCCAGAGGGTGCCCCATCCCTGAGAAAGAAGGTTCTTCCTCAGGGGAATTTTCCATGAAGGTTCTGTCACGAGGAGCATAAGAT
This sequence comes from Moxostoma hubbsi, assembly GCA_032164185.1. Lineage (NCBI taxonomy): Eukaryota > Metazoa > Chordata > Actinopteri > Cypriniformes > Catostomidae > Moxostoma > Moxostoma hubbsi. Next base: position 4,004,162 of record JAVLUX010000022.1, on the reverse strand, counting down.
CCGAGAACCAGGCCCGGGTGGGCCAGTAAGGGGCCACTAGGATGACCTGTTCCTCGTCCTCCCTGATCTTGCACAACACTGGTGCAAGAAGGCTCACTGGGGGAAATGCGTACTTGCGCAGCCCCCAGGGCCAGCAGTTTGCTAGCACATCTGTCCCGAGAGGCGCTCCTGTCAGGGAGTACCAGAGCGGGCAGTGGGAGTTGTCTTGGGAGGCAAAGAGATCTATCTGTGCCTTGCCGAATTGGTCCCATATCAGCTGGACCACCTGGGGGTGGAGCCTCCACTCTCCGCTGGCGAAACCTGCAGCGACAGCGCGTCCACCGTGTTGCAGTTGCCAGGGATGTGAGTGGCACACAGCGACCTGAGTCGCGGCTGACTCCAAATGAGGAAATGGCGGGCGTGATGTGACATATGACGAGAGCGCACGCCACCATGGTGATTTATGTATGCAACCGTCGCGGTGCCTTCAAGACGTGCTTGACACGGATTTGTGGGAGAACTCCGTAGGCCAACAACTCTAGGCAGTTGATGTGTCAATGCTGCCGGGGTCCAGTCAAGAGGCCAGTGGTAGCGTGCCCATTGCACATGGCGCCCCAACACTGTCAAGAGGTGTCTGTGGTCACTACGACACGTCTGGACACCTGCTGCAAGGGGACTCTGGTCTGCAGAAATTAGAGGTCTGTCCAAGGGTTGAAAGTCTGATGGCAAAAAGGGGTGATTGTCACACGATATGTGTCGTGGTGCCATGCCCATCTCTGGACTCGAGTCTGTAGCCAGTGCTGAGGCGGTCTCATATGCATCAACCCGAGCGGAGCGGCTGAGGATGCCATATGCCCCAGGAGCCTCTGAATTGTTTTAGAGGAACTGCTGTGCTGGGAGAGTGAGAGAGAGTGAGGCGACTGAGCACGCTCGTTGGTGAGCTGTGCTGTCATTGAAACAGAGTCTAACTCCATGCTGAGAAAAGAGATGCTCTGAACCAGGACAAGCTTCCTCTTTTCCCAGTTGACCTGAAGCCCTAGACAGCTGAGGTGCCTGAGCACCTGGTCCCTGTGAGCGCACAGTAACTCTCGAGGGTGATCCAGTATGAGCCAGTCATCGAGGTAGTTGAGTATGCGGAAGTGAAGATGCGAGGGGACAGTGACAGGCCCAAGGGGAGGATCTTGTACCGATACGCCTGGCCGTCGAACCATAAGAAGGGTCGGTGTTGAGACAGAATGGAGACATGGAAGTACGCGTCCTTCAGGTCTACCACCGCGAACCAATCTAGCTGTCGAACGCAGGTAAGAATCTGTTTATGCGTCCGAGGTACCAACTCCGGAGCAAACGTCTGACTGCCTGGGTCGCCCATCTCAGGAGCGCTTCGGCGCTTTCCTGGTCCTGGAAGGGGTCCTGTAGACGGGGGGCGTATGCCACCTGCAAGGTGCTCAAAGCTGGGGCTGAGAGCTGGACCCGGGTTGAGGCGGAGCTACCTGTTGTTTAGCCGCAGGGGACGCCCTCGGTCCTGCCAGGTGGCGGTGTTCTCGGGACACAAGTGGATCGCAACCGCTCGGTCCACCTGGGTGACCTCCGTGTGCCTGTGGGCCACCCCGTCATCCAGGGTAGTGAGAGCGGACGAGCGGAGGGGTCGTGGCTATGAGCAGCACCCTGACCCAAGGAAACGATAGAGTAGCTGTGAGGGGGGGACGGAGGTTTCCAGTCTAGCCTCACGCTCACGGCAGCCTGGGAAAGCATAGCGGACATCTGCGCGTCAGCTTCAGACTGGGCGAGCAGACCCGAAGGTGGCAGCCCAGATGAGTCATCAGCATCAGACGCCACTGTGACGCTCTCCAATGCAGCGGCGATGTCGTCATCCAATTCCGGGGGCTCAAGGGAGAAAGCCGGCTGGCCGCCAGGCAAGCCTCACTCATCCCGAGCTTGGACGGAAGCAAGCAAGCATGCCAGGGGGCGGGTGGTTCATGGGGACTTACCCGGCGTGAATTCTGAGGCTTTTTCAAATTTAAGTTCTGGTGATATAAAAATGACTGCATAAATTAACCCTTACTACTAAACAATGAATACTGAAAGAGGAATAATCAATATTGAAAATGAATGACTGAATACAATAACTGAACAATGAACACTCAATACTGATCAATGAATACCAAAACCTGAACAATAGATACTGAAAGCTGAATACTCAATATTAAAATTACTAAATAATGAACACGGAATATTAAACACTTAATACCAAACAATGAACACTTAATACCGAACAATGAATACTTAATACTGAACAATGAACACTTAATACCGAACAATGAATACTTAATACCGAACAATGAGCACTTAATACCGAACAATGAATACTTAATACCGAACAATGAACACTCAATACCGCACAATGAACACTTAATACTGAACAATGAACACTTAATACCGAACAATGAATCCTTAATACCGAACAATGAACACTCAATACTGAACAATGAATACCGAACAATGAATACTTAATACTGAACAATAAATACTCAATACTGAACACTAAATACTGAACAATGAACACTTACTACTGAACAATGAACACTTAATACTGAACAATGAATACTGAACAAAGAACACTTAATACTGAACAAAGAACACTCAATACTGAACAATGAACACTCAATACTGAACAATGAACACTTAATACTGAACACTAAATACTGAACAATGAACACTTAATACTGAAAAATGAACACTTAAAACTGAACAATGAATACCGAACAATGAACAATGAATACCGAACAATGAACACATAATACTGAACAATGAACACTCAATACTGAACAAAGAACACTTAATACTGAACAAAGAACACTCAATACTGAACAATGAACACTCAATACTGAACAATGAACACTTAATACTGAACAATGAATACTGAACAATGAACACTTAATACTGAACAATGAACATTTAAAACTGAACAATGAACACTTAATACTGAACAATGAACACTCAATACTGAACAAAGAACACTTAATACTGAACAAAGAACACTTAATACTGAACAAAGAACACTTAACACTGAACAATGAATACTGAAAAATTAACACTCAATACTGAACACTGAACACTTAATACTGAACAATGAACACTTAAAACTGAACAATGAATACTGAAAAATGAACACTCAATACTGAACAAAGAACACTTAATACTGAACAAAGAACACTTAACACTGAACAATGAATACTGAAAAATTAACACTCAATACTGAACACTGAACACTTAATACTGAACAATGAACACTTAATACTGAACAATGAACACTCAATACTGAACAATGAACACTCAATACTGAACAATGAACACTTAATACTGAACAATGAACACTTAAAACTGAACAATGAACACTCAATACTGAACAATGAACACATAATACCGAACAATGAACACTTAATACCGAACAATGAATACCGAAAAATGAACACTTAATACTGAACAATGAATACCGAACAATGAACACTTAATACTGAACAATGAACACTTAATACTGAACAAAGAACACTTAAAACTGAACAATGAACACTCAATACTGAACAATGAACACAATACTGAACAAAGAACACTTAAAACTGAACAATGAACACTTAATACCGAACAATGAATACTGAACAATGAACACTTAATACTGAACAATGAACACTTAATACTGAACAAAGAACACTTAAAACTGAACAATGAACACTTAATACCGAACAATGAATACTGAACAATGAACACTTAATACTGAACAATTTACACTTAACAATGAACACTTAAAACTGAACAATGAACACTCAATAGCGAACAATGAACACTTAATACCAAACAATGAACACTTAATACCGAACAATGAACACTTAAAACTGAACAATGAACACTCAATACTGAACAATGAACACATAATACCGAACAATGAACACTTAATACTGAACAATGAATCCCAAACAATGAACACATAATACTGAACAATGAATCCCAAAAAATGAACACTTAATACTGAACAATGAACACTTAATACTGAACAAAGAACACTTAAAACTGAACAATGAACACTCAATACTGAACAATGAACACTTAATACTGAACAATGAACACTTAATACCGAACAATGAACACTTAATACCGAACAATGAATACTGAACAATGAACACTTAATACTGAACAATTTACACTTAACAATGAACACTTAAAACTGAACAATGAACACTCAATAGCGAACAATGAACACTTAATACCAAACAATGAACACTTAATACCGAACAATGAACACTTAAAACTGAACAATGAATACCGAACAATGAACACTTAATACTGAACAATGAATCCCAAACAATGAACACTTAATACTGAACAATGAATCCCAAAAAATGAACACTTAATACTGAACAATGAATTCCGAACAATGAACACTTAATACTGAACAATGAATCCCAAACAATGAACACTTAATACTGAACAAAGAACACTTAATACCGAACAATGAACACTTAATACCGAACAATGAATACTGAACAATGAACACTTAATACTGAACAATTTACACTTAACAATGAACACTTAAAACTGAACAATGAACACTTAATACCAAACAATGAACACTTAATACCGAACAATGAACACTTAATACAGAACAATGAACACTTAAAACTGAACAATGAATACCGAACAATGAACACTTAATACTGAACAATGAATCCCAAACAATGAACACTTAATACTGAACAATGAATCCCAAAAAATGAACACTTAATACTGAACAATGAATTCCGAACAATGAACACTTAATACTGAACAATGAATCCCAAACAATGAACACTTAATACTGAACAAAGAACACTTAATACCGAACAATGAACACTTAATACCGAACAATGAATACTGAACAATGAACACTTAATACTGAACAATTTACACTTAACAATGAACACTTAAAACTGAACAATGAACACTCAATAGCGAACAATGAACACTTAATACCAAACAATGAACACTTAATACCGAACAATGAACACTTAATACCGAACAATGAACACTTAAAACTGAACAATGAATACCGAACAATGAACACTTAATACTGAACAATGAATCCCAAACAATGAACACTTAATACTGAACAATGAATCCCAAAAAATGAACACTTAATACTGAACAATGAATTCCGAACAATGAACACTTAATACTGAACAATGAATCCCAAACAATGAACACTTAATACTGAACAAAGAACACTTAATACTGAACAATGAACACTTAATACTGAACAATGAATTCCGAACAATGAACACTTAATACTGAACAATGAATCCCAAACACTGAACACTTAATACTGAACAATGAATTCTGAACAATGAACACTTAATACTGAACAATGAATTCCGAACAATGAACACTTAATACTGAACAATGAACACTTAATACTGAACAATGAATTCTGAACAATGAACACTTAATACTGAACAATGAATCCCAAACAATGAACACTTAATACTGAACAATGAATTCTGAACAATGAACACTTAATACAGAACAATGAATTCTGAACAATGAACACTTAATACTGAACAAAGAACACTTAATACTGAACAATGAATCCCAAACAATGAACACTTAATACTGAACAATGAATCCCAAACAATGAACACTTAATACTGAACAAAGAACACTTAATACTGAACAATGAACCCCAAACAATGAACACTTAATACTGAATAAAGAACACTTAATACTGAACAATGAACACTTAATACTGAAACAATGTACACTTAATACTGAAACAATGTACACTTAATACTGAACAATGTACACTTATTACTGAACAATGAATTCTGAACAATGAACACTTAATACCAAACAATGAACACTTAATACTGAACAATGTACACTTAATACTGAACAATGAATTCTGAACAATGAACACTTAATACTGAACAATGAATCCCAAACAATGAACACTTCACACTGCACAATGAATTCTGAACAATGAACACTTAATACTGAACAATGAACACATAATACTGAACAATGAACACTTAATACTGAACAATGAATTCTGAACAATGAACACTTAATACTGAACAATGAACACTTAATACTGAACAATGAATCCCAAGCAATGAACACTAAATACTGCACAATGAATTCTGAACAATGAACACTTAATACTGAACAATGAACACTTAATACCGAACAATGAATTCTGAACAATGAACACTTAATACTGAACAATGAACACTTAATACTGCACAATGAATTCTGAACAATGAACACTTAATACTGAACAAAGAACACTTAATACTGCACAATGAATTCTGAACAATGAACACTTAATACTGAACAAAGAACACTTAATACTGAACAATGAACACTAAATACTGAACAATGAATCCCAAACAATGAACACTTAATACTGCACAATGAATACTGAACAATGAACACTTAATACTGAACAATGAACACAATACTGAACAATGAATTCTGAACAATGAACACTTAATACTGAACAATGAACACTTAATACTGAACAATGAATCCCAAACAATGAACACTTAATACTGCACAATGAATACTGAACAATGAACACTTAATACTGAACAATGAACACTCAATACTGAACAAAGAACACTTAATACTGAACAAAGAACACTCAATACTGAACAATGAACACTCAATACTGAACAATGAACACTTAATACTGAACAATGAATACTGAACAATGAACACTTAATACTGAACAATGAACATTTAAAACTGAACAATGAACACTTAATACTGAACAATGAACACTCAATACTGAACAAAGAACACTTAATACTGAACAAAGAACACTTAATACTGAACAAAGAACACTTAACACTGAACAATGAATACTGAAAAATTAACACTCAATACTGAACACTGAACACTTAATACTGAACAATGAACACTTAAAACTGAACAATGAATACTGAAAAATGAACACTCAATACTGAACAAAGAACACTTAATACTGAACAAAGAACACTTAACACTGAACAATGAATACTGAAAAATTAACACTCAATACTGAACACTGAACACTTAATACTGAACAATGAACACTTAATACTGAACAATGAACACTCAATACTGAACAATGAACACTCAATACTGAACAATGAACACTTAATACTGAACAATGAACACTTAAAACTGAACAATGAACACTCAATACTGAACAATGAACACATAATACCGAACAATGAACACTTAATACCGAACAATGAATACCGAAAAATGAACACTTAATACTGAACAATGAATACCGAACAATGAACACTTAATACTGAACAATGAACACTTAATACTGAACAAAGAACACTTAAAACTGAACAATGAACACTCAATACTGAACAATGAACACAATACTGAACAAAGAACACTTAAAACTGAACAATGAACACTTAATACCGAACAATGAATACTGAACAATGAACACTTAATACTGAACAATGAACACTTAATACTGAACAAAGAACACTTAAAACTGAACAATGAACACTTAATACCGAACAATGAATACTGAACAATGAACACTTAATACTGAACAATTTACACTTAACAATGAACACTTAAAACTGAACAATGAACACTCAATAGCGAACAATGAACACTTAATACCAAACAATGAACACTTAATACCGAACAATGAACACTTAAAACTGAACAATGAACACTCAATACTGAACAATGAACACATAATACCGAACAATGAACACTTAATACTGAACAATGAATCCCAAACAATGAACACATAATACTGAACAATGAATCCCAAAAAATGAACACTTAATACTGAACAATGAACACTTAATACTGAACAAAGAACACTTAAAACTGAACAATGAACACTCAATACTGAACAATGAACACTTAATACTGAACAATGAACACTTAATACCGAACAATGAACACTTAATACCGAACAATGAATACTGAACAATGAACACTTAATACTGAACAATTTACACTTAACAATGAACACTTAAAACTGAACAATGAACACTCAATAGCGAACAATGAACACTTAATACCAAACAATGAACACTTAATACCGAACAATGAACACTTAAAACTGAACAATGAATACCGAACAATGAACACTTAATACTGAACAATGAATCCCAAACAATGAACACTTAATACTGAACAATGAATCCCAAAAAATGAACACTTAATACTGAACAATGAATTCCGAACAATGAACACTTAATACTGAACAATGAATCCCAAACAATGAACACTTAATACTGAACAAAGAACACTTAATACCGAACAATGAACACTTAATACCGAACAATGAATACTGAACAATGAACACTTAATACTGAACAATTTACACTTAACAATGAACACTTAAAACTGAACAATGAACACTTAATACCAAACAATGAACACTTAATACCGAACAATGAACACTTAATACAGAACAATGAACACTTAAAACTGAACAATGAATACCGAACAATGAACACTTAATACTGAACAATGAATCCCAAACAATGAACACTTAATACTGAACAATGAATCCCAAAAAATGAACACTTAATACTGAACAATGAATTCCGAACAATGAACACTTAATACTGAACAATGAATCCCAAACAATGAACACTTAATACTGAACAAAGAACACTTAATACCGAACAATGAACACTTAATACCGAACAATGAATACTGAACAATGAACACTTAATACTGAACAATTTACACTTAACAATGAACACTTAAAACTGAACAATGAACACTCAATAGCGAACAATGAACACTTAATACCAAACAATGAACACTTAATACCGAACAATGAACACTTAATACCGAACAATGAACACTTAAAACTGAACAATGAATACCGAACAATGAACACTTAATACTGAACAATGAATCCCAAACAATGAACACTTAATACTGAACAATGAATCCCAAAAAATGAACACTTAATACTGAACAATGAATTCCGAACAATGAACACTTAATACTGAACAATGAATCCCAAACAATGAACACTTAATACTGAACAAAGAACACTTAATACTGAACAATGAACACTTAATACTGAACAATGAATTCCGAACAATGAACACTTAATACTGAACAATGAATCCCAAACACTGAACACTTAATACTGAACAATGAATTCTGAACAATGAACACTTAATACTGAACAATGAATTCCGAACAATGAACACTTAATACTGAACAATGAACACTTAATACTGAACAATGAATTCTGAACAATGAACACTTAATACTGAACAATGAATCCCAAACAATGAACACTTAATACTGAACAATGAATTCTGAACAATGAACACTTAATACAGAACAATGAATTCTGAACAATGAACACTTAATACTGAACAAAGAACACTTAATACTGAACAATGAATCCCAAACAATGAACACTTAATACTGAACAATGAATCCCAAACAATGAACACTTAATACTGAACAAAGAACACTTAATACTGAACAATGAACCCCAAACAATGAACACTTAATACTGAATAAAGAACACTTAATACTGAACAATGAACACTTAATACTGAAACAATGTACACTTAATACTGAAACAATGTACACTTAATACTGAACAATGTACACTTATTACTGAACAATGAATTCTGAACAATGAACACTTAATACCAAACAATGAACACTTAATACTGAACAATGTACACTTAATACTGAACAATGAATTCTGAACAATGAACACTTAATACTGAACAATGAATCCCAAACAATGAACACTTCACACTGCACAATGAATTCTGAACAATGAACACTTAATACTGAACAATGAACACATAATACTGAACAATGAACACTTAATACTGAACAATGAATTCTGAACAATGAACACTTAATACTGAACAATGAACACTTAATACTGAACAATGAATCCCAAGCAATGAACACTAAATACTGCACAATGAATTCTGAACAATGAACACTTAATACTGAACAATGAACACTTAATACCGAACAATGAATTCTGAACAATGAACACTTAATACTGAACAATGAACACTTAATACTGCACAATGAATTCTGAACAATGAACACTTAATACTGAACAAAGAACACTTAATACTGCACAATGAATTCTGAACAATGAACACTTAATACTGAACAAAGAACACTTAATACTGAACAATGAACACTAAATACTGAACAATGAATCCCAAACAATGAACACTTAATACTGCACAATGAATACTGAACAATGAACACTTAATACTGAACAATGAACACAATACTGAACAATGAATTCTGAACAATGAACACTTAATACTGAACAATGAACACTTAATACTGAACAATGAATCCCAAACAATGAACACTTAATACTGCACAATGAATACTGAACAATGAACACTTAATACTGAACAATGAACACAATACTGAACAATGAATTCTGAACAATGAACACTTAATACTGAACAATGAACACTTAATACTGAACAATGAACACTCAATACTGAACAATGAACACTTAATACTGAACAATGAACACTTAATACTGAACAATGAACACTCAATACTGAACAATGAACACTCAATACTGAACAATGAACACTCAATACTGAACAATGAACACTCAATACTGAACAATGAACACTTAATACTGAACAATGAACACAATACTGAACAATGAACACTCAATACTGAACAATGAACACTCAATACTGAACAATGAACACTCAATACTGAACAATGAACACTTAATACTGAACAATGAATTCTGAACAATGAACAATGAATTCTGAACAATGAACACTTAATACTGAACAATGAACACTTAATACTGAACAATGAACACTTAATACTGAACAAAGAACACTTAATACTGAACAATGAACACTTAATACTGAACAATGAATACTTAATACCGAACAATGAACACTTAATACCGAACAATGAATACTTAATACCGAACAATGAATACTTAATACTGAACAATGAACACTCAATACTGAACAATGAACACTTAATACCGAACAATGAATACTTAATACCGAACAATGAACACTTAATACTGAACAATGAATACTTAATACTGAACAATGAACACTCAATACTGAACAATGAATACTTAATACCGAACAATGAACACTTAATACCGAACAATGAACACTTAATACCGAACAATGAACACTCAATACTGAACAATGAACACTTAATACTGAACAATGAACACTTAATACCGAACAATGAACACTTAATACTGAACAATGAATACTTAATACTGAACAATGAACACTTAATACTGAACAATGAATACTTAATACCGAACAATGAACACTTAATACTGAACAATGAATACTTAATACCGAACAATGAATACTTAATACTGAACAATGAACACTTAATACTGAACAATGAATACTTAATACCGAACAATGAACACTTAATACTGAACAATGAACACTTAATACTGAACAATGAATACTTAATACCGAACAATGAACACTTAATACTGAACAATGAACACTTAATACTGAACAATGAACACTTAATACTGAACAATGAATACTTAATACCGAACAATGAACACTTAATACTGAACAATGAATACTTAATACTGAACAATGAACACTCAATACTGAACAATGAACACTTAATACTGAACAATGAATACTTAATACTGAACAATGAACACTCAATACTGAACAATGAACACTTAATACTGAACAATGAACACTCAATACTGAACAATGAACACTTAATACTGAACAATGAATACTTAATACCGAACAATGAACACTTAATACTGAACAATGAATACTTAATACTGAACAATGAACACTCAATACTGAACAATGAACACTTAATACTGAACAATGAATACTTAATACCGAACAATGAACACTTAATACTGAACAATGAATACTTAATACTGAACAATGAACACTCAATACTGAACAATGAACACTCAATACTGAACAAAGAACACTTAATACCGCACAATGAACACTTAATACTGAACAATGAATACTGAAAGCTGAATACTCATGACTGAAAATGTATTATTGAACAACTAATACAGATAACTTAACACTGACCAATAAAAAAATTATACTACACTGAGGTAATTATTTTACTGTTGTTTTTATGTTAAGTCTTATTTAAACACAAACTGAAACTCTGTTTATGAAACAATAAAAAATAATTCAAGACATTTTCTGCAGAATTACTGTGTATAAAAGTGTTTTTCGTAATTATAGCTAATATGATAATAATGTCTTAATAGTCATCATGGTGATAAACTGTTAATATAATTATCTCTGTCTAACTTCATTGGGAGGATCAGTTTAGGGATTCTGGGATATACTTCCTCCACAGATACACCAGGGACTTTGTGTGTGTGTGTGTGTGTGTGTGTGTATGTGTGTGTGTGTGTGGAGCCAAATTACAGGCCAGGCCTGCAGTCTTTGTGTGTGGGAGAGAGAAGAAAAGATAAAGGCCATAATTGCACTCAACTGAGTAAAAATTACTTTAATTCTAGTTTCACAGCTGAAGAGATGAGCTGTTTGAATCTGTGTTTATGAGTTTGTTTTATATCACACTGATTAATTTTTTTCTTAAATCAGTATTTTTGTCTTGTTTTCCAGTAAAATATCAAAACATTCTGAAAACATTCTTAATATGCAACTACTAGAAGTAATTCATTCGTGGGTTGATTTCTCTGTGGCCCCATCAAAACATTGCTCTTGTTCATTTAAGCATCCTGACACAGCAATATTAGTTAGACTAGTTGTCTCATTTGGGGTGGGACTATCTGTTTTTACAACCAATGGAAGATGGGGAGAATTTACTGGAATCTGTTTGAAACAGTGATTATTTTAGCAATTCAGTTTGATGATCTCAGCTTTAGGGATGTCTTAATATTTTAAATAGAAAAACCAAGAGAAAAATACTGATTAAAAAAATATTTAATGCAGTGAAACATAATGGAAATGACACTATCTGGGATTATGTGTGATTATGTTTCTGAGTGTGTGTGTGTGTGTGTGTGTGTTCTGTTCCGGTAAATGTATAATCATTATTCAGCCTTTAAAAGCAACAGTATCAATAATTTAGTCTGTAGTGTGGAGCACCAGTGTTCTGTGATGCTGTATAGACCTTAATGCACAAATGGTTGTGTAACTGTGTGTTTGTTGTGGGACCTTGGAAACCAAATTGAGGAAGTGTAATTCCCATATAATCTTAATGGGAATTACAAATAAACAAAAAAGTAAAACGTCAAGAATTTTGGGGGCAAATGCACTTAGGGGAAGAGACCCAATTAAGCCCACCCAAATCTTAAGTTTTATATGTTTTCGTAAATAAATATTCAGCATTCCAATAAAGTGAGTACTGAATCAAAGATTAATCTCTCATCTAAACACTCATTTTAAGTTTTGCATAAATTGACAAAATTAAGTTATTTTACATAACGGCAAATGTGAAATGTCCAGAGTGGGCTTGTAAGGAACACGTATACCATTTAAGCCCAAATGTGTTCTTGATAAGAATGTAAATGCTTCACATTTCACTAAATAAACACCTAAATGTATTTATTTATTTATTTTAGATTTAGCCCTCAAACATCATAACAGTAAATTAATATTTAATTTCTGAATCTGACAGTCCTTATCAATTGTTTCTCTGCATATTAATTTTCTCCCTGCAGTGAAAATAGATTCAGTATGTATATTTGACAATTAATGCAGTTTGATATGATGTTCAATGGATTATTTGCTCAGTGTTTTATTAGGAACAATAGGGGTCAATAGAAAATAAACCTAAATAATTAAAAAGAGTCGCAAGTTTGAATTCAGGGTGTGCTGAGTGACTTCAGTCAGGCTAGGATGGGTAGAGTCATGCTGGGGTAACCTCCTCGTGGTCGCTATAATGTGGTTCGCTCTCTGTGGGGCGCTTGGTAAGTTCTGTGTGGACGCCCGGAGAATAGCGTGAAGCCTCCACATGCTATGTTGCCACGGTAACGCGCTCAAAAAGCCTTTTAATAAGATGCGCAGACTAACGGTCTTAGACGTGGAGGCAACTGAGATTCGTCCTCCATCGCCCGGATTGTGGCGAGTAACTACGCCATCACGAGGACTTAGCGCGCATTGGGAATTGGGCATTCCAAATTGAGTAGAAAAGGTGAGAAAAAGTTTTTAAAAAAAAGAAAAAGAAAATACGCTACGCTTCATTTCCTGTAAGCAGAACAAACAATATATCGTCTATATATTTTTTATCTTGTGGTGAAATGTGACCTGCATATGTTTCTATGATATTCACCCAAAATGGCATTATGAGGGAAAACACTTGCTTACAGCTTCTGATTTGGGTGGGACGGGGGGTGGAGTCGATACTCTGGACACTCTTCCTGCTTCCATCTGCACCATGGCAACGTGCGTGGATGCCACTGTTCCATCCAATGATGAGTTAGTGGAGTGAAATGATATGAGGTTATGCTCCGCATTCACACCGCTCTCAGAAGTCACACCAAAGCTTCCCGAACTCTGATTGGTCCAAAGCTCCTCGTACGGAATCTCCTGCGTTTCTGTCGACCAATCAGCCGTGACATATTCTCCTTCTCCATCACCATCACTAGAGGGCAGTGTTTGTGTGTCGAGTAACGAGTCTCTGCAGCCGTGTGATATTGTGTGCGTGTGTGTGACCGCACCACCTCCATACACGCACAAAGACAGTCTCTGTAAGGACGTCCCAAGCTCGTCCCTCCCATAGCCCTGAACGCAAACCCGAATCCGTCGCGGGCTCAGACACTCCTCCGAGAAATCCGTCTTCACTTCGCGCACTGCACGCGAGTAATCGTCTGGGTTGAAGCTCTCTTGACACAGCAATGCACACTGTAGCACCACCTGCTGGTAGGAAGCGTCTGCAGGCAAAAGACCCTCTGGCAGAGTAAATCGCGGCATGTCCGTTAATAACAGGAAGTGAGATGGAGTAACTTCCTCTTTGCGTAGTATGCAGCATAGAACGACAGTTTTGCTGATGATGCTGAGAAGTTTATAACGATGGCCCTCACGGATCGCATGCAGGTCATATGGGTTTCGAGGAGGTCGTGACGGCACGGATACGTTCACAGGCAGTCGAACACGCTCGATGATGCTGCGTACAGTATGTTCCCCACCCTGCATTTGCAACTCCTGCGGCGAGCGTGTGCAGAAGCGCCCGCGGCACTGAAAGGGCAAACTGACACTCTCATTGGTCCTATGGTTCATGCATATCAAACAAGGCATCTTCGTGCGGACAGGATGTCCCAAAGCTCCACTTGCCTTGCCCAGTCGCCGTAGAAGCGTGGTTAGGCGGGATTTCTCTCGAGTTGATTGGACGCAGAGAAGTTCTGCCTGGCCCATTAGAGTTAATTCATCTCCTGTCTGCAGAGAGAAGTTATATAACTCACTGTCCTCTGTAAACTCCCCAGAAACCACCTACAGAAAGTGAAAGAAATAGACCTATTGGACAGATCTATTAGTACTTAAACAACAGTACACAGAATACCGAACCTCAAATGCACATAATCAGGTCAACTTTAAACTTCCTGTTTTAAATCTCCAGTTATTTTAGAAATAATTAATTTTCTTCTCTCGTTTTTTTTGTATAAAGCAGATATCTTTCATTCATTAAATTGTAAGTTCACCCCAAAAATATAATAACTTAGTCATGAAAACTGTGTGATTTTCTTTCTTCAGTGGAACACAACAACATAAGAGCTGCGTGAAAATTCTGCCTAATCTCTCCTTTTGTGCTTCATACAAGAAAGAAAGTCCGACAGGTTTGGAATGACATACGGGTGAGTAAATGATGACGAAATTACCATTTTGTGGGGTTCTGAAGGACTGAGGAGGTGTTCTGATGTTGTCGTTACCTTAACGCTGAACGTGATGGGCTCCATGACGAACACACGATCGGGAAAGATTCCAGCAATTTCTTCCACACTTCCAAAATACTGAACCGGCTCACGTACATCCCGATCTTGATCCAGTAACTTAAACTTCCCTGAGAAAGATAGAAAGAAAGAAAGAACGAAAGATAGAAAGAAAGAAAGGCTACACATGAAAACTGGCCTCAGAAGAATGCTAAATCTGACACAAGCTTCCTTCAGGGACATCATCTAAAAAAAAAAAAAGATACATAAATCAAGTTTTTTTTAATCTAAAAATAAATATTTTAGGGTTTGGGTTAGTATGTTGCCATTTTATTTAGTTTGTATATAAAAACAAAAGGTCTGTCCTCATTTAGACAAAATGTGTGTTTGTGATCTTATAGGTCATTTTCACACACAGATAAATTGAGGGGGAGCGAGTCTGTTTTTGTCTTTCAGTCTCCCAGCAACAGCTTTTGTTTCTTCAGCTCTATATGTTCACACCCGCGCCTGATGATGTTTCTTTTCACTCTACTGGGGTTTTATATATATATGCACACACACACACACACACACACACACTGGTGGCCAAAAGTTTGGAATAATGTACAGATTTTGCTCCTTAGGGAACGAAATTGGTACTTTTAATCACCAAAGTGGCATTCGACTGATCACAATGTATAGTCAGAACATTACTGATGTGAAAAATTACGATTACAATTTGAAAAACTACTTAAACTACTTCAAAGAGTTCTCATCAAAAAAATCCTCCATGTGCAGAAATGACAGCTTTGCAGATCCTTGATATTCCAGCTGTCAGTTTGTCCAGATACTCAGGTGACCTTTCACCCCACACTTCCTGTAGCACTTGCCATAGATGTGGCTGTCTTGTCGGGCACTTCTCACACACCTTACAGTCTAGCTGATTGCACAAAAGCTCAATGGGGTTAAGATCCATAACACTCTTTTCCAATTATCTGTTGTCCAATATCTGTGTTTCTTTGCCCACTCTAACCTTTTGTTTTTCTGTTTTAAAAGTGGCTTTTTATTTGCACTTCTGCCCATAAGTCTGCACCCCTGAGTCTTCTCTTTACTGTTGTACATGAAACTGGTGTTGAGCGGGTAGAATTCAATGAAGCTGTCAGCGGAGGACATGTGAGGCGTCTATTTCTCAAACTAGAGACTCTGATGTACTTATCCTCTTGTTTAGTTGTACATCTTCCACATCTCTTCCTGTCCTTGTTAGAGACAGTTGTCCTTTGTCTTTGAAGACTGTAGTTACACCTTTGCATGAAATCTTCAGTTTCAAGCATTGTATCGCCTTCATTCCTCAAAACAATGATTGACTGATGAGTTTCTTGAGAAAGCGGTTTCTTTTTTGACATTTTTGACCTAATATTGACCTTAAAATATGCCAGTCTATTGCATACTGTGGCAACTCAAAAACAAACACAAAGACAATGTTAAGCTTCATTTAACAAACCAACTGATTTTCTAGCACCAAATTATCAGTTTATCATGATTACTCAAGTATAAGATGTTGGAGTGATGCTGCTGTCTAGATTTGATAAAAAATGACTTTTTTCAAATAGTGATGGTGCTGTTTTTTACATCATACTTTGTGATCAGTTGAATGACACTTTGGTGAATTAAAGTACCAATTTCCTTCTGTAACAGCAAAATATGCACATTATTTCAAGCTATATATATATATATATATATATATATATATATATATATATATGTGTGTGTGTGTGTGTGTGTGTGTGTGTGTATATACAGTTCTGTGCAAAAGTCTCTAGTGTTGTTAGATTAGTTTTTATATTAGATCTACATTACAGTAGACATTTCACAAAAACATTTGTTTTAAGAAGTTATTTTATATCATCTGCTTTAGTGTGTCAATAAAAATTACCAATTCAATCGATTATGAGCGACTCATGTTAGTGAATCTAAAGCACTTATGAGTCAGC
Source organism: Moxostoma hubbsi (assembly GCA_032164185.1). NCBI lineage: Eukaryota > Metazoa > Chordata > Actinopteri > Cypriniformes > Catostomidae > Moxostoma > Moxostoma hubbsi. The sequence goes on along the minus strand of JAVLUX010000022.1, from coordinate 3,986,291 downwards.
AGGTGCTGACTCATAGCATGAATCTGACTGAATTAACTGACTAAATAAAGAACTGTTTCTGTGTTGTGTACTTAAGGATGATGAGACACGGTTACTGACTGGTTGGCCACATGAAAGCATGTCTATTATAATACACATTACGTTTTTTGTTGTAATAAGTGAATAATCTATTTTAAATAGATAATAAATAATCTAATTTTAAAAAGCAGCTCATTTTTAAACTGGCTTACAGTATTGTTTATTTGTCTCTCAATGTCTTTCAAATCCACTCACAAACTGTCTGGTAAGAAATCTGAATGTCTGCCAGGGTCAGAGATTAACTTTTCCATTAATGGGCCACTGGATTTGATTTTCAAGGGCATTTTGTACCTTTTCTAAGTTTTTTTTTTCTCAAACAAAACAAAAAACACAAGTTGTCATAATTTTATGTCAAATACTTCACTTTTTCTCCCAATGTGATTCCGATCCCTAAACTCTCTGTATCGGCCCATACAGATCCGATACCAGTGTTGCATTTTCCTTAATCATTTTAGAATGTCTATACTTCACTGTATGGAAGTGATTGGGAATACTCTTTTAGAAACACGAACATCCAACTCAACATTATTTCTTTATAAAACATTAAAAAAAAAAATTGATAAAAATGTGCAACCTATTAAGAAATGTGTTATAGTTAACTACCCTACTAGATAATGCAGCAGCAAAATTAACAGGGATCCAGTGAAAGAATTCAATAGAAAAGAAGCCTGTTTTCTGAAATGGTTTGGACCAATCAGAGTTCGGGAAGCTTTGGTGTGACTTCTGAGAGCGGTGTGAAGGCGGAGCATAACCTCATATCATTTCACTCCATTAACTCATCATTGGATGGAACAGTGGCATCCACCCACGTTGCCATGGTGCAGATGGAAGCAGGACGTTTTTTTTCATCTTGTATCTGAACTTGAATTCAGATCCCTTTTTTATTATTTTTACTTGCAATAAGAGATCAGTCCACTTCTCAATCACACAGTAATGTTTTGGAAGCCAGTCAACTAAAATATTATTGTAAAGAGACTTTGAATAAAATGCATGAGTCATGTGGATTACTTTAAAGGAATATTCCTGTTTCAAGTTAAGCTCAATCGACAGCATCTGTGGCATAACGTTGATTACCACCAAAAAAAAAAAAAAAAAAAGCAAAAATCAAGTTCACAGTGAGGCACTTACAATGGAAGTGAATGGGGCCAATTTTTGGAAAGTTTAAAGGCAGAATTATCAAGCTTATAATTTTATAAAAGCACTTGCATTAATTCTTCTGTTAACTCATGCATTATTTGAGCTGTAAAGTTGTTTAAATTGTCATTTTTACAGTCATTTTAGGGTTTTGGGTTTTTTGTCATTACATTGTCATGGTAACAAAGCTGTAAAATTGGCTATATCTATAAACAGTAAAGGTTAGTAAGTGATTTTATCACACTAAAATCATCTTTACATGCATATTGTTTATGTCTTGTGGCTATACTATTGAAACAGTGAGTATTTTAATGTTTAACATTCTCCTCCTCTATTGGCCCCCATTGACTTCCATTGTAAGTGCCTCACTGTATCCAAGATTTTAGCTTATTTCAATGGAAGGATGAGTCAAAATTAAGTTTTTAAGTCATCAATACTATGTCACATATGCGCTTGATTTAGCTTAACTTGTATTAAACCCAAAATATTTATTTAATGGTGTTTTATGCCATTTCTGTAGCTTGACAGTAACAACCATGACTAACACAGAATCGGATTTGGTTTGGGCTCATCAGACCGATACCCTATCTGGTTAAAAATGTCAGTATCTGAGCTGATATGATCCTGGTATCGAATCCGTGCATCCCTAAAACATAAAGTTGAGTGTGACATTAGCAACAATTGAAGAGACCAAATGACTGTTGTTTCTGTCTCAGCAGATGTGATGAGTGTGTGTGTGTGTGTGTGTGTGTGTTCAGTGTGTGTGTGTGTGTGTGTGTGTGTGTGTGTGTGTGTGTGTGTGTGTGTGTGTGTGTGTGTGTGTGAAAGATGACAGAACATCTCCAGGGAGAGCTGGACCGAGTTTCTTTCATCTCAAATCCTCTGATCTGTGAGTCACCAATAACAATCTCCTCCTCTATCATTACCATCATGAGTGTTTAAAAGGACAGTTCACCCAAAAAATGTAAATCCTGTCATCCTTTACTCCCACTTATGCTGTTCCAAACACATATTACTATTATCTTTTGACGTTAGGAAGACAATTTTCCTTTATGGGTGAACCAACCCTTCTGAACAAAAATCAGCCGTTATGTAAATATCTCACATCTCCTACATCCCTCGGCTGTGTGCAGATCTTCCTTCTGTAATACCAACTCACTTATTAGTGCTCTATCTGTCTGAGACGTTAAATTCAGCAACGAAGACACAAATGATCTCATTGCTCCCTCTCAGCATCTTACTGCAGCCGGAAACCCCAGCAGATGATCTCATTGGTCACCTGACCTAATGGTGCGGGTGGTGGGTATATTAGGTAGCGGCCGTCCCCAGAGAGGAAGTCCAGCATGGTAATGTCTGCTATTCCGGAAGCTCGGAACAACAAGCTCCTCTGTGGTCCCGTGGGAATGACGTCAGGATGAGGTAATGACGAGTTGGACTTTATGAATGAGAGCGCTAACCAAAGGGATCAGGGAACACAAGCTCCTGCTGGTGGATGTCGTAACTACACCATTATGGGGGCAGAAAGCATCTATCTCCATTGAAGGTTATTCATTTTGTTGCAAGCAACATATACTGTAAATTGAAAATATTACATTTAAAAGGACCCGAGCGATATCTACAGTAGAGACCAGAATTTCATAAAGACTTGGAGGTGAGCACTTTTGACTACCTAGGAACCATCCAGAACAGTCTAGCAACCAGCTTGCAATGCCCTAGCAACCACCCGGAGCATATTAGCAACCACATAACAATGCCATAGCAACCCTAGTATGGTGGCAGTGAGTTCTGCACATATTTCCTTAAGAAAATATAAAAGTTTAGTGCTTTGTAATGTCCATCAATGCCTGTGTTTTTGATTCTTGTTCCTGTATTGACTGGATGCTTTACCAATATTGTATAAAAACAATCACAGTAATAAAACATACAGAATTGAATTAAGACTTGTGTGTGTGTGTGAGAGAGAGAAATAGAGGCTTACAGTGTGTGTGTGTGTGTGTGTGTGTGTGTGCGCGCGTGTGTGTGTGTGTGTGTGTGTGTGTGTGTGTACATATACAAAATGGAGAATGGTCTAAGTGAACATGTGTGAAGTTGAGTGCTTGTATATAAGAATCAATATACTATTAACAACCAATCCTCTATTTCTCACTGTCTCTCTCTGTCTGGTCTAATATTGTAGCGTGGACACTCTCAGTGGCTGATACAAAATCAGTTTTTTAGTTCAGTGAATGTGGTTTTCAACAGATGCTGTTTTTATCTGATGATTCTGGTGATTGTTAAAAACTTGTATGACATTAACTAGATATTTTATGAAGAACATGTGAGTGGGGCTTGTCTGTATAAAAGTCACCACCACAATACTAGGGTGTTACAGGTGGTTGCCAGGGGGTTGCTATGTGGTTGATAAAGTGTTTACTTTGTGGTTGCTAGGGTGTTCTGAGTAGTTGTTCATATCCCTGTCTCAGTATTGCAATGGTAGCAGTGCTGCTTGCTTTAGCAAACACCACTAATGAGTAGGAAAGACAAACTGAATGGCAGTGCACCTATTGGTCCAGTCATATAGTCCATATCTGACCTGCTGATCTCACATGTGTCTGTAATATGGTACCTTGATACTGTAGTGGGATGTCTATTTTGGGTCCGATCACGTAATGACCCTCCTCCAGGCTGTGGGCAGTGACGGTAGTCCACTGTCTGCAGGAGTGAAGCAATATCACGTCGTCCTCTGATAAACCCTCCACATTCTCACCTACACACAAACAGACAAAAAGTGATCATCCACCATTAACAGGTAAATGAATAAGATTGTCAGTGTTATTATAAGTGTTTCCTCTTCTGTCTGTTCCAAAATATATCTACAATAGCTTTGTTAATTAATAATGCATCTTTTCTGTTTTCAATTATTTTGAATAATTCTGAGTAAATAATGTGTCAATTTTTTTGCTTGATTTAGAAAATGTTGTGTTATATTTGTCCAATCTGCAATCATTAAATCTGATCTCTCCACTACTAAATATAAGACTGATCTCTCAGCTAAACATCAAACTGATCTCTCCACTGAATATCAGGCTGATCTTCTAATCTCTACACTGAATTTAAGATTTATCTCTCCAATAAATATTAGACTGATCTCTTCACTCAACATCAGGCAGATTCTCTGCCCTCTCCACTGAATAATACACTGATCTCTCTGTTAAACATAAGGCTGATCCTCTGATCTCTCCACTATATACCGTACACTGATCTCTCCAAATACCTTCAGACTGATCTCTCCACTGAATATCAGGCTGATCATCTGCTCTCTCCAGTGAATATCAGGCTGATCCTCTGATCTCTCCACTGAATATCAGGCTGATCCTCTGCTCTCTCCACTGAATATCAGGCTGATCCTCTGCTCTCTCCACTGAATATCAGGCTGACCCTCTGATCTCTCCACTGAATATCAGGCTGATCCTCTGCTCTCTCCACTGAATATCAGGCTGATCCTATGCTCTCTCCACTGAATATCAGGCTGACCCTCTGATCTCTCCACTGAATATCAGGCTGATCCTCTGCTCTCTCCACTGAATATCAGGCTGAACCTCTGATCTCTCCACTGAATATCAGGCTGATCCTTTGAGCTCTCCACTGAATATCAGGCTGATCCTCTGCTCTCTCCACTGAATATCAGGCAGATCCTATGCTCTCTCCACTGAATATCAGGCTGATCCTCTGATCTCTCCACTGAATATAAGGCTGACCCTCTGATCTCTCCACTGAATATCAGGCTGATCCTCTGCTCTCTCCACTGAATATCAGGCTGATCCTCTGCTCTCTCCACTGAATATCAGGCTGATCCTCTGCTCTCTCCACTGAATATCAGGCTGAACCCCTGCTCTCTCCACTGAATATCAGGCCGATCCTCTGCTCTCTCCACTGAATATCAGGCTGATCCTCTGCTCTCTCCACTGAATATCAGGCTGATCCTCTGATCTCTCCACTGAATATCAGGCTGAACCTCTGATCTCACCACTGACTCTCTGGCTGATCCTCTGCTCTCTCCACTGAATATCAGGCTGATCCTCTGCTCTCTCCACTGAATATCAGGCTGATCCTCTGATCTCTCCACTAAATATCAGGCTGACCCTCTGCTCTCTCCACTAAATATCAGGCTGACCCTCTGCTCTCTCCACTAAATATCAGGCTGATCCTCTGATCTCTCCACTGAATATCAGGCTGAACCTCTGATCTCTCCACTGAATATCAGGCTGATCCTCTGCTCTCTCCACTGAATATCAGGCTGATCCTCTGCTCTCTCCACTGAATATCAGGCTGATCCTCTGCTCTCTCCACTGAATATCAGGCTGATCCTCTGCTCTCTCCACTGAATATCAGGCTGACCCTCTGATCTCTCCACTGAATATCAGGCTGATCCTCTGCTCTCTCCACTGAATATCAGGCTGACCCTCTGATCTCTCCACTGAATATCAGGCTGAACCTCTGATCTCGCCACTGAATCTCTGGCTGATCCTCTGATGTCTCCACTGAATATCAGGCTGATCCTCTGCTCTCTCCACTGAATATCAGGCTGAACCTCTGCTCTCTCCACTGAATATCGCACACTGATCTCTCCACTAAACATTGGGCTGATCTTTCCACTCACATCAGGCTGATCCTCTGATCTCTCTATTGAATATCAGGCTGATCCTCTGCTCTCTCCACTGAATACCACACTTATCTCTCTATTAAATGTAAAGATGATCTCTGAATATCAGGCTGATCTCTCCACTAAACATTGGGCCGATCTTTCCACTCACATCAGGCTGATCCTCTGATCTCTCAACTGAATATAACAATGATCTCTCCAATAAATATTAGACTGAATATCAGGCTGATCCTCTGATTTCTCCACTAAATATTAGACTGATCTCTTCGCTGAAGAACAAATAAATTGAGCAAGTGAGAGACTAGTGGATTGTATTAATCTGGAAATAAAAGAATTCCATTTTTTACCCAGGGAACATATCCAAGATAAATAATAACACACAAACAGATTTGGCCTTGGCAGATTGTTTGTTGTGTTTGTTGTGTATAATTACTTCTGTCTGTGCTGATACAGTGGGATATCCGCCTACACATATAAACACACTCATCACAGCAGCATCTAAATGAGCAGGGACGACATGATGTTTTAAAGTCAACAATACATTCAACATGACAGAAAGAGAGGGAAAGAGTTTATAAGATCACATATTACATATTTAGCGACCCCTGTCTACCATATTTACATGGCATGTGCCATATTTCTAATACTGTACTGTTTATCTATTGTACGTTAATCCCTTTTAGTAGTAGTCTTTTTTATGTACCTTTAGATAAGTTCTTTAATTGTTATGTACTGTAATAGTTACAGTCATGCCAATGGTCCTTTGTCAGTGTAGATGTCATATTTAATTGACCCAAATGAAAATTAGGTTGTGAGGAACAGAACTACAATCTGTTCAATATGTCAAACTGTCCACTGATGTAAAACCCTAAATTCATTGTACTATAGGCAAAGACATTACCATGAGATCAATCAGTCGTCATTATGGCTTACTGATCCTTGTATTTATCCAATGACTAACAAAATCCCAGTACTGACAGTGTTAAAGGGATAGTTCACCCAAAAAAGGAAATTCTCTCATGATTTGCTCACCCTCCAGGAATCCCAGGTGTGTATGACTTTCTTTCTTCTGCAGAACAAAAATTAAGGTTTTTAAAATATTATTTCAGCTCTGTAGGTCCTCACAATGGAAGTGGATGGGTGCCAACATTTTGAAGCGTCAAAATCCACATAAAAAGAGCATAAAAGTAATCCAAACGACTTTAGTGGTTTAATCCATGTATTCAGAAATGATATGATAGGTGTGTGTGAGAAACAGATCAATATTTAATTATTTTTTTATCATAAATTCTCCTCTCTGTCCAGTAGGGGGCGATAATGCATTAAGACTGTTCCCTATTTAGACTTGTCCCTCCTTTTCTTTAAAAAAAGCAAACATGGAGGTTACAGTGAGGCACTTACAACGGAATTGAATGGGGCCCATTTTGGAGGGATTATGTGAAGCTTATAATTTTATTAAATCACTTGCATTAATTCTTCTATTCAAACTTGTGTATTATTTGAGCTGTAAAGATGTTTAAATAAATCGTCATTTTTACAGTCATTTTAGGATTTGTTGACATTTTGGCTATAAATTTTTTGTGGTAAATCAACATTATTGCCACAAACGCTGTCGATTGAGCTTAACTTGTATTAAACCTGGAATATCCCTTTAAATATTGATCTGTTTCTCACCCACAAATATCATATAGCTTCAGAAGACATGGATTAAACAACTCGAATACTTTTATGTTGCCCTTATGTGGATTTTGGAGCTTCAAAATGTTGCCACCCATTCACTTGTGTTGTATGGAGCTAAAGACCTGAAATATTCTTCTAAAAATTGTCATTTGTGTTCAGAAGATGAATGAAAGTCCTGCACATCTGGGATTACATGAGGGTGACTAAATCATGAGTGTTTTCATTTTTGGGTGAACTATCCCTTTAAATGAATGGTTCTAGTAATCAAATGAATTATGTGAAATATTTATAGGAGTGCTTGAATTGATCAAGGATGACTGTTTATCAAATCAGTAAAAGATTTTTTTAATAATCTGCTCATAAGTTTCACCACTTTTTAAAACAGAGTGATGCCCATGTGATGCCCATGTCTAAATATAAAACAAACTGTGGTTGCTGGTTGTCCATGTCAATCAAACGTTCTCTTCCTGTCAAAGTGGGCACTTTTTGAACAGAAAAAGCAGCAGTGTGAACCAGACTTTATACAGTCACTATAAAGTCTGACTCTGTGAGCCTGTTCAACCAAAAATCAAATCTCACGGCTGCAAGACAAACATGGAAATGAACAGAAAGGAGAAACTGTTCAGCATTTCAGCCCGAGCTCTGCGTTTAATGAAATAATCATTGCAAGGAGACTGGGGATATTCACAGCAAATAATTCAACAGAGCATGTCTGTATCAGTCCCTCTGATTCCCTCGTCTTCACAGATTCTCTTTACAGAAGAGCTGCAGATGGGTTTCAGCTGACAACTGACACCATTTTATGTATTTAGTTTAGTTTCAATAACTAATCCGATTCTGAGAATTACAAGACAGACTCCTTGTACAAACAGCTCCATAATGAATACACCAGGTGCTCTGATTATTAAATCTTATGTCTCACTGTGTAGAATATACAGCAGGCAATATAATGCAAACACAAACGGGCAGTGACACCCAAGTAACAGGTGTGTGATTCAGAAACTGATCACTGATTTCAGCATTGATTCATTGACTTATTACCATTCGGCAGCTTTTTCCCACCATATTGTCACTCTCATATAGACTCTCATCTATAACACACACACACTCACACTCTTTTACACACTCTCTTCTCTAACCCACACACACACACACACACACACACACTCACAGGAATGTCTGAGCTTTAATTGGAATTTAATTGTGTTCTTCAGTCGTTTTGGGCAGTGATTGTAAATGTTTCTCCTGCAGGAGGTTGTTTAGTATGCAGCACACACTACAGCACATTACAGCATTAACATATGAATGGATCTGCAGCTCTTTAACACACAACACACACTCTGTCACCTTTAGCCAAAAGAGAATTCAACTTTACACACATGACTGGGTGTTCTGCGTTAGAAACATTTACACAACGTTTGATTAATTTCATGAGAAATGGGTGATTTTATTACTATATATCAAACAAATGCAAGTGCTTCCAGAGTTAATTTGCATATGCAAAAATGCACGAGTGTATCAGTGTAATGTTAAGTTTTATACTCTAGTAACTTTAGCACCGAGTCTACACTGCAAGAGGATGAAGCGTTCACGCGACACAACAACATCAAATAGACTCGCGCGCGCGCAGTGTACACAGTTAAGTTTCATATCGACTTTGTCGCGTTGTAACTCTCTGATAACGTTTTATAACTGTGTGTATCTCTTACCGTGGCTCAGCCGCACGAGCGTCGGTAAACGGAATTTGCTCACGACCACGTCCAGCGGCAGCGACACGGAGCTCCACGAGAGTCCGTTAATGCTCGCGGATAGTTTCTCCATCTTTCATCCGTCACCATCATCCTCATCACGCGCATCACGGGGACGGAACGGAACCGGTGTCCAGAGGAACGCAACGCGCCATGTTGAAGAAGACAAATCAACGACAGAAACTCTGATCGGATCTAATATATACCGGACCCTAAGAAGCGCGCGCCACCCACTTTCCTCCCGCCCCGCGCGCACTCGGAACACCGGACAGCGCACGCTTATCCCGTGAGCGACCCGAGATGTATCTCTAATATTGCAAACAATTGAAAAAGATTAGGTGGTTAAACTAAGAGAAACTTTTATTGTCGTCAAACACAGCTGCTGCTGAAAAGCATGAACGTTTCAAGTGTCTAAATAAACACATAAACGTACAGCCAGGTCTTAAACTAATTATTAAAGATCTTAAATAAAATAAAAATGTATATAAATGCAGCAAATAACTACAGAAATCAAAAAATTACCCCATAGCACATACAGAACACCTATAGGCTTATGCAGTTTATTATTAGTAGTATTTTGTTAGTTTTTCACAAAATTCTTAAAGGGATTGTTCACCCAAAAATGAAAATTATCTCATCTTTTACTCACCTTCAGGCCATCCCAGATGTGTATGACTTTCTTTCATCTGCAGAACACAAATTATGATTTTTAGAAGAATATTTAAGCTCTGTAGGTCCATACAATGCAAGTGAATGGGTGCCAAAAGTTTGATGCACAAAAAGCACATAAAGGCAGCATAAAAGTAATCCATACAACTCCAGAGTTTTAATCCATATATTCAGAAGTGATATAATAGGTGTGGGTGAGAAACAGATCAATATGTAAGTACTACTTTGCTTGAAATTCTTCTCCCTGCCCAGTATGGGGCAATATGCATGAAGAGTATAAATCACCAAAAACAAAACAAGAATGTGAAAGTAATCTGTTTCTCACCCACACCTATCATATCACTTCTGAAGACATGGATTAAACCACTTGAGTTTTATGGATTACTTTAATGCTGACTTCTGTGATTTTTTGAAGCTTCAAAATGTTGGCACCCATTCACTTGCATTATGAGGACCAACAGACCCGACCTATTTGTTGTGTTATTAATTTAATTTAAAAAAAAATTGTTGCTTCAGTATTTTGTGATTGTTAGTATTTTATTTAAAAAACTCAATTCATCAACACTCAGGTGAACTTTGTTATACAAATGTGGTTAATTCCGAGACTCCGGACTCGAAAACATAATAACAAATATCTATTATTACTTTCTCGCTAGATGAATTTCCAGTTTCACATCAGTAAAATTACTAGTAAAGATTACACTTATTATATAAATATTTACATTGTTACAAGTCAAAATATTTACGTTCAACGTCACAATATTCCCTTCACCCATATTTGGAGAAAAGATAGAGACTAAGAAACATAGAAGCACTCTACACACACACACACCACATCAGTAAACAAGCTGTAAGGCTTTCACACCACCTTCATTGGCATGGTCAGAAATTAGTTTTCTCACTATCTTTTTTTCCATCGATATACCTCCTTGTTTGTAAACAAACCTTCAGACATAAAAAGCCTAGTTTTATCAAAAAAACTGTTCTGTGTCTGGAAAATACTCATTTACACGCACCCCTCTCTTGTTTTTAGTAGCTGTTAGGAAGAGTTTAATGTTGTCCACTGTATGTGTGCCATTATTTTTTAAAAGAGGAGATTCACAACCATTTGGTATCATTTTGATAATTTACCATATCGGGACAAAAGTTTCATCACTTGTGAAAGGCGGGATGTTAGACTGCAACACTTTTTTAGATGGCATGGAAAGTGGAAGGACAGGAGTGAAAAGATTAGCAATAACTATTCCAGTCTCAACTAGCTCGTTTCCTTTTTCAACAGAGTTAAGAAAATCGACGGTGGCACTGTTAATTCTGGAGGCCGACATGATATTTACATGCCCCACAACTTCTCCTACAGCTAGACAACAGTCTTCCACGCTCACCGCGGACGCCACTTTCACTCCATGGTGCCGTGTGAGATAGATAGATAGATAGAGACACACTTTCTCCTTCACTGTGAGAAATTTACCTCCACAAACTCTCAAACCTCATGCCACAGTTTCCCAGTTCAGCAGAAACAGATCAGATGCTGGTGTTACTGGGGGAGATCAGATCAGATGCTGGTGTTACTGGGGGAGATCAGATCAGATGCTGGTGTTACTGGGGGAGATCAGATCAGATGCTGGTGTTACTGGGGGAGATCAGAACAGATGCTGGTGTTACTGGGGGAGATCAGATCAGATGCTGGTGTTACTGGGGGAGTTCAGATCAGATGCTGGGGTTACTGGGGGAGATCAGATCAGATGCTGGTGTTACTGGGGGAGATCAGATCAGATGCTGGTGTTACTGGGGGAGTTCAGATCAGATGCTGGTGTTACTGGTGGAGATCAGATCAGATGCTGGTGTTACTGGGGGAGTTCAGATCAGATGCTGGTGTTACTGGGGGAGATCAGATCAGATGCTGGTGTTACTGGGGGAGATCAGATCAGATGCTGGTGTTACTGGGGGAGATCAGAACAGATGCTGGTGTTACTGGTGGAGTTCAGATCAGATGCTGGTGTTACTGGGGGAGATCAGATCAGATGCTGGGGTTACTGGGGGAGTTCAGATCAGATGCTGGTGTTACTGGGGGAGATCAGATCAGATGCTGGTGTTACTGGGGGAGATCAGATCAGATGCTGGTGTTACTGGGGGAGATCAGAACAGATGCTGGTGTTACTGGTGGAGTTCAGATCAGATGCTGGTGTTACTGGTGGAGATCAGATCAGGTGTTACTGGGGGAGATCAGATCAGATGCTGGTGTTACTGGGGGAGATCAGATCAGATGCTGGTGTTACTGGGGGAGATCAGAACAGATGCTGGTGTTACTGGGGGAGTTCAGATCAGATGCTGGTGTTACTGGGGGAGATCAGATCAGATGCTGGTGTTACTGGGGGAGTTCAGATCAGATGCTGGTGTTACAGGGGGAGATCAGATCAGATGCTGGTGTTACTGGGGGAGATCAGATCAGATGCTGGTGTTACTGGGGGAGATCAGATCAGATGCTGGTGTTACTGGTGGAGATCAGATCAGATGCTGGTGTTACTGGGGGAGATCAGATCAGATGCTGGTGTTTCTGGGGGAGATCAGATCAGATGCTGGTGTTACTGGTGGAGATCAGATCAGATGCTGGTGTTACTGGGGGAGATCAGATCAGATGCTGGTGTTACTGGTGGAGATCAGATGCTGGTGTTACTGGGGGAGATCAGATCAGATGCTGGTGTTACTGGGGGAGATCAGATCAGATGCTGGTGTTACTGGTGGAGATCAGATGCTGGTGTTACTGGGGGAGATCAGATCAGATGCTGGTGTTACTGGGGGAGATCAGATCAGATGCTGGTGTTACTAGTGGAGATCAGAACAGATGCTGGTGTTACTGGGGGAGGACCATCATGCATCAGTTGCAGCAAAATTCATTGTTGAGATGCACACCCTCAGAAACCAATCACTGCCTTAATGTACTTCATTCACAGTACTTTTATTCTCTTATGTTCATAATGTCCTGTTAAATGCTTATTTTATTTTATATTGTATAGTGTATATTGTTATTATAGTTTTTATTTTATTCATTACCTGGCACCTTATTTTAATTCTATCTTTATTGTTATTTGTTACTATTTTATTATTATTATTTGTCTTGTCATTATCTGTTTTGTGTATTAATGCTTTGGCAATATTGTATGTAAACACAATCATGACAATAAAGTACTTTTTCAATTGAAAAATTGAATAGATAGATAGAAAGATAGATAGATAGATAGATAAAGATATATATATATATATATATATATATAAACTAGAAGATCTGCGCTCAAGGGAGGACAGTGTGGATCGTGAATTTATTCCTCCTATTCAGTGCTGTATGAATGACCCAACCTCAGTTTATAGTCTTTCTAGTTCTGTTGAGACTGCAGGGAAAACTTTAATTTTTCAGAATACTCACGGAGTACAGCGAATTGATAGTCTGTTTTACACACCAGCGACACTATGGGGCGACCTTCAACTGAAAGCTATGGTTGACAGTGGCTCCATGGCATGCACAATGAGTGAAGCTGCTGAACATCTCTTGTTACAGCACAAGCCAAATTTACAAAAGTTCCCTGCCAGTGATGTAGTCATAATTGGTTGTGGCGGACAGCGTGTTACACCGAAAGTGATGTATGAGCTTGAGCTCTCGGTTTATGCCTGCAAGATGATTGTTCCAGTTTTAGTGGTTCCAGGCCAAACTGACGATTTGATCCTTGGCAGCAATGCTATCAAGTGGCTAATTCAAAAAATGAAAGAGACCGACGGATACTGGAGACTTGTGTCCAGCCCAATTAACTCAGATGATGTTGAATGTCACCAATTCCTGTCTCTACTTTCTAATGTGGAACGATGGAAGGGTGAAGACATGCCTGATAAAGTGGGCACAGCTAAGTTAAAAGAGAAAATAACACTAGAACTGCACCATGAACATCTCGCTTGGGCTCAGCTTCCTGAGTCTACATCTGTTTCTGTGGGGAGCACAGTCATTGTTGAGCCAACCCTCTGTAAGTGCCGTCCAAGGAACGTGATCATAGGGAGAGTCATCACACCTATGTGGGGCAGTAGATGGGTGCCGTTCAAAATAATGAACCCTACAGACAAAGTACTCATTCTTAAGAGAAACACGAAGATCGTGGATGTTTTCACTTGTATAGCTGTAGAGGAGTTGTCTACGGCTGAGTCCCTGAAGAGTAACGTTCAGTGTGCTGCGAGTGCTGTAAATCATGTGCAGACCAGTGATGAAAGGAGAAACGTGCTGGATAAATTGGAACTGCAGGATCTGGATCGGGATGCTTGTGAAGTGTCAGAGGAGTGGAAGGATAGACTTCTGAACCTCACTGAGAAGTATGAGTCAACCTTTTCACATGGAAAAATGGATTGTGGGGAAGCCACTGACTTTGTCCACAAAATCCACTTGGTGGACGAGAAGCCGTTTCGACTCCCTTATCGACGTGTAGCCCCCAGCCTGTATGATAAGCTGCGCACTGCCTTGAATGAGATGGAAATTAAAGGCATTATAAGGATGTCACAGAGTGAATATGCATCTCCGCTGGTTTTAGTGTGGAAAAAGGAATGGTGACCTTCGTATTTGTACAGATTTTAGATGGCTAAATGCAAAGACAGTGAAGGATGCTCACCCACTTCCACACCAAGCGGATGCACTCGCAGCTTTGGGAGGCAATGTTTTCTTTTCGACCATGGACTTGACTTCTGGCTTTTCTAATGTTCCCTTGTTTGAAGAGCATAAGAAGTACACTGCTTTTTCCTCTCCGTTTGGCCTCCATGGGTACAATCGTCTTCCTCAAGGTTTGACCAATAGTCCGGCAACCTTTATGAGGATGATGATGTCCATTTTCGGGGATGAGAATTTTACAAGCTTTCTCTGCTACTTGGACGATCTAATGGTTTTTGCTCCTAGTGAGCGAGTAGCTCTTGACCGTCTGGAACTGGTTTTCTCACGCCTGTCTAAGCACAACTTAAAGCTAGCGCCAAAGAAGTGCATGTTCCTCAGGAGATCTGTCAGATTCTTGGGACACGTTGTCACTGGGAATGGTGTCCAGACCGACCCAGAAAAGGTGAGGGTGATCAATGACATCCAGACTACCGACCTCATGGAAGCGGATAACGTAACTCCTTCTCAGAAGAAGATCAGATCTTTCCTGGGTATGATTTTATATTATCAGCATTTCATTATAGACTGTTCAGCTAAGGCAAAACCTCTTTTTAGTCTCCTATCAGACCGGTCACAGAAAAGAGCACAAAGGAAGTGTGGTCGTATGAGGAAGCCACTCAGTGTCGTGAAACTTTCGCCCGAGGATTGGACTAGTGAATGTCTAACTGCTTTTGAAACTCTAAAGCAAGACTTGCTGCACAGTGTGACTCTAGCACACCCAGATTTCAGTCAGCCCTTTATTCTCTCTGTTGATGCTTCATTTGATGGTATAGGAGCTGTGTTATCTCAGGTGCCCCCTGGAGGAAAAATTGCACGTCCAGTTGCTTTTGCCAGCAAAACACTCTCCAAGTCTCAGATGAACTAACCAGCACATAGACTTGAATTTCTGGCTTTAAAGTGGGCTGTTTGTGACAAGTTTAGCCACTGGCTAAAAGGGAGACATTTCACTGCATGGTCTGATAATAATCCCTTGACCTATATTCTTACCAAACACAGATTGGATGCGTGTGAACAGCGATGGGTGGCGAAGCTTGCTGCATACGACTTTGACCTGAAGTATGTGCCAGGCACGAAAAACGTTGTTGCAGATGCTTTAAGCAGAGAGCCCTTTGTCAAGTCTTGTGTCAGCCATCGTCTGTTGAAAGAACCATACATTTCTCTCTTGGATGAGGTAAATGGCGTTGTTACTGGAACTGTGCAAGATGTCTTTCGTGTCACTAACAACTGTCAGAATATGCAGGCTACCAGTGACTGCGAAACTGAGAACGAGCTGCAGGATGACGTGAATGACTCATGTTCTGGATCCATTGATGCTGCTGAAGTTTCTGCTTTTCTGGGTGCTCACTGTGATGGTGGAGTTAGTCCATTGCTCGTGACAAGTCCAATGTCACTCCAGCTTCCTGATGAAGATCCATCTGTTGCAATCCCGTTTTCCAGACTTGCAAATCTCCAAGAGCTGGACAATGTAGTCGGTAGAGTTATCAACTATGTTTTGAGACATAAACGTCCTTCGAAGAGCGAGAAAGCAAAGGAACCTAGCTAGGTGAGAAACCTTTTGAAGCACTGGAAAAAGCTGAAGATTCGTGATCATGTGCTGTACAGAGTAAAGAAGGATCGTCTGATGAATAAGAAACTCTTTCAGTACGTTGTACCAGATACCCTAAAGCATGATGTTCTCCGTGGTGTTCATGATGCAGCTGGACATCAGGGTGGTGCAAGAACTCTCTCCCTTGCAGCTGAAAGGTTCTTTTGGCCAGGGATGAGTAAAGACATCAAGCTTTATGTGAAGAACTGCCAGAGGTGTGTTGTCGGAAAAACTCCAGAGCCAAATGCCTGTGCGCCCCTTGAGCATATTCACACCTCTGAGCCTATGGAACTAGTATGTATAGACTTTTGGAGTGCTGAACAGACTTCAGGGAAGGTCGTTGATGTCCTAGTAGTGACGGATAATTTTTCTAAAATGGCACACGTCTTCTCCTGTCACAACCAGTCGGCTAAGCAAGTTGCCCATCGCCTTTGGAATGACCTCTTCTGCATTTACGGATTTCCAAAGAGAATACATTCGGACCAGGGTGCAAATTTTGAAAGCAAAATCATTAAGAACTTGCTTGAGATGGCTGGTGTTCAAAAATCGCACACCACACCATATCACCCTATGGGTAACGGTCTGGCAGAACGTTTCAATAGGACTTTGGGCAATATGATAAGAGCTCTCCCAGTGAAATCCAAGGCGAGGTGGCCACAGCTTCTAAGAACATTAACCTTCAGTTACAATTGTACTGTGCATGAAACAACCGGGTTCGCCCCTTTTATGTTATGTTTGGGCGTATCCCGAGGCTGCCGGTCGACATCATGTTTCAGCATGTCCTTAGCGATGAGAAGGTGGTCAGCCACCATGAGTTTGTCACTGCACTGAGAAGAGATCTGAGTGCTGCTGGAGAAATTGCCCGGAAACACAGTCTCAAAGAGCAGAACCGCCATGCCATTCTTTACAATCGGAAGGTCAGAGGTTTACCCTTAGCTGACTAATCGTGGCGAGAAAGGCAAAAGGAAAGTCGCGGACAAGTGGGACTCTGTTTTGTATGAGGTTCAATCAGTGAGACCAGAGATTAATGTGTACGGGATTAAGGATGTTCAGACTGGCAAGGAAAAAGTGATGCACAGAAATCTGTTGCTTCCAGTTAATTTCTTATCCTGGGATGATGGTGAAGAAGAATCGGTTCGATCAGATTCTACTGATGCTACCCGTGGCAGTGCTGTTGACTCCGCTCTGATGGATGATCCTGATCCTGTTTCAAAGACATCAGAATGGTTATTGCAGATGGATGGAACACATGCCAGTGACGGTATGCAGGATGCCACGTGTGGTGGAGTTTCGGACATTCCTCAAGAGATGACTCCTGAGTGCCCTGACAATGAACAATACCGTCCAGAACCTGAGCATGTCCCTCAACCTGCTGAGAGTACAGAGAGTTTACCTGCAACCAAGCCAAATGAGTACCCCAGTTGTTTGCCAGAGCCGGCTAACAGACTTACCCCTGTCATTTGCGAACAACCCACGAGCACACATAGAGCCCACATCACTACACGATTAGGGAGGTCAGTTAAGCCTCCTAACAGACTTATTTGTGAAATTGATAGTCAGAAAATTGTGGAAAGTGATTCACACAGTGATGCACAAGTTATTTTTCAAGGGACTAACTTTGTAGTGGAGTTGTTGAGGAACATTTTTGTTTGAAATGTCTGAGTCTAAATGATGATTCATATCTAAGAGTTAACTGTGATGTTAAGAGAATGACTTTGAAGTGAGTTTTTCTTCTTTGAAAAGAGTTTGTTGTTTGCATCGAAAGTTATTTGAAGAGTAGAGATACATTTATAACTACTAGAAGCGTGTAGACTGCACCTTCTAAAGTCTGTGTTAAGTGTGGAACCTGGTACCATTCCATTCTTACACACTTCCTGGGGAAGAGATAGATTATCTGACATGCTGTATTGTAAAGCTCTTTTACTTGCACCTGAGTTTTATTTTCCCACTATTTTCTGTATATTTAGTTTGTTACATATGCTGGTTCTTACCCAATTTAGCAGAATTTAGCAGGGTTGTATGTAACGGAGTTTAAATAATGCTGTTAAATTCATGCATTAATTGGGAAAACTCGACATTGGCTGTTGCGTCACTCGCAATTGTGTGCGTGATATTGTAGGCGGAGCTACGTCACCACCAGCAGAGTCTCATATCTCTCACTGCTGACATCAAAGCAACGTGTTGATGCACTGTACGCTAACCAGCTTTTGGTCGTGTTCTTCCCAGTCTGTCTGTCCCAGGCTCAGTAAAGCGAAATCTTGAGTGACCATCCACCTACTCTCAGTGTGATTCCTTCCACACAAACACTAACTGTCACATATATATATATATATATATATATATATAGATAGAGAGAGAGAGAGAGAGAGAGAGAGAGAGAGAGAGAGAGAGATTCATTAGAATTTAATACGTTGGCACAATTTATAAAATGTATAAATTATATTGTCAAAGGAGGACCTGCATTCTTTCGTTATTTTATCTATTCATTCGGCCTCTACTGCATTGACGCATTTATTATTCCATATATTCGTTGATTTAATTATTCTTCCATCCATTCATATATGCTCTCTCTTATTCAGTCACTCACCACTGACTCGTCTCTGTAGGCGTTTGGATAGTGAAAGGCCATTCTTCACTGATCTTTCGAGCTGTTCAACAGATGAAATAATCAAATAAAAAGTTTGAGAGTTTAATGTGTCTGAGAGCCTCAGCACAATATCCGGAACCAGCAGAGAAATTCAAACACACGCTGGACTGAAATGACCGTAGAGCCCTCTGCTGGAGTCCCAATAACAGTTTAATGATATACTGTTTACCTGTTTTGTCAGGAGGGAGATGAGAGACATTTTGCCTGACAATATTTCACACATAATATCGTGGTGAGTTATTTGGCTGCTTAGAATTGGAACTAGCGATGCCCCACTCGCGAATAAATCACTCTTCTGAGTCGGTTCCTTAAAAGGACAGTTGACCTATAAATTAAAATTCTCTCATCATTTACTCACCTTCATGTGGTCTCTGGATGTGTATGACTTTCTTTCTTCTGCTGATCACAAATTAAGATTTTTTAGAAGAATATCTCTATAGCTCTGTAGGTCCATACAATGCAAGTGAATGGTGGCCAGAACTTTGAATGTCCATAAAGAACATACAAGTAATCCATAAAGCTCTAGTGTTTAAATCCATGTCTTCAGAAGTGATATGATAGGTGTGGATGAGAAACCGATAAATATTTAAGACTTTTATACTATATATACTCCTCCCTGCCCAGTAGTTACCAATATACAGTACATGAAGAAAACACAAGAGGAAGAATGTGAAAGTGAAAGTGGAGATTGATAGTAAATCTCACACACTCTTATCATATCACTTCTGAATTCATGAAGGTCAATGATGAGAGAATTTTAATTTTTCGCTGAAATATCCCTTTAAGTTTAGAAATGATGTCATGAGCATGTACTATATAATGTGAAAATCATTTGAATATATGTGGTAATGGCAAAACTATTTGACATTTCTGAGACAAACAAAAAGGGTGTGAGATTCTGATAAATGTACACCCAAACCAGAAAGAGGTTTTGACACAAAAGGGGTGGAGGAAGACATCAGGGTGGAGTTTGTCTTCAAATGATGTCTGAATGAAAACGGATGGTTTATACACATGCAAGAGAGAGAGAGAGAGAGAGAGAGAGAGAGAGAGATTCTGACTAACATCCTTTAAAACAGCTGGTGAGAAATTGACATCTCAAAGTAAGTCTGCAAAAAAATACATGTCATTTTAAAAATTAAGTTCATCAATATAGTGTGTTTGAATCAACTGAGGGTTTCTTGAGCTCAGTGTCTAAAGGAAAACCTCTTCAGGTCAGATGTTTGTGTGTGTGTGTGTGTGTGTGTGTGTGTGTGTGTGGGCAGGTTTTTAGTGGTTTATGAGGACTTTTTTTTAGGTGACAAACTGGTAATTGCAAAGGTATAATGCTATAAATGTGGTTTATGAGGACATTTATAGTGTCCCCATAATTCAAATCACTTAAAAAACATACTAAACAATGTTTTATTGAAAATGTAAAAATGCAGAAAGTTTTTGTGAGGGTTTGGTTTAGGGGATTGAATCTATAGTTCATACAGTATAAAAATCATCATGTCTATGGAGAGTCCTCATAATGATAGCTGCACCAACATGTGTGTGTGTGTGTGTGTGTGTGCATATGTATGTGTGTCAGCTGTGTGTGTGTAAGCTGCGTGTGTGTCTGTGTGTGCACACATATATATATATATGTGTCAGCTGTGTATGTGTGTGTGTTTGTTTGTGTGTGCATATATATGTGTGTCAGCTGTGTGTGTGTGTTTGTGTGTGCATATGTGTGTGTGTCAGCTGTGTGTGTGTGTGCATATTTATATGTGTGCATATGTATGTGTGTCAGCTGAGTGTGTGTGTGTGTGTGCGTGTGTGCATATGTATATGTGTGCATAAATATGTGTGTCAGCTGAGTGTGTGTGTGTGTGTGTGTGTGTGTGTGTAAAGTGTGTAACGTGTGTAAAGCGTGTAACGTGTGTAAAGCGTGTAACGTGTGAGTGAGAACTCTACTGTGTTATCAGTTTCATTTTTACTGGTTTGTTAATCTGAATACCCACATTAGACTGACACATCATATAAACTGTCAAACAAGTCTGAAGTTTGAACTGATCTAAATAAAGAAACTCAGAGATTTCATTTTGTTAAATGTTTCGTCACATGTTCAGTCATTTTCAGTGAATTAATGGAAAAGCTTTCCTTGAATACACAAGTTAGATAATGTATATAAATATATCTCTCTCTTTTGATTTTACACAGAATCTTTTAGCTTTAATTTATTTTTTAATTCTGACAATCAGAATTAGAAAGTCAAAAAGAAAACTTTGAGCATTTTTGTTTAGTGTGGGTGAAAATTGGTTTTGTTGTGTGGTCAAAAGCTGGATGCTGCTTGAATGAGTTTTCCTCTCTCATTTCTTTTACTCCATTAACAGAAGTTGTTGTTTTTATACTATCTGTCTGTCCTCCGCAGGTGTAATTTCCACTCTGTCTCAACATGCCAACAAAAACAACCACAGCAAACGAGAGCATCAGAGTACAAACAGAGGAGCAGAACGTGGAAGTGTCACGCTGGAAGGAGGACAATTGCACCAGTCACATTAAAGATCAATCACAGCTGCAGTCTGATGGGCGGAACAAAACCAGAGTGATGACATCACTACCCAGAAACCTCCGATTTACATGTCACAATCAGGTACGCAGAATGTACATGCAAATATACATGCATACACACAAAAACAGACAAAAAAAAAAATGTAATAAGATAATTTTGCATAAATAGTGAGCATGTGCTGTCTTTATTAAAGTTAGACTTTCAAAAATAATGTTTTGTCATCGAATGCAATGACACTGTTCATTTTTATGTGAACAATGAGACCAGCCTATGCTGTTAAATATTTATGCTCATAAATAAAGAGCCACTTTAGGCCTCAAACTGAATAAAACGTTCAACATTTAAGAGGCTCTTTCACCAACAACTGCAACTTAAAAACCTAGTAAATTACCAAAACCTCCCTAACTTAGTAAACTGCATGTAAAATCTAAAAATATGTCTTTTTTTATTTTATTTTTGTGATGGGGCCACATTAAAAATCGGAATGACCAGAAATAAATCCCAACTGAATCGGGCCAGTGACAGGCCCATCAACTGGCCCAAAAGTCTCTCACACTGCATGTAGGCCATCCTTATAGTGGAGCCCTGACTTAATGTAGAAACGGAAACATGCCTGTCAGAGTATTTGTCATGGTTTGGGCTTTATCTATGACCCCATATAACAGAAACCACATACTCTCTGATTTAGTTGCAAATGGTTTTTCATTTTCTAATATTTTGTGTGCTGGTAGAAGGTGCTGGGTGTTGTCGCCACAGATGTCATACCTGTAGGTACATGGTTTGGTCCCCTGCAAGGAGAACATCTTCACCCTGAAGACACATCTGCAAACATCTGCAGAAAACATATCTGGATGGTACGTCAAATGTGAGAGTGAAAATGAGAAAAAGTGTGAGAAATGGAGCGAGTCACCGAGGTTTGATATTCACTTGTCATGTTTCAGGAGTGTGTGTTCTGTGTTGGGTTTCTCTGACGCACCACTCCTCGCTTTTATGTGCCAGTAAAACTACACACTCGTAACTCACACACTGACTCAGCAAGGAAGTGGCTGAGAGGAACACACATACACGCACACAACCAGGGTTCTCAGAAACCTCTTTCTGATACATCTCAAGCAATGTTCAATTTCACACTTACTGCAGAAATTTTGTCAATATTTATCATGAAAAAGTTACTTTGCTCAAGTTTGGAGCAAACATGCTGCTGAGAGTGACAAAAATGACTCAATTAATGAGGAAGTGCATTTAAATGCTATAAAATGCTGTTTAAAGCGATAGTTCACCTAAAAAAATGTAATTCTCATCATTTACCCTCATTCCATCCTAGATGTGTGTGACTGTCTTTGTTCTGCAGAACACAAACAAAAAAATATATTTAAAAGAATATTTCAGCTCTGTTGATCCCCACAATATAAGCGAATGGTGACCAGAACTTTTATGTTCCAAAAGGGACATAAAGGCAGCATAGAAGTATTCCAGTGGTTAAATTCATGTCATCTGAAGGGATATGATAAGTGTGGGTGAGAAACAGATCAATATTTAAGTCCTTTTGTACTGAAGATCTACACTTTCACTTTCACATTCAGCCACCTGCTGGTTGGTCTGGTCAAAGGTTGTGTTTCCCACCCACACCTATCATATCACTTCTGAGGACATCGATTAAACAAACAGAGTCGTATGGGTTACTTTTATGATGCCTTGATGTGGTTTTTGGGCCTTCCGAGTTCTGGTCACCATTCACTTGCATTGTAAGGACCTACAGAGCTGAGATGTTCTTCTAAAAATCTTAATTTGTGTTCTACAGAAGAAAGAAAGTCATACACATCTGAGATGGATTTAGGATGAGTAAATGATAAGATAATTTTCATTTTTGGATGAACTAACCCTTTAAAATAGTTTTAGATGGAGTTTGTGCATTTTACACTGCAGGTCAACTTTCAAAACATATTTCATGTCTGTGTTCATGTTAACTACCAATAAATTCTTAACCACAGATTGAGAATTACAATTGAACTGGGATTAATTATATATATATATAAATGTACTCTCATAAAGGCAAAGTGGGCAAATAAATTAGATCATTTCCGAAACTGACTTTGCTCTCTTTGTATGACCACATCAATGCAAAGCAAGTTCATAAATGTGTAAATCCTGTTTCTCTGATTCAAGATTAGACAGAATGAACTAAACTGGAATTAAGAAAGAAAGAGAGAGCAACAGGTGTCATAAGTAAGTTTGTTCTGCAGCTCATATGCTGAATCAACAACTAAACCACAATCTTTCACTTTCACTCATTCGGTTTTAAATATACATGTACTTGAAATCTGAGGGCACACCTTAATGTCACCTTGTTTCATTTGCTAAACACTTTAAAATGCTTGTTAGTTGTCTTTTCTATAGCAAGCATCACTATTAATATTGCTCATTGGTGATGGGGATTGTTAAAAAACCCTAAACCTACAGTATGTATAAAATTTAGTTAATTTATACATTAAACAGGTGAACAGGCTGCTTTTAGTTCACTTTAAAATTATGATGAAATGCACTGACATTTTTGTGATGCTAAGGTGTTTGTTTCAAAATATTTTTCCCATTCGCGCACACACACATCCCTGAAATGATTGACTTATTGTAGTAGAAATCGGCTACTTAAAAATGGGTGGGCCCTTTTGACATGGGCCAGCAACCACCAAGAAACCCCATAGCAAAACCCTTAAAATAACTCCGAACACCATTGCAACCACATAGCAACGCCCTGACGAACACCCACAACACCCTAGCATCATGACGGCGACTTTTGCATGGCCAAGCACCAGTAACATATTATTTAGCAAATGTAGTAATCTTGTTCACTTTACATTTTTTCGTACAATCTGTAATTTCTCTTCTTTTGTTAAGATTTCAGATGAGCGATTACGTCACTTCATGTCATGTGAGGATGAAGGCAGCAGCAACTGGATGCATTTTGTAAACTCTGCCCCGTCTCCTTGGCAACAGAATCTTGCAACATGCCAAGCTGGGATGCAGATTTACTTCTACACAGTGAAGGTTCTGATGCCGGGGGAGGAGCTACTGGTGGGGCGGAGCCTGGAATACAAACAGCCAATGAGCACCAGCCTCAGTACGTCCTATCTGAAACAGACACTTCTCATACGACGCGAGTGACAACCTCAATTTTGTGGCTCGTATTATTGTTATATATACACACATATATATATATATATATATATATATATATATATATATATATATATGTCCTTAATCTAAGATTTCAGCCAGAAAATAAAATATGGTCATTATTTACTCACCCAGATATCGTATCCCAAACCACTTGATTCATCTATGTGGTCTTGAGTCTTTTGAATCCATTCACCAAACAGATTCGTTTACTGATTCGTTCAGTGACCATTTCTGCAAATTACAACTTTGTGTCAGTAGATGGCAACAAATGACCGTCTTTTATATGTTTTGAGTGAGCCATTGAACCAAGAACACAGAGTTCTTCGTGACTGAAACAAGTAGAATTATCCTTTATTAAAATCAGCATCATTTGTGTTATCAATGATGTCTGTATGTGTGGTTATTACTCGCTTTTACTCATAATTTCTCTGGCCCCGAGAATGTTCACTTAAAGGGACAGTTCACCCAAAAATGAAAATTCTCTCTTCATTTACTCACACACAGGCCATCCCAGACGTGTATGACTTTCTTTCTCCTGTAGAACACAAATGAAGATTTTTAGAAGAATATCTCAGTTCTGTAGGTTCATATGTGAATGGTGACCAAAACTTTGAACCTTCGGCCCAGTTTGAGGTCCTATATTTTGCTGCGCTTCCTTCAACCCTGACCAGTCCCCCAGTCCCTGCTACTGAACCCCCGCCCCACAGCATGATGCTACCACCACTATGCTTCACTATTGGGATGCTATTGTGCTGGTGATGAGCAGTGCCTGGTTTCCTCCATACATGATGTTTGAAATTGAGGCCAAACAGTTCAATCTTCATTTCATCAGACCAGAGAATCTTATTGAGTCCTTTAGGTGCTTTATTTTTTGCAAATCCCAAGGGGGCTTTCATGTGTCTTGCACTGAGGAGAGGCTTCCGTCTGGCCACTCTGCCATAAATCCCAGATCGGTGGAGTGTTGCAATGATGGTTGTCCTTCTGCAAGTTTCTCCCATCTCCACACGTGATCTCTGGAGCTCAACCAGAGTGACCATCGGGTCCTTGGTCACCTCTCTTACCAAGGCTCTTCTCCCCCGATTGCTCCGTTTGGCCAGGCAGCCAACTCTAGGAAGAGTCCAGGCTGTTCTGAACTTCTTCCGTTAAAGAATGATGGATGCCACTGTGCTTTTGGGAACCTGTAATTCAGCCAAAAGATTTTTGTAGCCTTCCCCAGATCTGTGCCTCACACAATCCTGTCTCTGAGCTCTGCGGGCAGTTCCTTTGACCTCATTGCTTGTTTTTTTCTCTGATGTGCATTTTCAGCTGTGAGACCTTATATATACAGGTATGTGCCTTTCCAAATCATGTCCAATCAATTGATTGTTTTGTGTGTTTTTCCAGCTTTAGCTCAGAGTCAAGATGAAGACCAAGTTTGTGTGGAGTGCGAGAATCCATTGAGAAAGAGAAAGAGAGGTCACACCATCAATGAGATACTGGAACAGGATCCCTGGACTGGCTTTTCATCTAGTTTTCCAACTCTCCAAACCAAACTGCTCAGTCTGAAAGAGAGTTACAGCACACACTCTAAATTTTACCCTCAACAGATTGCAAAAAACACCCTGGTCTCAACCAGAACGGACCAAAATACAAAACTGGCTCCATCTTTGTTGACTAATACCATTTCTGACTCCCCTATAACTCAGAAAAGGACACCTGGTATAGGAGGGCATTTATACATCCCTGCTATCCCACAATCCTCTTTGCTAATGTATATCCAGCCTGTTGTTCAATCTGTGCCTACACACCAGCCAATCGGACTTGACCGAACAACACCACAAATGTCCCACCATACCTCCCTTCCTCCAGTTCGCATGTATCCATCTCTTTCTAAAATAAAATTAAATGAGAATCACCTTTCATTAGCGTTGACCAATAGAAACAGCCCCAGGGTTTCAATGGCCAATCAGGCGAGAGACTCCAGAGCTCCTGTGAATGCTGGTTCATCATCACTTTCAGAACTTAAAGACTCCACAACAATGCCACGTCACCAGCCTGAGACATCACCACCAGCTCTCAACGATGCAGCCAATTTCTCTCCTCATTCTTCTGCTGATGCTACCTTGGTTACTGATGACATCACAACCAAGAAACGCTCACCTGAGGTGGGTGTGGCTGCACTAGAAGTATCTAGCTCCGCACATCATGGCACAAATTCCCAGGGTGACCAAAAGCAAGGACATAATATAGGTCATAAGGCTCTACCGTACCCGTTAAAAAGACGAAATGGAAGGATTCACTATGAATGTAATGTATGCGGGAAGAACTTCAGTCAGCTTTCCAACTTGAAGGTACATTATTCTTCATTAATCGCTGTTTTGAACAAAAGTTGCGGTCAGTGACAAAAAAAAATTTTGGTAACTGTTTTAAAAGTTACTCTATCATTTTATCAGCTTTCCTTAATTTGATTACTCTCCTTAATTTCCCCAATTCAATCTCTTGTTTGCTCTCAGTTCAAGTATTTTGTCTTAACTCCAGGTTCATCTGAGGGTTCACAGCGGTGAGAAACCATACAGGTGTGCCACCTGCAGGAGAAACTTTTCCCAGCTGGCTCATCTTCAGAAGCACATCCTGGTCCATACAGGAGAGAAACCACATGCATGTCATGTAAGAACACACAGAAGACAGTTTTATTGCTCAGAGGTTACTCTTTCATAGTTTAGATGACCTTACGGAGGTCTTGATTCATCTAAATATCAACTTTGTCTCAGATGCTTAATCTAAAACTCCAGAGCAGAAATAAAGATAGACACGAATAAGAGACTTCAGCAAAAGTGTCCATTTGGTGTCTAGGAGAACCAAATGAGATATCAAAGAGATCTTATTTGCTGTGATGTATCTCAGGTGTGCAGTAGGCGCTTCAGCAGCAGCAGTAACCTGAAGACTCACCTGCGGATGCACTCAGGTGAGCGGCCGTACGTCTGTAAGCAATGCCCTGCCCGCTTCACCCAGCACATCCATCTGCGGCTCCACAGACGCTTGCACACCTCCCCGCACCCACATCTGTGCCCGCAGTGCCCTCGCAAGTACACAAACCTGTGTAGTCTACAGATACACCTGCACCAGTTCTGTCCCGCCTCCAGCCTCACAGGCTCCGCCTCTCAGCTGGACCTAGCCAATGACGAGATAGAGAGGTTTGACCTCAGTGAGGCAGCAGGGAGCCTTGAGGTTGTCATGCAGACTGATTCCATAAAGAGGATGTGCCAGTTGATCTGGGCACGGGTGCTTGCAGCTCCTGTCCACCAGGGGGCAGCACATGAGCTGATGAGATGCGAGCAGACCTTTCCAAATACAGTAATAATGCAAAATGAATTATCCAGCCCACTTTCTCAAAAGGTTATTGTGAAACAAGAAGAATAATGTATTAATGTAAGGTATTATTGAGCAGAATTGACCATAAAACACAATTAATAACAACAGTAAGTGCAACCAGATCTATCTACAATTGTGGATTTTTAGAGCAGTTCCTGTAAAACTTGCTAGTTTCCACAAACAGGTAATTTCATGGATGCTTCCATATTCAATAAGAATCAGTTTAAGAATGTTCTACCTGCATTACGTTGCATGGCAAGGTTTTTTCAGGTTTTGGTTGTAATAATGATTTTTTACATTTGCTTTTGCAAACACATGATATCCTTGCAATTACTGTTTATTTGAACTCTCAGTGACACCTCACATTGCATTGCAAATAAAGTCAAGGAGGTTTCATATAAGAAGGTTTGGGAGGGTTACTTCTGAAATGTATTCCACTACAGATTACAGAATACGTGCTGTAAAATGTAATTTGTAACGTATCCCGTTAGATTACTCAAGGTCAGTAACGTAATCTAAATACTTTGGATTACTTCTTCAGCACTGGTAGATTTTTTTCACTTGTTTTGACTATAAAAACTCACAAAATTCACATGTTAGAAATGTATTCTCTGAAAAACCAAAATATCTTATGCAGTGTTGTTTTTAAAACAAGATCAATCAAATTGAACTTGTTTTAGGATTTTTAGAAAACATGTGCATGTAAAATGGCTAGAAATAGCATTTTAGCTTAGCATAAAGCTAACAATTTACACAAGGTTTATTTCTATTTCCTCTGCTCCAAATTTACTTCAAACTTACTTCTCTGTCTGCTCATACTTTAAATACATATTCCTGTTACACGTATTATGTTACTCCCCAACCCTGGATATAAGATTGCACATCGAGGATGCCCGGTTAAGACACTTGTGGTACAGCACTTTAAATTTAGTATGGAAGATAACTGTGTATTTTGTAAAAATGCCCATGAAACATTTATTTTAGTAAAAATTATTTTCAAAATTATTTTCAAAAAGACTGTTAATTTTTAAGAAAATTTATGTATTTCAATTGATTATGATAAATACTTTGTATTTATATGTGACTTCATTATTATTAAGGCGCATTATCGTATACATAAAGTTAAATGGACTGAAAAAATGCCTGTATTTTAACAAAAATCAACATATTTGGAAACAATAAAAAAGTAAAAAGACTCAAAAGAAGCAATATGAACACTGCAACTGTTTAAGCTGTTAAGTCTGATTCACTGTTGTTTTGCCTTGTGTTTTGCCCCTGTCATCTGCTCCCCCCAGACTACACTTCCCATAATTCTCTGCTCTCATCACTGCCTGCTGTTCTCTATTGTTCTCACCTGTGTTCCATTCACTCATTAACCCCGGTGTATTTAATGCCCTGACGTCTGCTCAGTCTTTTTCAGTTGTTATGTGTTTTCTCCAGTTCCTGTAGCGGTTGCCATTGTGTTTCGTTTCCTAGCTCCTGGTCTTGCCTTGTTACAGTATTCACCCTGTTTTGTATTTTATTTATATTTCATTAAAAGTTAAGCTGCGTTTAGATCCTGCTCTTTTGACTTCCTTCAAATCAGTACACATATATACACTACCGTTCAAAAGTTTGGGGTCACATTGAAATGTCCTTATTTTTGAAGGAAAAGCACTGTACTTTTCAATGAAGACAACTTTAAACTAGTCTTAACTTTGAAGAAATACACTCTATACATTGCTAATGTGGTAAATGACTATTCTAGCTGCAAATGTCTGGTTTTTGGTGCAATATGTACATAGGTGTATAGAGGCCCATTTCCAGCAACTATCACTCCAGTGTTCTAATGGTACAATGTGTTTGCTCATTGGCTCAGAAGGCTAATTGATGATTAGAAAACCCTTGTGCAATCATGTTCACACATCTGAAAACAGTTTAGGTCGTTACAGAAGCTACAAAACTGACCTTCCTTTGAGCAGATTGAGTTTCTGGAGCATCACATTTGTGGGGTCAATTAAACGCTCAAAATGGCCAGAAAAAGAGAACTTTCATCTGAAACTCGACAGTCTATTCTTGTCCTTAGAAATGAAGGCTATTCCATGCGAGACATTGCTAAGAAATTGAAGATTTCCTACAACGGTGTGTACTACTCCCTTCAGAGGACAGCACAAACAGGCTCTAACCAGAGTAGAAAAAGAAGTGGGAGGCCGCGTTGCACAACTGAGCAAGAAGATAAGTACATTAGAGTCTCTAGTTTGAGAAACAGACGCCTCACAGGTCCCCAACTGGCATCTTCATTAAATAGTACCCGCAAAACACCAGTGTCAACATGTACAGTGAAGAGGCGGCTGCGGGATTCTGGGCTTCAGGGCAGAGTGGCAAAGAAAAAGCCATATCTGAGACTGGCCAATAAAAGAAAAAGATTAAGATGGGCAAAAGAACACAGACATTGGACAGAGGAAGACTGGAAAAAAGTGTTGTGGACAGATGAATCCAAGTTTGAGGTGTTTGGATCACAAAGAAGAACGTTTGTGAGACGCAGAACAAATGAAAAGATGCTGGAAGAATGCCTGACGCCATCTGTTAAGCATGGTGGAGGTAATATAATGGTCTGGGGTTGCTTTGGTGCTGGTAAGGTGGGAGATTTGTACAGGGTAAAAGGGATTCTGAATAAGGAAGGCTATCACTCCATTTTGCAACGCCATGCCATACCCAGTGGACAGCGCTTGATTGGAGCCAATTTCATCCTACAACAGGACAATGACCCTAAACACACCTCCAAATTGTGCAAGAACTATTTAGAGCAGAAGCAGGCAGCTGGTATTCTATCGGTAATGGAGTGGCCAGCGCAGTCACCAGATCTGAACCCCATTGAGCTGTTGTGGGAGCAGCTTGACCGTATGGTACACGCAAGAAGTGCCCATCCAACCAATCCAACTTGTGGGAGCTGCTTCTGGAAGCGTGGGGTGCAATTTCTCCAGATTACCTCAACAAATTAACAGCTAGAATGCCAAAGGTCTGCAATGCTGTAATTGCTGCAAATGAAGGATTCTTTGACGAAAGCAAAGTTTGATGTAAAAAAAATCTTATTTCAAATACAAATCATTATTTCTAACCTTGTCAATGTCTTGACTCTATTTTCTATTCATTTCACAACGTATGGTGGTGAATAAGTGTGACTTTTCAGGAAAACACAAAATTGTTTGGGTGACCCCAAACTTTTGAACGGTAGTGTACATTGAATCAACATTTAACCCCCCTACTAACCCTCCCCTTCCCCAATCATTAACCCCACCCTGACCCCCAACGAACACCTCTGTGGTCACAAATAGATACACACACACACACACACACACACACGCATACAAAAAAACAACCAAATAATAATCATATATAATTAAACTAAATGTCTCTCTCCACAGCCCCTCTCCCCAAAAACACCAAGCAATTGCCCCAATTCCTGTCAAGAAAATTCTGAACCAAATCTCCAAAAAAGTAGCCACCCACCCCATCTCCACACATCACACCGGAAATGAGGGTGCTCTAACCGACTTCCATCCCCTTAAATTAATTTGCCTGCCAACCATAATGGTCAGAAACCAATTTTTTATGTGTTTATCCCCAAAATTTATGACCGCCCCATCGCCCAAAATACAGAGTCTGGGGCAAAGTGAAATTCGAGTGCCCAAACGTCACACAAGAAACTATGAACATTCAACCAAAATGTATGGATCTTATGGGAAAGTGCATGTTTTAGGTCCTGCAATTGTCCAGCATTCATTTTATTTTCAACATCTTTTAGCTTTTTAATAGTGCACTTAAATAGTCCAAGGGTGGGATAATTTTAAAAGTGACATTACTTTAAGAGTACAATTTATTCACTGACTTCTGTGCATTTTGTTGTATTTGTTAAATTCCTTCCAGTGATTTCTAAGGCTCTTTCACAATAAATGTATTGAACAAATAATATAAATAAATGTTATTATGAATACTGTATATTTAGGTTATAAAATGTGCTGTCCTAAATCGCCATTCGGAGCTTGTGCAGCCACTTTGATGCAACTGATTCACTCTTGCGGTACTTTGATGGCATACATCAAGATGACATGCCAGCGGCACCTTCTCAAGTCGGACAATGACTTACGTGGCATGAACTCTGTCGCTTGTCAGTCTGTGCAGTGCTGCATGAACTCCAACACTCCTAATGACATTATCACTTATGTAGCCCCGCCCAGTAAAAGTAGAGAGTAGGTCAATCAAGAGCAGAGAGCCAATCAGAACGGTGGGCGTTTACTGTCAAGTCTTAAAGGAGAAGCAGCACCAAAACTGACCATTTCAAGCAGAGGGTCAGAATGATGTTTTACAAATATATGACTGTTTGTTTTTTGTGTGTGTGTGAAAAACACTTTTCTAATATTACAAGTGAACATCAAGGAACATATTAAAATGATTTTTAAAAAGGCATGTCATGACCCCTTTAAATACAGCTTTGTTGTGGAAGATGGCTTTTTTTTAACGTTTAAAATACCTTTAAAAACACTACTATAGCGTGTAGGGTTAGGGTTAGTTGTAGCGACCATGTGTGCACACAATGACACAAAACCCTTCAATCAGCTGAAAATTTATGGTAAAAAACTGGCAGATGTGGTTGCCAGAAATTCCCCGGAAAAAATACGGAAACCACGTTCCAGGCTTTACGGGATGTAATTATGATGGCTGTGCATTTTACGGTGCATTATAGTCGTTTATATTATTAAATAATATACTGATATATTAACCTTCTGCAACTGTAAAAATCTACTTTTCACTTTATAATGTATTGTTAATCACCGTAGTAATTACAAAAGGGCACATGATGACTGGGGATGTGTCACGGTTTTGTCAACTTTCTATTCTATGGACTTTTATTTTGAATTGGTTTTGTGTCATCCTGTCATTAGTTTCCCACGGACTACACTTCCCATAATGCACTGCCCTCATCGCTGCCATCTGTTCCCTATCATCCTCACCTGTCCTCCATTCCATCATCTGCCCTTGTGTGTATAAATACCCTCCTGTTTTGTTCATTCCTGTTCAGTTCTTAAAGTGTTGCTTGTTGGTTATGAATTGTTTTTAGTTAGTTAGTTAGTTAGTTGGTTGTTTGTTATGTTGAGTTGTTACTATATAGTTGTTCCACTCCAGCGTGATTCCTAGTTTGATTCATTGTATGCCATTTTGTTCCACTCCAGCATCTACCATTAAATGATTGAAAGTACAGAATCTACTCCTGCGTCTCCTCTCTTCCACTCCAAGTGTGACAGTATGGACGGATCAATACTAAAGTATTGATACTTCCGATACTTCTGATGTAGTATAAGAATATCGATCCTCAGATAAAAATATCAACTCTTTTGTTTTTTTTAAAAACTAGTGATATTATTATTTAGATAACATGAATATTAATGCATCTCATAAGCTGCAAAGTGGAAAAAAACATTATATTAGTGAATAGTGGCATGCATCCGGAATAATTGTTTTCTTCTGCTCATCTTGACACACAGAAATGCTAAAATACACCAGCAGTCACAGACAGCACTCATCCTTTCACTGGAAACAGTCATAGTGCTCGTTCAAATGGGCAGCAGTGCGTGACACATTATAAAGGGCTTGTGTGACAATTTTAACAGGTTTATTTAAATTCAAAGTTGTTAAAACATTGATATTGATCTGTAATCCTCATTAATAAATGATACACATATGAAAACTTACCATGGATTTAATGTAGTAATATTGTATTACCATGACTAGCAACCACGACTGTAGTGAGCATGTTTTTCTTTTTGGCAGAAAGCAATGTTTTGATAAAAATACCCATGGTTTTACTACAGCAGCATTACTGTATTATTCATTTGGTAACTTCATTTTAGTAATAGTAGCCATATATTAATATCTATGGCTAATTTTTGAGATTTTATATGTGGCTTATATTTACACATTTTTAAAGGGTAAACAATCCAGACTAATAATTTTCTGTTTAGGCCTATAAATATTAATTTAAGTTACTAATTTTATCCAAATAATTTGTAAAAATTCAGTTAAATGGATATCAGTATCAATATCAGTGATCATATTGGCCTAAAAGAACTTGGTATTGCCCATCCTTAACAATGACATGAAGTTTATCAGTAATGGATATTCCAGGAGCAATGACCAATGAGCATGTGGAGACAGCGCTCAGTGTCACTCACACAAACACAAACATCATCAGGGTAACACATGTGAGATTAAAATAATACAGAAAAGATTAAATAAACTACATCTAATATAACACAAAACACCCTAAATTGCTAAATTGTTAGCTTTATGCTAAGCTAAAATGCTATTTCCAGCCATTTCACATGCACATGTTACCAGACACGATCATATTTTTTATCAAGAAAATTCACGTTGGATCATAATTTATTTTTTCTAGTAAGACCATTTGATATTAGGACGAAAATCATATTCTTGATAATAATTTTTTTTTTTGAAAATAATTAATTCCTGTATAACAAAATCATTAAAACAAGATCAATTTGACTTATCTTGTTTTATAAACAACACTGCATAAGCTATTTAGTCAAAACAAGTGAAAATAATCTACCAGTAATACATTACTGACCTTGAGTAATCTAACAGAATACTTTACAAATTATTACATTTTACAGCATGTATTCTGTAATCTGTAGTGGAATACAGTTCAAATGTAACCCTCCCAAACCTGTGCATTAGGTATCATGAACTAACAATGAACAATATTTTACAGCGTTTATTCAAAAGAAATTCATTGTTAATTCATGTTAGTTCATAATACACTAACTAATGTTAACATATACAACTTTTGAATTAAAAAAAAAATAGTAGGTGGCTATAAATTAAAATTAACATTGACCAAGATTAATAAATGCCGTTAAATATTGTTCATTTTTTATTCGTGTCAGTTAATGTAGTTAATATACTGTAGGTACCTTATTGTAAAGTGTTACCACAGCTCATATGTGTTGGTGTTGTCCCTCAGTACAGAATGATCCTGTCTCAGGATCAGTCACACACACACACACACACACACACACACACACACACACACACACACACACACACACACACACACACACACACACACACACACACACACACACACACACACACACACACACACACACACACACACACACACACACACACAGAGAGAGAGAGAGAGAGAGACACTGCACATGTACAGTTCTAGAAATAATATATATATATATATATTGTATAGAAATAGAATGAACCATTATTTTGCTATCGCGTGCGTACTACTGTCTCTTTAAAAGTCAAAAGCATGACGTCAGATATTTTGACAGGAGGACAGAGAACCCGGATCCGCCACTGACAACAACAAACACAAAGATGTCCCGGGGAATCGGGCGTCCTGGTCGGTGAGATGCCGGTAACGGCGCAGAGAGGATGCGGTGGCGGCGGCGGCGGCGGCGACGGGGGCGCGTGCTGCTGGCGCGTGCTGCTGCTCGCTGCATCCGCGCTTGTGATGCTGGTGGAGAGAGCGGCGCGTGAGTGACCTTACAATGCATCACCATCCAGATGCATACTAAACAGAATATACACGACATACTGCTCTTACAAGAAAGTACCAAGGTGGTATCATGGTAAAGTGATGGAATCACTAATGCATGATTATCATATTCACATCCAATGGTATTTAAACTGAACTATATGGTACTTCAGAGAAGATCAAGGTGGTGTCCGATATAATGATGGTGTCAGATGTTTCAAGATGTTTCCTCTGGGATGCCAATAAGACATTCGGTAGTTGCCTTTGAGACCTTTATGATTTAGATTGTCTGTAAAAAAAACGATTTTTAGCAGATGTTAATTAGAATATCATTAAAACATTCCCCTGATAGTACACGTGCGTCACACAGACATCCATTTGGTGTGTGTGTTTACATCTGCAAGATGCATTTTTTAGGTTGTTTGTGCATCTGCTATACATCTATAAGACATTTGTCAATAAGTATGTCTCCGGTGTCAATAAGACATTCAGCAGATGTTTATGTTCAAGAATGGTTGTAAATCTGATCTTTTTAAGATGTTTAGCAGATGGTCATTTGAGTTTGATGCTCTTCAGAAGAAAAGATCTAAAACAGACATCTTGGAGATGTATGTGTGCTGTCTGGGTACCTTAGTATTGAATGATTGCCATATTCATGCACTATTTCAAATAGCACACAACACATATATCTCTGGGATGTCTGTTTGAGAGCTTTTCATCTGGATAGCATTATAATCTAAATAACATCTGCTAAACATCTTAAAAAGATCTGATTTACAACCATTCTTGAACATAAATATCTTCATATTCAAGCACAAAATGCTCCAACTGACCACTTAGAATCAAGTATTCTAGAATGTTGTGTAATGAATATATTGTATTTGTTATATTTAAATACTCTATTTGTATTTATTTGAAGTATTTTGGAATATTTACTCTGTCATATTGTTAATTTGTGCTTATTTGACCACAGAATGCGTCGATAAACCAATCAGAATCAAGTATTCCAGAGACCCATGTAATAATTCTTAACGCTATGTTATTTTCTATTTGTGTATATTCTCTCTGCCTTTTCATCAGTGCTGTACTGTGTTGGGTTCTACCTATGGGAGAATGAGCTGTTGTTGGCTGGACTGACCTTTGCCCTCTTGTTGCCGGGGTCATTGGTGCAGGTGTTGAGTTTCAGGTGGTACAGGGTAGACGGAGACAAGCGCATTTGCCACAATTTCATCGTACACATACTTCACCTGGGCATCTTCAAACGGTGTGTGTTTACATTTATGCATTAAGCAATTTTATTCAAAGTTATTTAGGGGCTGCTC
Organism: Moxostoma hubbsi; assembly: GCA_032164185.1. NCBI lineage: Eukaryota > Metazoa > Chordata > Actinopteri > Cypriniformes > Catostomidae > Moxostoma > Moxostoma hubbsi. The sequence goes on along the minus strand of JAVLUX010000022.1, from coordinate 3,949,495 downwards.
AGAACAAACTCATTTTTGCACTAAAAATACTAGACTCGCAGCGAATAGAAAAGACTGCAACGGCCTTGAGATGTGTTTTTTAAAGTTGAAGTTGTTTTTAACTTGACATGGCATAAACAAAAGCTACAGTGCTCCTGTACGTGGCGCAAAACATCTGTCTAGTACATGTTTACATACATATATATATATATACAATCGAAACTCAGTGCAAGGCGAACGCAACAACGCTTTTGGTGTGAACGGCCCCTTACAGTCCATCCAAACTATACTGTACTTTTTTTAGTACGGTATATACACTCCCTGAGAATTTGTACACCTGTACGAGTGTCTAAATTTAATACAAGAATTTGTGTTTTGTTTCAGGTTGTGGGACTGCAGTGTGTGTGAGTGGACAGCTCAGGGCTCGTCGCAGTCGCATGCGCAGGAGGTGATGCAGCATGCAGATATGTCTGCTCTACGTCTTTTGGAGGTCTTATTGATGACAATACCACAAACGTTTCTGCAGACGTATGTGCTCACCGTTACCGGCTACGGCCTCTCCTCTCCAGGTCAGTCCTGTTGAAATGAACTGTAATAGAATTACAGAATCAGAAATATCAGAAAACAGAATTAAAGGGAGAGTTCACCCAATAATGGTCCCAAACCATCACATTGTTACGTGGAACACAAAAAGTGATATTACACTGAATGACAGCCTCAGTCACCATAAACTTGCATTGTAGGGGGAAAAAAAATGCAATGAAAGTGAATGGCGACTGAGGATGTCAATTTGTCTAACATCTCCTTTTGTGTTCTGTAGAAGACAAACACACACTAGGCAAAAATAATATTTGTCTAATTGCCTAGAAAATGAATAGCAGCATACGTCTCTTCTATACGCCGTATGATTCATGTCGGTTGCATAATTTAGGGATTAAGGGTTTGTTTAATAGTAAAAGAGAGTTTACTAACAGGGAGGAGGATGAGTCAACAGAACATTTATACTGCTGGTAAGTGCAGATGTGAGAGATGTTTGATTATCTACTTTTCATTTGTGTATATGTGTCTGTTTGTGTGTGTTGCAGTCGCTCTGTGTGGTGGTGTGTGTTTGCTCTCGCTGTCCTGGGCGCTGATGCTCTACAGTCGGGCGTGCTGTCTCATTCGTCCAGGGCATTTGCAGATGCCACCAGCGGCTCTGCTGTGCCAGCTACTGTGGAGAACGAGCATGTTAGCTGCCCGCTTTACCAGCCTCACCCTGTTCACCCGCACCTTTGGCTGTTGGGTCATCGGGGTCATGGGTGAGTCTGGATCAAATCACATCCAGGAGACAAAAGAACTGATCTGGTCTTTGTTCTGCAAGCAGCACTGCTAAAACAGTTTTGTTTGTAAATGGCCAATCACATATTTGGGTGAATCTCACAAAATACATGTCCAGATTATATTTCACCCCAAAAGCCAAAAAAAAGCAAAAAAAAAAAAAAAAAGAAAATGTGCTATTAGGTCCATCATTTGTTTTATTTATTAATTTATTTTTTGCATAGTGACTTTTTTTTCCATAACAATTAAACACGTGTTCCTTCCAAATTCTCATTATCGTAAAGCGTTCTCTCATGTGACGTATTCATGTTGCCGTAATCTCACGTTCTCCACTCGGTTGAGGCATCCAGGATAATCACACAAATGCACCATTGAAGAAACGTATAAACACAGTTCTACCAGAAAGACTCAATTAACCATTTATTGACAGCTCGGCAAACAGTATAATGATATCTGCATTTCCTGCCTGGCGATGGAGGCAGGGGCGCAGCCGACCCCCTGTGAGATATGGGAAGGGACCATCCTGGTGGTGGTGGGGAGGATGAAAGGGAAGGAATCATCTTGGTGGTGGGGAGGGTGGAGGTGAACGAAAGCGTCAGCATCTGCGAACTCAGACATGTGTAAGTACCCATCTTTTATACCGCAAGTGTTAGAACGCGATTGGATAGATGAGAAGGTAATGAGTGACGTAACAATTGAGTCTTCCCGGCAGAACTTATGCTAAAGCTTCCATATCTAAACCAAAACCAATCAAGCTACTGTACAGTGTTCCTCCTTCTCACTTGTAAACAGCGCTGCTCTACTGACTGTGACGCACATGTGTCAGTTCTCTCATATTTAAAATGCCAATGCGATTACTGCTCCTGACCGGAAGCATGATTTAGGGGCCATTTAATGTTTTCAGCTTTTTATGCATGAAAAGAAAACGGGTTTCAAAGTGCACGTTTTTGAAAATAATGTTGTTATCGTCTCCGTGTAAACATACAAAAACACGGATTTGTGAAAACGATGACGTCATGCGCACATGTTTTACATGTTCAGTCTATAGGCATGAACTTTGTCTTTACCTTCAGGGTGAACAGACCAACATGAGATCACAAGTTGGAGTCCTTATCTGCTTTATAGTCCAAGGGTCACTTGTAGTAATAAAGCAACCTCGTCGTCTGTCCAGACTAAATTGCTCGATACTTTCGCCATCTTCGTTGTTTGTATTCACCACTCTGTGGAAGAATGCTTATGTGCGCGGACACATAGTGTTGCTTTACAAAGTGACATCGCCAACTACTGGCCTGGCATGCATAATACAGTATTTTTAGTTGTATTCGTGGATCCGTGTGAAAAGGGATTGTTTTGACAACGTTGTCGTCTGTACATGAAACCTTTCAAAAATGCAAAGGAAAACGTTTCCATTTTTAGTACATCGTTGTCCTGTAAACGTACCCTTAGAGTTAAAAAAAAAAGTACTTTAATATTTATTTTTTTTTTGCACCAAAAGTGATTGTGTTGCTTTAGAAGACATTAATTTACCCGCTGGAGTCGTATGGATCACGTTTATGCTGACTGTCTGTGATTTTTGGAGCTTCAAAAGAGAAATCTCCATCCACTTGCATTTTAAGGACCTACTGAGCTGAGACACCCAGGCCCGAATGTTACAGATGCTTGAATATTTGCAGATCTTATTCACATTAATTTCTTTATCTCACTGAGTCACGGCCTCTCTATTTCCCTCGTCCTCCATTGTACAGCATCTCATTGGTTGATCGCAGCGATCTGGTTGGTCTCCCAGCAGACTGACATATATGTGGGCCAGTGGTCGTGGCGTGTTTTTAACTTCATTCTGGGAGGTGTGCACGTGTTCCTGTTTCTCAATGTAAAGGACGGCCCCTCTCGATTCCGGATGGCAGGATTCTATACGGTACACGCACACACTCAAACACATTTTTTAACCGTTCTGCTCATGCCATTCTAAAAACATAGTAGATTTAATAGACAATATACTGTAACAATTTGTTGCCAAAAAATCTGAATATGATATAATAATCAAAGTCATATGGACTACATTTATGATCGTTAGATGCTGCTAAATATCTCAGGTTTGATCGACATGAGGGTGAGCTAACGATAACAGAATTTCCATTCTTGTGTTAACTATCTCATGAGCAGGGTTGGGGAGTATCGGAATACATGTAACAGGATTACGTAATTTAAAATACACAATATAAGTAACTGTATTCCACTACAGTTACAATTTAAATAATTAGTAATTAGAATACAGTTACATTCAAAAGTAGTTTGATTACTGAAGAGATTACTTTGCACTTTATTGCAATTTGTTTCATTTAATATTTAGTCCTTTCAGATGGAAAACATTTATACATATAAATGATGTGATCCAAAGTGCATTTGAACAGCAGTGAAACACTTTCTTATGATGTGTTACATTCATACAAGCACACAGAGAAGTAAGTTTGAAGTAAGTTTGAAGTAAGTTTGAAGTACGTTTGGAGCAGAAAAAATAGAAATATTCCTTGTGTAAATTGTCAGATTTACACTAAGCTAAAATGCTATTTCTAGCTATTTTACATGCACATGTTATCAGACACCATCATATTTATTATCAAGAAAATTCACGTTGGATCATAATTTATTTTGTCTAGTAAGATCTTTGATATTAGGGCAAAAATCATATTCTTGATAATAATTGTTGCATTGATTTGCTGTAAAAATATCTAAAAATCCTTAAAACAATATCAATTTTTATTAATCTCGTATTTGAAAAAACACTGGATAAGATATTTTGGTTTTTCAGAGAATGTACTTTTACGTGTATTTTGTGAGTTTTTATAATCAAAACAAGTGAAAAAGTCTACCAGTGCTGAAGAAGTAATCCAAAGTATTTAGATTACGTTACTGACCTTCAGTAATCTTACGAAATATGTTACAAATTACATTTTACAGCAAGTATTCTGTAATCTGTAGTGGAATACATTTCAAAAGTAACCCTCCCAACCTTGCCCACGAGTTATCATGAGTGATATTTCTCTGTTACATAGGTGATGTTTTTGGAAAATGCTACACTGCTATTGGCTGCTTCTGACCTCCTGACTGATGCATCATGGGATAGCCTGACTGTCCCCACTGTTGTTCTGTGTAGCTTTCTACTCGGTAAGTGTTTTGTGAGAGAGAATGAGGTTGTAAGTTTCATTTTGTATTAATCAACATTTGTAGTCCAGCTGTGAAGAATTAAAAAAATGTTGACGCAAAGATTTATTTAAAAATGTTTTATTAAATCTTCTGACAAAGCTTGTACACAAGCCAAAGCATCTGGAGCATAGCTGCATGGAATGAAATGAGTGTAACAATAAATAACATAAATAACAACTCACTATGAAATATAGTGAGTTGTTATAGTGAATATAGTGATATAATATCAGATAGAGTAAACAAGTAGTATTAAAAACAATAATAGTGCAAGATAAAATACTTGAATACTTTAAATAGTGTAGAGCAAACTAAGAATGTAGTAATTAGCGAATGTAAGCTGCACTACTGAACTTTGCGCCCTCTAGCGACATCTGTGGTGGAAACCTTAAATTGCAGGCAAATTGCGATGGAACACTTCACGTGAGTTGTGATTCGCCACTTCTCCTCAAGTGGATGAATCACATGGTTTGAGGCTACCTGGATATTGCCTGTGATCATCACTCTGGAGATATCCACCAGCAGACATGACATGATATTTTCATATTGATACTATGTTATTCGTTTAAACTATCAAACTGGTTTAAACCGGTACTTGCCTTGAAGTAGAGAAACTGGAATCTTAATTACATATTTTAATAGGGTGGTTCAAGTTTTTTTATCCACTTCACAATATGTTTGCATTGTACCACACATATCAATTTAAGTGTTTAAACTCGTGATATGGCTGATTTGAGTTCAACTGAAGACACTTTATTTACTCTGGAAGTAAAGTTAAGTAATAGAGATATGGTTACATGTTAACCAAATTACCGTACATTACTGTGCTGTGTAATCTGTGCATTATAAACAACTTGAGATACATTCAATGGGACCTACTCTGTTTTAACACACCATCTGCTAAGAAAAATTACAACAACTTGTGCATTTTTGCAACAGCCGACTGGGGTAAGAGAAATAAGAAAAAGGCGGCACACTCACACTTATGGAACCTCCAAATTGCAGCAATGTTATAAAATAATCAGAAGTCATGAATATTAGTCAACATGTTACAGTAACTACACGCGATCGGTAAACACATGAGTAATGTTTGATTCATTAAATCGCGACAACCAATCTAAGCTTCAACAACCCTAACAGAAAACATCCAAGCATTATAGCAGTTAAACAACTTCGCCAACAGTTAACAGATAAACATCCATCCACAGAATGATGTCCTGAACAGCGACTAACTGAACCGCCATAGCTTCCCCAGTTGACACTAATGCGACACAGTCGGACCTTCTTTCTGAGCTTACAATAATCTCCCTATCTCTGTCTGTCTCTCTCTCAGGTCTGACCTCGCTGATATTGTACTATCGTTTCCTGCATCCCAAATCCACTGAAATCTCTCAGGGTCTGCGCCAGCAAGCGCACATCGGCCGTGAGATTCTTCAGCCGTTTGATTCATCCATCTCTCTGGGAGACAAAAATCTTCCACCTGCCCCTCTCCCGGTCTACTTCCCACCCTCTCACCCTTCTTTGTCTCTTTCTGGAATTCCCAGTTCTCTGCTGGAGCATCCTGGAAGCTGCGGTGTAAAACCGGACGGTGGGTGCCAACACCATCACTGGCTCCTGATCCGTCTCGCCCTGAAAACCGGTGACCTTTCGAAAATCAACAGGGCATACGGAGCGGGGGGCGTGTCCAGAATACTGGTGGTGGATCAAAAAGGAGATTTCGGAGAGGATGGGTGTGTGTCCACTTCCGAAAGCAGGGACAATACGATGGCACCGCTGTCCGACTCCAGAGAGGAGTTTGAGAGTATGAGTGAAGCCAGGGATGAAAAGGAGGAGGATCAAGATGAGAGTCTAGAAATGGAGAGTCCTTTGGAGTCGCTGGCTTCGGAGTGCAAGAGGCGCTCGCCGGAGGGTAAGTCTGTGTTCGAGGACAGTCCAGAACTGAATTACTGCCCTACCGAATCCAGCTCAACCTTATACTTCAGTGCTGACCCACAGTCACCCAGCAGCTCCAGTAACCCACGGCTGGATCACTTCAGTTTCGGTTCTGGTACTGGTCTAGAAAATCTAGATGTGCTGAGCCCCATTTCCACTGATGGTGGGCTGCACAGGGATCTTGTTAGGGGGCTTCTTGGCCGAGCTGGACCCCGCTACACCTCCACACCCGGACTGAATGGACAAGGGCTTCCAGAGAGTTCTGTAACCCACATCAGAGGCCCCCGCAGGCAGGTCGTTCTCTCACGTAGGGGTCTGGAAGAGGATGCAGGATTTTAACCAAATTAACTTAAGCTTTAATTTATAAAATGCAAGCAGATGCAGCTTAAAAACTTGAATCTGGATATTTAAAGCTGAAGTGTGTTATTTCTGTGCCACTAGCGCCATCAAACAGAATTGCAAAAATAAACACTATTTTTAAACAATTTTAGGAATACACCTAAACGATCTGTTGGTCGAACAAACAGATAGTCCTGTCCCAAACTCAACACCATTGGTTAAGTCATTGGGCTTGACGGCCCGCTCAAAATAAACAGAGGAATTTTTATAGCGCCACAGAGATACAGGACCCTATATTAAGAGTGCTATGCTTTAAGCCATATGTGAAAAGTCAGTGGGCATGGCCATTAAGATTTGGTATTTTAGTGCAAGCATGTGGTAAGTCTAGGCGCAAGTGTGTTTGGTGAAATTGTGCACGCAAAGCGCTAATGGGCTGGGTCAAGTGCAATTTAATTCTGAGGTTCTTCTCCGGTTATTGCACCGTCTGCTTCCTATTATGTAGTCCATTCCCGTCAAGCACTTGCAAAATAAACAAAGACAACATTCATAAAATGTTGGTAGTGTGAATTGACTATGCAATTAATGAAAAGAAATATGCACTTACGTTATTTTGTGCTTTAACTGTGTCCTTGTTGAATGACAAATTGCATATTTCTATGACAGTGACACGCCCCTTTTATATGCACAGAAAATGTTGTTCAGGATTTGGATGTAGGCTCCTTTAAAATGATAGATAATGTAAGTATTGTTAATCCTATTGATCAAGTGACACACAAATCATGGCTAGTATTAACTGTGATTGTATCAGCCTTCCAGGTTAGATTGTGGATAAAGGGATTGTTTTTTTCATGCACTTCGCTTCTACCAGTCGATTTTGCTTTAAAAAATAAATACATTTTTTGAAACATGAAAAACTTAAACCGAAAATATTTCTAAATTCAAATTACATTTCAATCTAAATTAAAATATAATAAAAATAACAAAGTGATACAAAAAAAAAACGTATTTAATGACCTCCCCGATTCCAAACTGTCAGAGAATGCAGAGGTGGGACCCAAAAGCAAAGTTTTAAAAAAACAAAGGATTTATTAATATAACCAAAAGGGGAAAAACAAACCAAAACTCTCACAGGGTGGAAAAACAATCATAAACTACCCCGTAGGGGAATAATATAATGCTCTCACAAGACAACAAAACACCCGAATGGCATGAGCGCACATCGGCAAGACAATAAGGCAATATGGTTGCCATGGTAACCGACAAACAAGACGAGAGAATGCGTAGCAACTGCAAACAAAGAGATGCCGTGCATTCTCACACTAAACAAAACCTGAGCATACATGCATGCAACAGGCGACAAAAACAAGACAGGACACCTGTGTGAGAGTTCAGCCACACACCCACAGACCCGACACCTTTGACCGAAGTGACACAACATGAAGACAACTCGCGACCCGAGCGCGCAGCGCAACGCAAAGAGCCAGACAAACAATTGACGCAAGTGCATGCTGCCAAGATGACATAAGCGTGATGCACCCACGTCAGTAATAGACAGATGTGGAGCACGAGTGTCCAGAGGCCAAAACCGATCCAGACAGGAAGTCAGGATCCAGACACCGAGCTCCAGACATGAAACAAGACCGACCGAAGAGTGCAAGGCAGGGAATACAACCGAAACCACATGCTCACACAAAGACAGACACGGGACGATGATGCCACGTCCTGTCAGACAAAAAGTGTGACAGGACCGTGACACAAACTTTTTACCCTCTCCAACTTCTTTCACCAGCTTCTTTGGGAGTTTGGACATGTACTTTATTACCACCTGCTGGTGGAATCTCCAAACTGCTGATGCAGCGACTGAGTTTAGACTTTGTTGGACTTGGTTCTGAAATGTCAGCGCAGTGACCTGTTTCTCAGGAAAATAGCAAATTGCGCTTTGCGGCATTTTATTCTGTAAACACACAATACACCCACAGTTTGAGCACATACACCCACAGATAGCGCAAACACGCAATTACACACCGCTGCTTCAAGACATTAGAAAAATATATATATTTTAGGAATTCCAACTTTTCTCAATGCAAATTTGGTATTTTGAGGACTTCAATGTGGGACGTTCTGTCTGATCAGGATTGGGTGGGGGGGGGGGGGGGGGGGGGGTCTGAGTTGCCTATTGTCCCTTCTTCAATTGCTGACTTATACTGGATATATTCATTTCTGCCAAAACACGGGAAGTCCTGGCTAATACAGGACAGTTGGCGACCACTTTTTATCTGTTTTCATTTCTGTGTCTGTCTCACTCTCGCTCTTTGCATATGTTCGGAATGGAATACTACTGTGCTGCCTACTGCATGATATATACTGAATAACTAATAACTAACGCTGTCCTTTTCTGCATATCGCGGTGCAGTTTTGTGGCTCATTGTTGCTTAGTTGCTTATTGCGGCCCATTCGGCACGTTTCGCAGCCAAACCACCGGCCCGCTCGGTTCTCTCGATGGCCATTATGCCCCTGATCGACCCAAAAGTGTGTTGGCCCACCGTGAAACTGTCCGGTATGCCAGATTACCAGTCCAGCCCTGGCTACAGTAACACTGTATACTGATAATGACCTCATTTCAACCATTTTTATTTCAATTAATCTCATCAATAAATACACTTATTTTGCTTAATCCAGTTTTGTGTAAAAAATAAATGTAGAAGGAGATTTAAAATAAAAGCTGACATTATATACGGTTCATTCATCATACTGGAAATGGAAGGTCAAATGGTATGGTATTCCACGCCATCTGCTCTTCTTGTAATCTGTAGGTCATCTGGTTATTATGCATAAAGAAATGTAACATTTTGTACATTATAAATTGGAACGTGTAGTATGGAAGTATGCCATTCCGAACGTACCCCATAAAAATAAAAATGTCAAAAAATCAATTTGCTGTTGGTTGGAGCTAAAAGCACAAGGTTCTTCTCATGTCTGTATTCTGATCATCTTATATTCTCTCTGAACTTCACTTTCATGAAGGGCTATGATCTGGATTATCATTCTTTGGCATATAGTGTCTGATACAGACAGATAAATCTCATTTTAGAACATTTTAGAGTATTTGCTTTTATCTGCTTGTTCTAGTATAGGCCAGGATTCACTTCCTCTTATTTATTTTGATAACTCGTTGACATTTGCTATAATGGATAGGTCAATTTATGTGAATAGCTTCACACACATATATATATATATATATATATATATATTTACAGTAGTTAATTAGGATCTTTAATGGAAAGTTCGGGGTTCAATACACACCTCAACTGACATTTTTGCATAGTTTGTTGCATCGATTACCGCAGAATTGTGTTTATAATAAAGGACTAACAATGGAAAATTACAGTAACCAAGTTTTGAGACATGAGACAATATTATTTTCTGTTGTAAACAATATTCCGCCACAAATGTTGACAGTTGATCTTTTATTGAGCCTGGAATATTCCTTTAATTTTATTATCCCTATAAGGAAATAGAAAGTGTTATAGCTCATTTTAGGCCTTTTAAGGTGTAACAATTGCACCCTAATTTGGAAATGTGAAGCATTTAAAGTTATTTATTTATTTATTTCTAAAGCTGATGCATGGTGCTACTGTAACACAGCTATTGTTTGAGCTCACCTTTTAAAATACAGTACAGAATTGTTACAAATTACATTTCAAAAAGGGAAAAAGCTAAATATTTTGGATAAAATATATTTGCCTTGGATGTGTTTCAGGGATATTTCATTGAACATTACTGTTTGACGTGCTCACTGTGCTTGTTTTTACATTGTTTTTCATTAAAAACATTTTGAAAGTGTGTATACTACAGAGTAATATTTATGTAGACGCTTGTTTATTAAGATTATTGTGTGCACAGTAGCTGGGTAATGTGCCCTAACAGGACTCCTGTCAATATTTGCAATAATTTCAAAGCAAACTCAGCCATTTATGATGATGAGATGATGTGTGTTTCCTGTATCTGGATTGTATACTGTTTATGGTGAATCGCATTTACTTATTTAATTAATTTCACAATGAGCATTTATCAACATCAGTGTAAAATCAACATTTTTATCTTGCTGTAGATCAGTACACCAAGAAAATGTAAGTGTCATAAAGATAACTGCAGGAAATTAGAAAATACTCCAAATATAAAGTAAACTATGATTAATATACACAGAAGAATAAAGATGTACTAATGTAAACTAATCTACTTATACTTAATAAATACATTTTGTAAAAAATGTGTTCTGTATCTTTGACAATGATCAAATCTATCACAATTTGAGTAAACATTAAAATGTTTAGCTTCAAGATGATGAAAGTGATTTCTTATCTTATAGTTGTAAAGTTATATCCAATTTTACAACTCTGTTGCCATGACAACGAAACCTGTAGTCCTGGAATTATATATAACTTGGCTAACCAGATAAGGTTAGAAAGTGATTTTATCACACTAAAATAATGTTAACATGAATAATGTTTACATCTCATCGCTGTACTTATAAAACGGTGTATATTTGACATATATACATATATTTTTATATACTGGGCCCCCAGTGCCTCACAGTAGCCACATTTTTTTTTTTTTTAATAACTAAGGGCAAGTCTAAATACTTTTTTGTGGTTATCAACATTTTGCCACAAATGATGTTGACAAGCTTAAGTAGTATCCCGGAATATTCCTTTAATTCTGACGTCACCGATGGCGGCAAAAGTGGCGAATGACATAGTTTCTTTTCTCATACAAAAAAAATAAAATACAAACATGGTCCCAGATAGACTGATCAAGATAGTCATTTTTTATAATTTTTTATGCATTTTTAATCACTAGATAATTATTTATATATATATATACAGAGAGAGAGAGAGAGAGAGAGAGAGAGAGAGAGAGAAATATAATATAATTTTACATATTTAGTAACCATTTCCCCACTTGTATAACCCATTTTTCAGTCCACAAATCACTTTAAACATTAAAGAGTAATATAATATAATACAACATAAAATAACATACTGTAGAATGATCAGTTAACAAATCACTTTACACAATATAATGTAATGTAATGTAATATAATATGATATGTTTTGATGTAACGTAATATGATATTATTTGATATCATGTAATGTAATATAATATAACATAAAATAAAATAACATACTGTAGTATGATCAGTCAAGGATCAGTTCAGAAATCACTTTACACAGTATAATATAATATAATATAATATAATATAATATTACTTATTTAGTAACCATTTCCCCACTTTAATAACCCATTGTTCAGTTCACAAATCACTTTAAACCTTAAAGAGTAATATAATATAATATGATATAATGTAATTTCCTCTTATTTAACACTCAGTGGTCTGTCCACGAATCACTTCCAACTCTACACGTGCACGGCGCATGCGCATTAATATTAGGTCGTGGTTCAGGCGCGCATGCGCATTGTTAGGACTAAAGTTTGGAGTGATTCGTGGAAGTTTCCTGGACGAAGAAGAGTGGAACATCAAGCACTTGTAAGATGGCTTTTCGGAGGAGAAATAAGAGTTACCCTTTCTTCAGCCAAGAGTTTCTCATTCAGAATCACGCCGACATCGTTTTTAGTTTGGTTATCTTCATTTTGATTGGACTGATGTTTGAGGTGAGTTTGAGAGTTTTTGATTCCTCATTTTTTTCGTCTCTCTGCCAGCTGTTTTTCTCCCGTCTCTCTATTTCTTCGCGCTTTTACGTCAAAATTAAACATGCATCTTAAAGTTAGGCATAGTAGCTTTAAAAACAGACCCAAAATATGCGAGAGAATTTGAATTTGAATGCATAAAGCAATCAAATCCACCATCCACTTGTTTGGATATAAGAGAATAAGACATTAGCAGTTTGTGCATTACACCAACATTAAAAGTGTGCATTTAAACGCCACCTTGAGTTCATAATTCAATGTATTATAGAGGGTTTCATGGGTCATAACTTTTTCAAAAGTTGTTTTAAATATCTTCCATCACTTGGGCCCAGATGACTATAGTGTGATGATTATATTTGGGTATAAAGTTCACACACACACACACACACACCGGCTTATCTTCAGAAACACGGCTCTATGTGTGGTTTTAACACATGCATCAGGTGTTATGGTGCTGTTGATTTGAGTTTATTTTTTATGACGTTCAGGTTTCTGCTTGAAGTGCCACGTCAAAACTCTCACGCGCCCTCATTTGATGTACATTCAGGAAAATGCATCTTCATATATTCCTGAAGCACTTTATAATGTGCATCATGATCTGTCAATCATTAATCAGGAATCTTAACAGGACATGAATAAAATGGTCACAAACAGTGAATCAAACTCACTTTATGGTTTATGACATGCATTTCATATCTTATTTGTTATGCAAACATCATATCTGTGCGTTTAGATGGGATTTCCCCCTGATTTAATACTGTTTCGTACACCTGTGCTGATATGAGTATCGAAACATTTTCATGTACAAACACATCTGTGCCTATGCCTTCTTCAAACAAATCAATTGAAACAGATTTTTGCATTGTATTATGAACCAAATTGCTTCACTGAGACTATATGAAATGTCAGTACTGGCATTAGAGTAAATTAGATTAAAACAGTGCAAGTAACTTAATCAAAACAACTAGAACAAATGAACTGAATAATTGACTGTTGTCTCAGGCAACCAGTTTGCTTCATAGCTGTGCTAGTCTCTCATATCACTCCTTGCTCTTCCTTGTCATAGTAAATTATTTTCTCATATCTATATTTTATATCATTTTTTTTTAAGTATCTGTGGAGTCAGCTGGTCTGAAAACTGGACCTCTCCGCTTCATTGTTTATTTCACAGTAACAATGACATTATTCCTTACTTTGTGTGCATAAAAGATGATTTTCAATCAGTAAACATCAAAATGTCTTTCTCTCTTCTCTTTCAGACAACAACGAAAACTGCTATTTTATTCATTCAGCCGCAGTATAACATCACCACCATGACCGCAGGTGTGTTTAACTGTTACACAGAAAATGAGCCTAATTAATGACAGAATATTGATCATTTACTCGGGAAATGGTATCATAGATTCACAGCAGATCGTCAGAATATATGGCTCCAAAAATGATTTCTTGATATTGTTCAGCCTATTGACTGTAGTCAATATATTTTCATACATGTGTATTTGCTCCGAAATAACATGTGATTTTAAATCGGAGGAACCGTCATTTCATCCACACAACAATTGTAGCCAAGTAGATTCAAAATGTTTAATGAAATAAAAATCACAAGAAAGGATGCTTTTTAATATATAATGTAAAAAATCTAATTTATGAGCACCAACAAAACAATGTTGTAATAAAAAAGAAATATTTTCCTACAGTTGATCTAAAAAAAAAAAAAAAAATTGGGATTGAACCGCGTATGCAAAAATTACAATTTAACTGACTTATTATTTGGAACCCATTTAAATTGTATTATTGTCTGGTCAAATTTACCAATTTAATAATATGAGAAATTATTGGTAGTATTTTGAGTAGGATAATAGTATATATCAGTTGTATTTACTTCACATTTACCTGGAGGTTTTATTTTGGCTGGAAGTAAATTTGACAGTTTATGTTCCTCATTAGAATATCGGGTATGGTGGGGACTGGGTAGCTCAGTGAGTAAAGATGCTGACTTACCATCCCTGGAGCCACGAGATCCAGTCCTGGGTGTGCTGAGTGACTCAAGCCAGGTCTCCTAAGCAACCAAATTGGCCCGGTTGCTAGGGAGGGTAGAGTCACATTGGGGTAACCTCCTCATGGTCGCGATAATGTGGTTCTCTCATTCGGTGGGGTGCGTGGTAAGTTGTGCGTGGATGCCGCGGAGAATAGCGTGAAGCCTCTGCACGCACTACATCTCCGTGGTAACGCGCTCGACAAGCCACGCGATAAGATGCACGGATTGACTGTCTCAGAAGTGGAGGCAACTGAGATTCGTCCTCCACCACCCGAAATGAGTTGAGTCACTGCGCCACCACAAGGACACATTGGGAATTGGACATTCCACATTTGGGAGAAAAGTGGAGAGAAAAAAAAGAAAATCGGTTATGGAAGTATATTAAGAACAAATGTCTTCGAAACAAAAAAGCACTAATTGTAAAATGCAAACATCGTATTTTAAGTGCTTGGAATGTTTTGGGAATGCAATTTCGTAGAGTAGCATATTTAAGCTGAGAATATCTCAATTGAAAACATATCGTACAAAATCATTAAATTCAATAATAAATATTCACCTTGTTATTCATCTTAATTATTCGACCCATTCGAACCATTATATTCCGCTTTGCGCATTCGCCTCAAATTTCAGTGGTTAAATTTAGGTTGGTAATTCAACCTCGTGCATCCTGGCATTGCAGGAAAAGTAGTAAGCATGCCAATGCACAATCTTCACCTGCTCATACTATTCTTCACCACTAGGTGGCGCAATCTGGTATTGGAAACACTGCAAGTTGCTTTACATATCACATTTGACACTACTGTCAGAAAGGTTGACCTCATTTGCTGAAAAAACAAATCCAGCAATGAAAAACAGGGATTCCCTCAGAATCAAAGCTCCCTATTCATTTCACCTCATACAAATTCAAGCTTCTAAACTAAGATAAAAACGAGAATTGTGGACAACTGATAAGTGCTAGTCTGGTAAAACAGTGAAGTATTTATTTTACTTGGTTTCACTTATCTACGTCACCTGGCATTACGCTGGGCTGGCAAAAAAAGATACTTTCATCACATATGTTGCGCACACACACAGCATTTACTAGTGACCAAATGTAAATAAGATAAATGGTATGCTGACTTTTTGTTGGTCTGATTTGAATGCGTTATAAATCAAGAAAAAAGTAATGCGGTGCATTGCCTTACTGTTTATGTGCTGAAGCTTCACTTGGTGCAGAACAATCTGGAATAATATGAAACACTGAAATGGTCCCCTCTTTCAGCCTGAACTTGTTCAGATTGTTGAATCTTTGTGACAACTGCGCTTAAAAACAATCTAGACGCAGTGCAAAGAATGAAACAATTTGTTTTTGACAATTTGAATTTCTTATTTAACTTGACATGGTCTTTAAAATATGCCAGTGCTGCGTAAGACACTGAAGAAAAAGTGATGCGCGGTGCAAATGTCTAAGACATTCATCAACACATTCTGGGTGAACGGCCCCTAACACGTCAGTTTGCGACTCTGTGAGTAAAAGCACATGCGCGAAACAAGTTCTATAAGCCTGTTATTATTATTTTTTTTCGTTAATTACAAATCGGACCCGAACCCAAAGTCCTACTTGGAAAAACTGACCTGAACGCAGCCGGAAACCCGTCGTGTTCTTTGGTCCCATCAGGGTCGTGTTGCAGACCTCTACTTCAAACCAAATTTTAACCACTATAATTTTAGAGGCAGATTTGCATAAATATAATTTTACCTGTTGAATAATAAAGATACATTTTTTATAAAACATATTTTGGAAATTAACTTTAAAAGGTGGATATATTTAATTATATTTATATGAATATAAAAATACTTATTATAATTTTTTTTATATATATATATAATTTTTCTCCCCAATTTGGAATGCCCAATTCGCTGTAGGTCCTCATGGTGGTGTAGTGACTTGCCTCAATCCGGGTGGCGGAGGACGGATCTCAGTTGCCTCCGCGTCTGAGACCGTCAACCTGCGCATATTATCACGTGGCTTGTTGAGCGCGTTACCGCGGAGAAATACGCTATTTTACTTGGCATCCACGCACAACTCACCACGTGCCCCACCGAGAGTGAGAACCACATTATAGCGACCACGAGGAGGTTACCCCATGTGACTCTACCCTCCCTAGCAACCGGGCCAATTTGGTTGCTTAGGAGACCTGGCTGGAGTCACTCGGCATGCACTGGATTGGAACTTGAGACTCCAGGGGTGTATTATTGAATTTATGATTTTGTGAGAAATGTTTTCAGTTGAAATATTCACAGCTTATATGCTGCTACATGAAACTGCATCGCAAAAAAATTCAAGCACTGAAAATGCAATGCGTTTATTTCACAATAAATGTAATTTATTGTGAAATAAACGCATTGCATTTTCAGTGCTTGAATTTTTTTTGCGATGCAGTTTCATAAATGCAATTTATTGTGCTTTTTTGTCTCGTAGAAATTTGTCCATTTATTTCCATACCAGATTTTGTAATGAGGAACAAACTGTCATATTTACTTCCTGCCAAAAATAAAAGATCTCTCAGATGAATATAGTGGTAAAATGGTCGCAGTGTTACTGATATTGCTGTATTTTGTATCGCCAGCAAAAACATCTCAACAATTTTGTCAATATGTATGGTCCAGTCCTACTAGCATAAGATACAGGTAATGAATGTTCAGTTAAACATTTTTGTGTGTGTTTCAGATGGAGAAGTATCTCTATATCATTATGGATGGAAGGATTGCACTACTGTTCTTTTCTATCTCTTCATCACCATAATTCTTCACGCTGTGGTGCAGGAGTACGTTCTAGATGTAAGATGCCTGGATTCTGGATTTCTGTTGCTTATTATTAGTTTATTATAGTGCTTGCAAGGGCAACACCATATTCATATTCCTTAAACATTCTGGTTAGGGTTTGTTTTAAACTCCTGAGCATTACAGTTCAGCAGACAGAAAACAAGATGTGCACTGAGTGTCATGGGAAAATAGTTCTGATGCAGCACTTAGTTGGCAACGAACCAAAGCTTAAAACCTAAAATGAAAACTTTGGCACTAGGTTGGCTGCCTTCTAAGCACTGGTACAGTATTTAATTCAGGAAATGCCAATCTAGCTGAATTTTATTTGTATGTTTTTGTTGTAGAAAGTAAACCGTCGTCTCCACCTGTCGAAGAGTAAAAACACAAAGTTTAATGAATCTGGGCAGCTATGTGTGTTTTACCTGGTGTCCAGTTTATGGAGTCTCTACGTCATCACCACAGTAAGAGCCCATAGAAACACACACACACACACACACACACACACACGTAAAACCTCACACTTTCTGTTAATGTCCCATAAATTGTTTTTGTGCTTGACAGGAGGGATATCTTCTGCATCCCAGCAGCCTTTGGGAGAAGTACCCTCATGTACACCTGAGGTACACACACATGTGCTTTTGTTAGAGTAAATCTGATAAAAACTGTCAAGAAATGTCCAGATCATATTTCACCCCAAAATCAAAAGGACAAAAAAAAACTACAAATGATGTTTTCAAACAAAAATTGTACTAAAAGTAAAATTAGTATTTGTTTTGGTGAATATAATTAATGCATTTTTTCTTTTTTTTAACACAAGTTTGGACGGGATGATTTTAAATGGGATTTTTTTAGGAGGGGGGATAATGTTAATGAAAATTTGGGAGGTAATGTGCTTAACTGTCCTAAAATTATTTTGTCATGCATACAAAAAAATCAAAAAATCTAGCCTTTATTTTTGATATGCAATATATAGTTTATATTGATTTTGTGGTGAAAAAGACTTGTACAATTTTCATGAGAATCAATCATTTATATTTCCGACTCGAACAACTCTTGATATTCAAGACATTACAGTAGGATTTTCTGTACAGCTGCTTTGGAAACCACACCCTCTGATGTAGACCTGTACATCATCATTTTCATGAGATTATCTAATCAGCCAATCGTGTGGCTGCAGTGCATAAAATCATGCAGATACGGGTCAGGAGCTTCAGTTAATGTTCACATCAACCATCAGAATGGGGAAATATCTGATCTCAGTGATTTGGACCATGGCATGGTTGTTTACATTTACACATTCGGTAGACGCGTTTATCCAAAGCGATTTACAGTGCAATTATTAAAGGGACAATCCTCCCCCCCCCCCCCCCCGGAGCAACCTGGAGTTAAGTGCCTTGCTCACGGCACAATGGTGGTGGCTGTGGGGATCAAACCAGCAACCTTCTGCTTACCAGTTTAGTGCTTTAGCCCACTACACCACCATCATTCCATAAATTTTGTTGGTGTCAGACGGGCTGGTTTGAGTATTTCTGGGATTTTCACGCAAAACAGTCTCTATTATTTACTCCGAATGGTGCCACAAACAAAAAACATCCAGTGAGCGGCGGCACTGCAGTTGAAAACGCCTTGTTGATGAGAGAGGTCAACGGAGAATGGCCAGACTGGTTTGAGCTGACAAAGTCTACGGAAACTCAGATATCCGCTCTGTACAATTGTTGTGAGAAGAATATCATCTCAAAATTTACATGTCGAACCTTGAGGTGGATGGGCTACAACGGCAGAAGACCTCTTCCGGCACTTTATTAGGACCATATTGTTCCAAAGAAAGTGCTCGACGAGTGTATGTGTAATGTAAAATACACTATGCAAATAAATAAAAATCGACTTGACATGAACGCCAGAAGATGACAAGATTAAACAGAATGAAACCTGAAATGTCACCAAACGCAAACCTAACGTCAAATCATCTGAAGCGTGCAGAATAGAGGTCTGCATTTCCACAGAACTCTTACGGAATCTGATTACATTTCTTGTGGCACAGGATTCAATTTCCAAATTGAAGTGATGAGCGGACAGTACTTCCATGAGATGTGGATTGGAACAGACGGTCGGGGAATAGCTTGAGAATTCTGATGTGGATATATCTTTTTATTTGATTAATTAATGACTGCAAAAATATGCCCAAAATGCTGGCTATGCAGGTAATGGAATGGTAGACCAAAGCGTGGACACTGTCATTAAAGGATGTGAAACTTGGACTGGAAATGGTCAATTTAAGAGTTAAGAAACCAACCTCTGGCATGAATTCACACGCCATCTGAAAATAGGATTAACAGAAAAAAATAAAGCATTCTTTGTGTACACTTGTTGCCTATTTGTATGGCTTTTTCTATATGTGGAAAACAAATGCGGGGTTGCGGGTGAAGATGGCGTAACGGTTGGTTCTGTGTGAATGAGACCTACTGTGATTGTGATGTTCTGTCTGTCTGTTTGGCTGTCAGGTTTCAGGTGAAGTTTTTCTATCTCACACAGCTGGCATACTGGTTTCACGCGCTGCCAGAACTTTACTTCCAGAAAGTGAGAAAGGTAAGAGACAAGAGGTTGAAATACTGCCGTAAAGAGAGCAGAGAAATAAAGAGAATGGAAGACTGAAGAGATTTGTCTTCTTGTTGTTTGTTTGTTTGTTTGCAGGAGGAGATCCCTCGTCAGCTGCAGTACATCAGTCTCTATCTGTTACACATTCTGGCTGCGTATCTGTTAAAGTAAGTCTACACATGATCCATAGGCTTTCCAGATTACCTTTTAAACCATTTAATTGTATTTCTTTCCCCAAAATAGCTTTTTATTTGTCCCATAGACCAAAACTGAACTGCGTGGACTATTTTCATTTCATTTTTTTTTACTTATTACATCATTGTCTTGCCTGTACATGCGGGAACCATTATGTGCAATTCAGACTGAACGTGTTTTTGCATCCATCTCTCTGATCCGTTTCAAATGTTTTTCTTTGTAAGTGTGCTAGACAGACGACTTAAGCCGTTGCCTGCTTCCTCTCGAGCGCCACGTTTTATTTAGACACCATGTCTAGTAACCCCTTAAACCCTGAAGGCATTTTTGAAAAGGCAAATAGAAAATAAATCCTCATAACTAAGAAAAAATTAAGTTGAGTTAATAGCATGGATTATTTTGGTAAAACGTGAAAACAATTGATTTGGAACAAATCTGAGATTTTCCATTTTAGACACTGCTGTGAAATCTCTCCAAATAGTACTTGTCCAAAGTGGATTTTTGTTGTTGTTGTTTTGACATATCTTTGGATACAAATTAAAGAGGTTCGGCAAAAAATGTTGTGTTGTTATTACAAAGGAAGCAAAAGTTACAGCTTTGGAATGCAAGCGTCCCTTCTTTACTCCAAGTGTCCAAAAACCTCTCCAAGCAAGTATTCAGGTGTTTTATTGAACATTGAAATGACATGACTGAAAACTATGAATGCAAAATTCTCATATAAATATAAAAAATTACTTAAACTTTCATTTTTGGGTGAACTATTCCTTTAATGTTACAGCTTTGTTCACACATAGCATCAAACAGAACTTTTCCAGCAATGTTTCAACTGGGAATTTGCTGGAGCTGATTTGCCAATATTTCGACAACAGGTCCTGTTTGCACAACCTCGAAATGGAAAAACAGAATGGTTAGATGTGTGGAGGCGCCTTTTATTTGCTTTTGTATTTGTTGACATTTATTGTTTGCTTAAAGGTGTTGTAAGCATTTTATTTTATTTTTTCATGGAAAAGTATCCCTTAAAGATATTAATGAAATAAGTGTCCTGAGATATCTCACTGGTATCTGTTGCTGGGTTTCCATCCAAAATGTTTAGCATATTTCTAAAACTTTGAATTGTTGCATGTTTCCATCCACTACATAATGCACATTATCATGAGGGAGCCGCTTGTCATGATGGAGCAGCTGAATGACCCCCTCCTTGCGTTGGGGAGAGTTTTATTTGCAAGATTGGAGCAAGTATCTAATTGTATTAAATGCATCCACGAGACACCGCAGAATAAGCCTAATATATGATTTAATGGGGCTGAAATGGCTGCGCTGCCCACACACCGCCAGTCTCCGCATACCTGGGAGCGCCCGCTCTCAAAACTGTTCTGGTGGATTGTAAAGGCCCACTTTATCAAGCAGCTGTGGGTTAAACACTTCCAAATGACAATAGCTGTGTTCAAAGAATTGTCGCACCTTTCTGTGGGCTAGATCATCAAGCTATCGCACACGCATAACACATGCACAAATGGTCAAAATACGTCATCGTTTTACACATTTTAACTAATGCGAACCTCCTCCTAGTGCATTACATTTTAAGCGAATTTAGAACGTTTATTCGCACATCAAGCGTTTTCATTCAGGATTTCTTACCATTTCTTTTCAAAATGCACAAAAATTGTTGGAAGGAAACCCACCTTGTGACAGCTGTAGACCCACTTCACCTGTCAATCATTCTGCTCGTTCTCATTTGAAGTGGATCATTGAGTCTATGATTATTAGTGTTTGTCAGTTGAGGGCGCTATTATGCCACGGTTGAATTTGACAGCCACAGGAACGAACAATGCTGCTCCTTTGCTCAGTTTTGGTCTCAAAATCATTTTTGGAGGGTGGGGTTTAGGAATGAGGGGGCGTGTCTAATTGAATGGCTTGGTCATGTTAAAGCTTGAGTGCTAAAATCGCTTACAGCATCTTTAACACTAAAGGCAAGAAATAATTATATTGTAATAAACCTATAAAATCATTGGACTACTGTTACAGTATATTGAGATGTTTTCTGCGAGTGTGAGAATGTTTGTTTGAGTACATTTGTTTGTTTCTGTCTTTAGTTTGACTCGAGTCGGGCTGGTTTTGTTGTTTCTTCAGTATCTCTCTCAAATGGGATTCCACCTGTCCCGAATCTTTTACTTTATTGATGAAAACCACCATAAAATGTGAGTAAGACACACTTCCTACAGCTGTTTTCATTGCGATTTATTTCTGGATTGTTTAATAATTTTGAGGTTTGTTATTCATGTTTGGCTACATATGTTATATATTTGATGTGTGTAGGTTTGAGATGTGGTCCATTGGGTTTGTTCTGACCCGCATGATCACTCTAACTCTGATGTTCTTGGCTGTTGGCTTCGGTTTGGCTCGTTCTGAAAAGCAGATGCTTGACTTGGAAACAGGAAACTTTAACACCCTTTCTATCAGGTGAGACTGGAAATCATCCAGCCGGACATCCATGTTTTATTCTAAACATGTAATTCTCTCATAATACTGCGTTTCTCTTTTCACGCAGGCTGCTGGTGTTGTTCGTGGTGTGTTTCACTCAGTCGTGGCTGCTCTGGAAGTTCTTCCGTTTCCAGCTCAGCCGAACACGCGAGCTTCGACTGGAGCAGGCAGCCCGCAAGAGAGCAGCTGCTAAACAATACATGCAGCGCACGCTCAAACGTGATACAGGTACACACTTTAACACTCGCTAGCTATATTGATGAGTTTAAAGTGTTAGTTTGTTCAAAAATGAAAATTCTGCCGTAATATCTCGCCCTCATATTGATCCAGATCTGTATGATTTTATTTATTCTGTGGAACACTAAAGGAGATGTTTGGCAGAGTGTTGACGCTGCTCTTTTCCATAGAATGAAAGTGAATGGGGACAGATGCTGTAAGGCTCCAAAAATGACAAATTAAGACTCGTGTGGTGTATTTCAAGTCTTCTGAAACCACATGATAGCTTTGTGTTATAATTTTTAAGTACCGCAGCTCTCAAATCTCATTTGTGGTCGTGTAAATTCATGTTTACTGAAATATAACACGGGTCCACACACACACACACACATACCTCCGTGTGTCACTCTCGCTCGCTCTTTGGCATCCCTGGCTCCTCCTTTATCCCTCTCCCGCTGATTGGGCAACTCGGCACTGGGCATGCATCCTCACGGCCCAACCACGCCCCCCTCCTCATCACAATATTATATATAAATTAAAGAATGTAAATTATGATATTTCATTTTTGGGAGAACACCCATGTCTCTAGGAAATATTTGTTCTTTCACTGAGTGTGAAAGCTAAAACGGGACAATGACCGGTCTGATATTGTACTCTGATGCTAATTTATTTATGGTTACACAAGCTAAATTATTTAGTGTTCAATGATGCATCTTTCACTTATAAAGCAAGCTGTGAGTGTACGTTTGGGAACACAATTGTCCCGAAAAGTGAACTACTGTATATCTAATATTCAGGGACGTCTTCAATTGGTAAAACAATTTGTACATAAAGCAAATGTTTTTTGGTAAATCTAATAATGGTTTGGTTTGTTCTATAGTAATTAGCTTGCATAACAATACAAGTCTATGGGATGTCTTGATTTCATTAGCTGAATAAACATTTGTATGTGCTCTGCAGTTGGTCACCATGAGAATGGGCTGATTAAAGCAGAGAACGGGACATCTCCTCGCCTGAAAAAGATCAAAACTCCTTAAACTTCATCCCCATTCCAACGCTTAGCCTCTCCAAACCAACTGCACAGGAATGGGAAAAAGTTCAGCCCGCTGCTTCCTGTTTCCATGTCAGGAGAAGTGAATGTGCTGTTTCTCAGAGGAAGTGACGTCACAGTACAGCGGCATGCTCAACAGACTCTTGTCAACTATATCGGTTTCAGTATTTCTGTTATTTCTTTTGCATATGCTTCTAAGCTTCACTCAGTCCTCCTTTATTAAAGCGCTGTTTTGAGGTTAGTTTTGTCTGCACGTCACGAGGTACAAAACTGGTGCCTACTGAAGAAGGACACTTATTGAGATCATAAAACGTGTAGGTGGGTTTCACCGATTCCAAACATATTCTGGATTTATAATGAAAAAAATATTGACATGATTTTCACTGTGCAACAGAACTGGCAGAGGACAGCCCTTGTTTTGGTCCGGTATTCAGGTAGGAAAAAGTATTGTATTAGTGAAATGATCTTGGATGAGATCGGATCGAAACTAACACTCACTATTTCCATTGAACTATTACATGCTGTTGGAGTTTCTCCCATGATGCTTTGTAAGTTTATACAGTTTGATATGTGATTGTATATGACGGTGCTTTATAAATAGTTTTGAATTGAGTCTTGTCTTTTTACAGATATCTTGGGTATTACTGCTTGCAAGCACTTTGCAACTTTTTAATATGTTTACTATTGCCTTCATGCATTACATAATTCTGTTGTCATTTCCACGGTTTATAATGAAGCGCCACCTCTCGTCTAGAGGATTCTGGGAATCCTGTTCACATCTGAATAGATTGTGTGTATATTTTGACAAGACTGATAAATCTGCAGATATTTGACCATTTTCAGATTATCATTGGGTCACGTTGAGACTAGTTGACTCTTATTTAGACAGTCCATCTACTAGTCGATTTTGAAAGTATGTTGTTTTTACTGTACACCTCGAAGAGTGTCATCTCACCAGCCTTGCGGTGTAACGCAGTGCATTGTGGTCGTTCTCCAATAGTTTAATCACGTTTTTCTTGGGCGGTTTATGAATTGGATACATTTAGCGAGTCCTCCAGTGAACCAAAGCATTATACGGTGGAATGACCTGAACCTGCGGGTGGAAGTTTGTTGTGTCATTTCATGACACGTTATCACCGCTATAAAGGTTGTGTGTGCATTCAGAGATTGAGGGAAGGGAAATTAAACAGATTACTTGAATCAAAACCAGCAGTATAGAAAATATCTATTGATTACATCGAAATATAATAATATACAGAATTATTTTCCAACATACTTGTCAACTCAATCAGAAGATATTTTGCTATTTTTTTTTTTTTATTTTTAGATTATTATTTGTATTATTTTATCCCCTTTTCTCCCAATTTGACATGCCCAATTCCCACTACTTGGGTCCTCGTGGTGCTGCGGTTACTCCCTTCAATTGGGGTGATGGAGGACGAGTCTCAGTTGCCTCCGCTTCTGAAACACTCAATCCGTGCATTTTATCACGTGACTCGCTGTGCATGACACCGCGGAGACTCACAGCCTGTGGAGGCACATGCTACTCTCCATGATCCACACCCAATTGAGAGCGAGAACCACTAATCACGACCACGAGGAGGTTACCCCATGTGACTCTACCCTCCCTAGCAACCAGGCTAATTTGGTTGCTTAGGAGACCTGGCTGGAGTCACTCAGCACACCCTGGATTCAAACTCACGACTCCAGGGTTGGTAGTCAACAGCTACCGACAGCCTTGGATACGACCTGTTTTTTTGTGCATTTTATTACGTGAATTTTAAACATTGTGTATAAAAAATATTAACTGAATTGAACATATTTTTGTAAATAATGATTATTATTATAAATGTATGGCTGTTTTAAAAACAAATGAGTTCTATTTCATCTCAAAATCAAATAATACAAAAATAAAGTGTATATATAATAAAATATATTTTGCATATAAACAATGAAGACTGTTTTAAGGACCATTGCAATACTATTGTCATAAATTTAAGTCCCCTAATTTCCCACATTATTATATATCACATTCCCATTATTATACCTCTTCGTTAATAATTGTTGTACTAAATTGCATGTTAATTTAAATAAAATAAAAAACCGAGTATTTAATTTTAAAAGGAGATATATATAAAATTATATTTGTACCTGTGGAAAGGTATAATAATAAGGTAATAATACATCACCACCGAACGAATACGGAAGTGCTCATCTGGGGAGTGTAAGACTTCTTGCTGGAAGTAACCATAGAAACACAACACATGGAGGTCAAAGGGTAAAGGTCAGAGGTGGGCAGCTGGTTCTGCATTCCTGCCTGATAAATACTCCCAGTGTGCAAAGACAGTTTACAGGGAGTTAGACCACTTTTTTTTAAGGAGGTGGCCAACTAACAATAGCTACTTTTCAAACATTAACAATAAAAATTATATATATATAGAGAGAGAGAGAGAGAGAGAGGAAACAGATATTAGGCTAACTCCTAATTAATGTAAGGTAAATATAACTAAAATAAAAAAGCAGGCTAATTTAAAATTCTAAAATAAGCTGATGATGTCTCATGGGATTGCTGTGCTTCCATCAGGAGCTTTATCTCCACTCTGGTGGTCATCATGGTGATTTAAACAACAGCTTTCCTTGAACTGATGACTTTCCAAATGCTATTAATCATTCACCAACAGGTGGCGCTACAAGTTCAGTTTATTCAATACAGTCTCAGGCTTTTAAGGCAGTGGTTGCAATCAAAACAAAACTAGGTTTAATATTTTCTGATAATAAACAAATAAAATAAAAATAATTATTTTTTTAGCATTTCATGCAGAAATAGCATTGGAAGATTAAAAACATAACAGCAGTTTGCAAGTTTTTACATACAACTTTCTGCATAGGATTAAGAGCTGGGGTGCAATACAATCAACTTACAAACAAACATACAAACAAATATTTGGTTTACTTCATGTGCTTTTATATTTTATTATTATTATTATTATTTTGGCTTTGTATATAGGGATTACAAAAACAATGAATAATGTAACATTGAACTTTTTAATCTCCAAAGAATCATGAAGCAACTCAACAACCCTATACAGAAAAAAAAAACATATTTTTGATAAGAAGGGCCACTGAAAACCTTTATTTTTAGGAGTGTATAATTAGATAGAGTATAATTCAGGCCTCATCTAAATTAAGAGGAATTGGTTCTGAGCCCTCATGTCTCGTAACAGGAACAGTCTGTAACTATTAAATAACTACAGTATAAAAAAACGCTGAAAGAGTATAAATTGATTGATCAATGAATACATAATTGACTGATTGATTGTGTTTAAGGTACAACAGAACTGTGCATTACTAGTTCCTATAAAAACCTCTTTGAGGTTACCGTTGCGTATGTAGAAACACTTGAAGGGTTCTCCATTCCCTTTTAAGGAATATAAGCATTATACAGAAACACTTGAATTGCATCCCTGAGCAATCAGGCAAGCTTTGCCACAGTATAAAAATATTTAATTAAAAAATAGTAACATCTATTACAAAAAACAATTTAAATATCAAAATAGAAGCTCAAGTGATTTTACAGAATGCCATATATATATATATATATATATATATATATATATATATATATACTTAGACTGGCGGCCATAAGTTTGGAATAATGTACAGATTTTGCTGTTTCGGAAGGAAGTTGGTATTTTAATTCACCAAAGTGGCATTCAACTGATCACAAAGTATAGTCAGGACATTACTGATGTAAAAAAAAAAAAAAAAAAAAACAGCACCATCAGTATCTGAATAAATCTTTTTTTATCAAATCTAGATGGGCCCCATTTCCAGCAGCCATCACTCCAACACCTTGTCCTTGAGTAATCATGCTAAACTGATCATTTGCTACTAGAAAATCACTTGCCATTATATCAAACACAGCTGAAAGCTATTTGGTTTGTTTAATGAAGCTTAAGATTGTCTTTGTGTTTGTTTTTGAGTTGCCACAGTATGCAATAGACTGGCATATTTTAAGGTCAATATTAGGTCAAAAATGTCAAAAAAGAAACAGCTTTCTCAAGAAACTCATCAGTCAATCGATACAATGCTTGAAATTGCCAAAAAACTGAAGATTTCATGCAAAGGTGTAACTACAGTCTTCAAAGACAAAAGGACAACTGTCTCTAACAAGGACAGAAAGAGATGTGGAAGACCAGATGTACAACTAAACAAGAGGATAAGTACATCAGAGTCTCTAGTTTGAGAAATAGACGCCTCACATGTCCTCCGCTGACAGCTTCATTGAATTCTACCTGCTAAACACCAGTTTCATGTTCAACAGTAAAGAGAAGACTCAGGGGTGCAGCCTTATGGGACGAACTTCAAATAAAAAGACACTTTTGAAACAGAAACAGAAATGGTTAGCGTTGGCAAAGAAACACAAACATTGGACAACAGATAATTGGAAAAGAGTGTTACGGATCTTAACCCCATTGAGGTTTTGTGGGATCAGCTAGACTGTAAGGTGTGTGAGAAGTGCCCGACAAGACAGTCACATCTATGGCAAGTGCAACAGGAAGTGTGGGGTGAAATGTCACATGAGTATCTGGACAAACTGACAGCTGGAATAACAAGAAGCTCCAAAGCTGTCATTTCTGCACATGGAGGATTTTTTTGTTTTTTGAAGTTCTGAACATTTATTTCAAATTGTAAAAGTCATTTTTCACGTTATTAATGTCTTGATTATACACTGTGATCAGTTGAATGCCACTTTGGTGAATAAAAGTACCAATTTCTTTCCATAAGAGCAAAATCTGTACATTATTCCAAACTTTTGGCCGCCAGTATATATATATATATAGAATATACACTCCCTGTCCAAAAAAAAAATTGGATTTAAATAAGCAGATACTTAAGAGCCTATGATTGGATAATTATTGCAGTGATTAATATGTTTCAGCTGGCAACAATTATTTTAACCCGAACTGATGCCGTGTGCAGGTTCTCATTTCATAAACAACCATATCAGAAGACGTATCCCGTGGTCGTGGAAAAGATGTTACTGTGTTTCAGAAGGGGCAAATTATTGGCCTGCATCAAGCAAATAAAAGGTGTACACTACAGTCTTCAAAAGGACAACAGGTCCTCTAACAAGGACAGAAAGAGATGCAACTAAGGAGATCGCTGGAATTGAGATAAGAACTGTCCAACGCATTATTAAAACCAGGAAGTATGGTGGTGAACCGTCAGCTTCGCAGAAGAGATGTGGTCGGAAATAAATCTTGAATGATCGTTAGTGGAGATCACTAAAACACATCGTAAAAAATCGACAGTAGAAATCACAGCTATGTTTAGTAGTGAAAGTAAGAGCATATCCACATGCGCAATGTGATGAGAATTTATAGTATTGGGACTAAACAGCTGTGGCCACAAGAAAGCCACTTGTTATTGAGGCTAATCAGATTTTTTTATGCTAGGGAGCAGAGTCCAGATTTACCCTATTCCAAAGCGATGGCACATCAGGGTTTGAAGGGAAATACTCCCTACAGAAGCAGTTCCTTACAGTTGGACAGGTGCAGCGAAGGACCAATCACAGTGCTTAAAGCTTATCATGCCTTTTAGAGCTGCCTACAGACTCCTAGAGCCAGTCTTCAAATGGACTACATCTCCCATGAGCCTCAGCTTCAGCCTCGGTCCAGAGAAGAGGAGGAGGTCAGAGCATCTGGCCTTCACCTCCGTATAAAGCTCGCCGAAACGAAGCGCTTATTTCCACTGCAAAGAAAGGCGCACTTTCATGCCACACATGGCGATAAATGCAGCTTCTTTAGTTATCAGAAAACTACAACTCCAAGTAGTAGCTTAGTTTCTGGAACTGTCCAATCAGAGGTGGCGCCCTAATAGTAGCGATTTAGGCTACGTGTGCCGGGGACGTCCGGCTGTCCGTTCATCCAGATCTCTCGTATGATTCGCTCTCTCTCCTCCAAACGTTGCGCTCGCTCCAGCTCCTCGGCCGATGTGAAGACGTTTGTGTTGAGTGTGCGCTCAAACCGCCGGTGTCGGCGGGCCGAGAGGTCTGAACTCATTTCCCAGTCTGAGTCGGAGTCAGAGGTGTCACTGTCGCCGTCTGCGGGTCGTGGCTGTTTCTTAGCGACTGCGTGACGAGGCCTATAGTCCGTGCGACAGGAGATCTGAATGACCACGGTGAAGAGTGTGAGGAATAGACCAGCACACACACCACACATGAAATAGAGCCAACAACACTCGGGATGCTCTGGGATAGAGATAGAAAAACACATTTAAGTCAATAAGTGATATTACAGCCACACACAACATTATTTTCCACATTACGAGTTAAATATGCATTGAGAATGCAGTTCCACATTATTAGAAATTAATTAATTTATTATTCCTTTTTTTTGGAATGCCCAATTCCCACAACTTAGTAGGTCCTCGTGGTGGCGTGGTTACTCGCCTCAATCTGGGTGGCAGAGGACGTCTCAGTTGCCTCCGCTTCTGAGACCGTCAATCCGCACATCTTATCACATGACTCGCTGTGCATGACACTGCAGAGACTCACAGCATATGGAGGCTCGTGCTACTCTCTGCGATCCACACACAACTTACCACACGCCCCATTGAGAGCGAGAACCACTAATCGTGACCATGAGGAGGTTACCCCATGTGACTCTACCCTCCCTAGCAACCGGGCCAATTTGGTTGCTTAGGAGACCTGGCTGGAGTCACTCAGCACACCCTGGATGCTAACTCACGACTCCAGGGTTGGTAGTCAGTGTCAATACTCGCTGAGCTACGCAGGCACCAGAAATTGATTTTTTACATGTGTCCATTTTAATTTTAAATTGATTTATCTGTTAAATATACAATAGGTTTTGTTGACTCCATGTATTTGTTTAAATATAAAATGTATCGTTCTGCTTTTGACTTTACACTGTGTAATCTTTCATCATGTAAATGAACGTTCTGGGTTCAAAGCAAGTTACGCGTAATTTTGACATCTCCTTCCATTTGCAAAAAGAAGCACAAATCGTGTTAACAGTAATGCACTAAGAATAGAAGTCCATGGGGCAAGTGTAACAGAGAGTTTAAAGGCAGAAATGTGCAGCTTTTATTTTTGTTGAAGCCCTTTTGACTCATTTAGAACTATTTTGACTTGTTCCTCAATTTGCAAGTTCAAGCACAAATCGTGTTTACTGTAATGCACTTACAACGGAAGTCAATGGGGCAAGTGTACCAGAGATTAAAGGCAGAAATGTGTAGCTTGTATTTTTGGTAAGCACCTACATGAATGGGTTAGATCAGCCTAAAAATGTCATCATTAACTCACCCATCTGCCATTCCAGATGTGTATGACTTCTTCTGCAGAACACAAATTATGATTTTGACTCCAGTGTTTTACTCCATGTCTTCAGAAGTGATATGATAGGTGTGGATGAGAAACAGATCAATATTTAAGTCATTTTTACCATATAATCTTCTCTCTGCCCAGTAGGGGGCGATATGCATGACGAATCTGAATCACCAAAAACACAACTGACTGAGCGGGGAGAATTTATAGTAATAAAAAATGACTGTTTCTCACCCACACCTATCATATCACTTCTGAAGACATGGATTAAACCACTAGAGTCTTATGGAATACTTTTATGCTGCCTTTTGTGATTTGTTGGAGCATTGTATGGACCAAAAGAGCGGAGATATTCTTCAAAAAATCTTCGTTTGAGATCAGCAGATGAAAGAAAGTCATACACATCTGGGGTGGCATGAGGGTGAGTAAATGATGAGAGAAATTTCATTTTTGGGTGAACTATCCCTTTAATTATTCTGCACAAAAATGTACTTTTTATGAGCTGTAAAGTTGTCAACATCATCCTTGTAGTGGTGGGACTACTTTTCTAGGTGGATAAACATTCAGCTTTTTATTTTATTTGATAGATTTCAATGGTAAATGTATTACTGTAAAGTAATGTTTTTTTTTTTTCTTCCAGGGACAAGTCAAAATACAGGATGTCGCAGGTGTCGTTCAAGGATCTTAACGTGTTGAACTTAGTACATTTTTCTCATTGAGTGATGCATAGCAGTTATTTGTGTTGTTACCTGTGATGTAGGAGTATGTTGCCAGGGCGCTGCTGATGAGAGCCATCGCTGGTCTGCTTATGGTGGAGATGGTGGGGTTTGGATCACTGTCTCTCTCTCTTTCTCCAGACTGATCCGGCTTCTCTGAATACGGACCAGAATTCCAGCCTCGTGTCGACCTCCCTGTGAAATTCACACCATCATCCTGCGTTCATTTAACAGCACTGAGCTGAATCATCTTTACAAAACATAATGATCATGATCAGATGTTAAGCGTCTATGATAATTTAGTTAAAATGCCCCGGGCTTTCATTTCCTGGAATAATTATATAAAGAACAGGCTGATTTACATAAATAATTAAATAACAGTCTGTCTGTCTCACATCATCATCGTGTGTGTGCTGTCAATATAATATACAAACAGTTTTAAACAATTTCATAATGAATATTCCAGAAAGAAACATTTCCAATTGCACAAAAATGTCATCAACAATCATCACAAACTAAAACATCAAACTCACATTAAAAGCTGTGATATAACAGATGTTTTCTTGACTCAGAGGATTTTTATAAAACTCCTCATTGGAGTAAAAGTCAAAGAACTGTTTCAGGAGTTCAGCTGGAGTTGAAGTCCTACCTGAAGTGTCGGAGGTCAGAGGCGGGGTCCCGTCAGGGGGGGCGCTATCTCCTACCACGTTGGGGTCATGAGGCAGAGAAGGGGAAGAGGGGAACGACGGATGCTTGGAAACTGATTCCTGAAGAAGTTTCTGTGGGACTGAAGAAAAATAGACATACATTATTCAATCATTTCCCAAAAATCACGCTTTTATTCTCATAAATCACCTTTCTACCCCCATACACACACACACACAACATTCAAGAGCCAAGATTCCATCGGTGACCACAAGTCTGACCAACACACACACACACACACACACACACACACACGTCTGTGTTTGTGCAATATAAACAATGAAATGTAATAATTTTATATGCATGAAGAAATTATCAGGTCCCCCTCGTGCCACCAAAACAGCGCCAACCCGCATCTCAGAACAGCATTCTGATATGATGATATTCTTCTCAGCACAATTGTACGGAGCGGATATCTGAGTTATTGAAGACTTTTTCAGTTCAAACCAGTCTGGCCATTCTCTGTTGACCTCTCTCATCAACAAGGTGTTTCCATTCACAGAACTGCCCCTCACTGGAGGTTTTTTGTTTTTGGCACCATTCTGAGTAAATAATAGAGACTGTTGTGTGTGAAAATCCCAGAAGATCAGCAGCCCATCTGACACCAACAATCATGCCACGCTCCAAATCACTGATGGTTAATGTGAACATTAACTGAATCTCCTGACCCGTATCTGCATGATTTTATGCACTGCTGCAACATGATTTGCTGATTAGATAATCACATGGATGATTGTTGGTGCCAGACTGGCTGGTTTGAGTATTTCTGTGGTTTTAATGTTGTGTTTTATATATATATATAGATATAGATATCCAGTATAATTTCTATATTTTTATAATATTTATTCAAATTTTATATGTGTTATATAATGTATAAAGCATGTTAAAAATGTTCTTAGTCTTTCCTTATTGTGGCGGGGTGCCCCAGACACAGAGGCAACATGAATCCAAACTGAATAAAATCCAAGATATAGTTTAATGGGCTACCAAATTATTATTATTTTTTTTTTAAAAAATATGATTTGGTACATAATGTGGGACTTTTCATTATAAACGTCCAAAATACACCGGGGACTCTATTTTTTATTTTTTTTAATGTTGGCACTTCTGCGTGCTCCCAGTTGTGAACTCACTGTTTGATTCACTGAGAACATGTTTTTTTTTTTTTACATGTTGTCTGATTTGCATGAAATCTGGCTTTTAGACACTCCTAAAGCACATAACTGTTAATCAGAAGGTTGCTGGTTTGATCCCCACAGCCACCACCATTGTGTCCTTGAGCAGGACACTTAACTCCAGGTTGCTCCGGGGGGATTGTCCCTGTAATAAGTGCACTGTAAGTCGCTTTGGATAAAAGTGTCTGCCAAATGCATACATTTAAATGGCTAGCGACACCTAAGCGGCGTCCGAAACCAGTTGCCTTATTGCCTCCCTGCCTATAAGTCAATGACTCAACAGGCCATGTTTGCGTATAAACGTACCTCCAGGATCTGGTTTCGGACAGACTACTGAGGCAGCATGGCGTCACATCGTTGCTAGGATACCACCATTTTTTTTTTTCAGCTCTACCGTCGTGGATTCAGGATTGTGGGATTTCATAGGCAGCAAGTATTCATTTACGCTACCTTCAAAAATCGATCATATGAAAGTATCTCAGTAGACAGGATGTGATGCAAACATTGGATTTGGACATGCCTTGAACCCTTCCTCCATATACAGCCTCCGGAGGCAGCATTCTCCAGGTGTCGACCACAGGTTGCATCCAAAACCAGGAAAATGCTGCCTTGGGAGTCAGGATGAAAATAAGGTGCTTTTGAAACTGATTAGGCAGCAAAACAGCAAGTCAGCTGCATATGTTTTAGGATGCAGCCCTAGACTCGTGGCCCAACACACTACTTGCTTGCCACCATCCTACCAAAATTGGGGCCTCTAAGATTTAAGGTGTCTGACTCCCAAACTGTATTAGGGCAGAGGACTAATCAAACCGGATAAAATCTTTACTGTTCGGACTACTGAAATGACAATGACACAACAACTAGAAAGAGACGTTTAGTGCAGTGTGGACACACTCAGAAACACATTTCCAGTAACACACAACATTTATCCAAAATCCACTCTCAATAAACATGGCACCCAAATTAGCAAAACAGATTTGAGTTGAGCTCTAGAGTCTGGAAACGACCTGCGGACACACACACACACACACAGTGACAATACATCTTCTTATGGAGCCTGAAACACTCACTTGTGCCAGTTACTGCCGGCTGAGTTATTAAAACCCACAGACACAGACACACACACACACACACACACACACACACACACACACACACACACAGCAGGTTTCTGTCTCTGTCTCTAGAGGAGGTCAAACTACAGAGTGACACAATAATCTGTGTGTGTGTGTGTGTGTGTGTGTGTGTGTGTGTGTTTTCATGAAACATTCTTAAAGGAATATTTCGGGTTGAATACAAGGTAAGCTCAATCGACAGCATTCGTGGCATAATGTTGTTTACCACAGAAAATAATTTCAACTCGTCCCTCTTTTCTTTAAAAAAAAAAGAAATGCAAAAATGGAGGTTACAGTGAGGCACTTACAATGGAAGTGAAAGTGGCACATTTTTTGGAAGGTTTAAAAGGCAGAAAGGTGAAGCTTGTAATTTTATTAAAGCACTTGCATTCATTCATCTGTTAAAAGTTGTGTGTTATTTATCTGAGCTGTAAACTTAATTAAATCGTCACTTTTTTGGGATTAAATGGTTTACGGCATTACATCGTCATGCAACAGAGTTGTTAAATTGTAAATAACTTTACACAGAAATGGTAATTAGGTGATTTTATCACACTAAAATCATGTTAACACACAGTATATTATTTACATTTTGTGGCTGTTCTTTTGAAACGGTGAATATTTTAACGTTTATGGATTGGCCCCATTGACTTCCATTGTAACTGCCTCACTGTAACCCAGATTTTTGGGGGAAGTCAAAATGTTGTGATAATCAAAATTATGACACATATGCACATAAAATTTGTATGTATGAAAAAATAATGCAAGATGAAGACAAAACATGATAGGATGGACAAAAAAGGGAAAAAAAAATCATTTTTTATTTTTATTATCATTTATACCTCCATACAATTACTGCATTTCAAATGCCATCAATAACTTCAGCTCACATCCCTGTGTGTTTGGGACAGGACAATTTGTCGAGCAATGGCAGACAGGGTTAGTATTCAGGAAACCTGTTTGACACTATTGCCGCAGAACTTACACAGCTTAAACACATTAAGAAACAGAGAAAATGAAAATATGCCTGTCATCAAAATAAAACTAAAGCATTACAAATTCAAACATGCTGTGTGTGTGTGTGTGTGTGTGTGTGTGTTCTGGCATTGTGCAGCTCACCAGTGTTGCCAGATCTTGCTTGGAAAAATGGACAAAACAAGCCCAAAATAAGCAACTTGCCTCAATGAAATATGCCTAAATAAACAAGTCTAGCTTTTTGTGCTTCCAGGGAGAGTTTCTTGTATTATAAACTTGCATAACAATACATTAAACAAGACTAAATTGCATCTTGCTACAAAAAAATCATCTTTCCAATCATTATATCCTTCAACAAAAGTAATTTTAGTGTTCTGGTCACAAACACTCTCTAGTGCACACGCTTTTGGGGAAATTAAAAAAGTGTCCATTTATGCATCATTGGGTTGGGAAAGAAAAACGAAAAGGACAAAAGAAGAAACAAACTATCATTTAACAAATTACGGTGGTGGTATCAAACGCAATTAGCCTGCGCACACACACACACATTTGTAGACCTTTAGAATCTCTGTGGCATTTCACTGACAGAAAGTGATGAGAGATTAATGATGTAATGTCTCATATCTCACTGAAAAACACACCCAACATCACACTCTAACGCCTGTGTGTGTGTGTGTGTTTACAGATGAAATGCCGGTTTGCCGCACTCTCTCTCATTAGTGTAGGTCTAGGAGTGGATAATGGGCAGAGTTGTGTTTGTTGTTGTGTAATGGTGTTTAGTCTTAGTCAGCGCAATCTTTAATTGTGCTGTACATCTAAAACTCCCTGCGTAGGACACACACATTCCTGATTCTCTCCTTTAAAGGACAGTTCATACACAAATACAATTCTGTCATTATTTACTCACACTCATGTTGCATTTCATTCTGAATGTTTGTATGAATACTTGATAGCCTACTGCTGTTAAAAAAAGCACAGAATTTTCTTAATTTATATTTTTTTGTTAAATATTGACCATAGTAATTGTGATTATGATTTTTGCCATATTCGAGCAGCTCTACTATAGCCACATTTTTGCAAACTGACTTTTACACGTTCTACGTTTAGTCTCAGTTTCCTGGTGAAATGAACAGTAGAGGCGCTACAACAACTGTGTGTTTTATTCACTTTAAGTACAATGGCTGATTATGACTTTATAAAAACGTTTTGCACAATTACTCACACACTGCTGTTATTATATTGAAACACTTTTACACTAACGTAATATTTTAACGCTTGTATTACAGACTCACCTGCATTTACACACTTATTCCAGTGTGATTAGCTTGCGCGGTAGCTCACCTGATTGAATGTTGGACTTTGGACTCGGAAGACTGCTGTTCGAGAACCGTCAAGCACACAAGCTGACACATGAGACGAAAGTGTCATAGAAGTGACCCGAGATGATGTGGTTGCTTCGGAAAATGTGCTTTTCATTTCTCATTTTGTTTTTGGACACGACTGGTTAGTTTTAGTTTAGGAAAGTACATTTTACTCATTAACACCTCCATATAATATTCACCTCGTCTGATTACGACACCATAACACTCGCTTTTGGCGCCCCCTGCTGGACTTTTCACTGGGAAACTGCAGCCAAACGTGCACGTAATGAAGCACGTAATTCGGTTTTGCAAACATTTTGCCATGGTCACGTATTGTTCATGAGATCAGGCTGCACACACACACAAAATGTATAAAGAATCACTAGTGCATTGTAACACCAGACAACACTAAATCAATACATTTCTCATTGATTACAGTATATTGATTAGAGTACAGCACAAACACTAAAGAGTGACGATATCCAATCATGAGAGCAGTGATTGTATCTTGGTATTTCTAGTGATAATGTCACTTTAAAAATGAAACATCATGAAGTAAATAAACAACACCCCCATATGAATGTTTATCCATTCTGGTGTAAATACAGATTATCCAGAGCATCATAATAGTGGTTTAATGACACGTAAAACAGATACAAACACGAGGCCTTGAATTCATTCATGGCTTCATCTTCAGAAACAGGTGATAAGTGTGTGTGTGTGTGTGTGTGGATAAAGAATAGAAGTGACAGCTGTTATCATTTCGGAGCTAATATTAGAACCTGGTCTCACTGAATCATGTTACTATACCACCCGGTATATTTTTGCTAAATCATCTTTACATGGCTCATTGTATCACGTCAGTTTCCCGGTGAAATTAACACTAGAGTCACAACAACAACAACAACAACTTTCAACAACACAAATCATGAGTAAAATGGCAGATTATCATTTCATAAACACTTACTTTTCAGCCTGTTCCTCACACAATGCTATCTTATGATATCAAAACACTTAACTATAGAGCATGACTTTATTTTAAAGTTTGCATTATCTAGCCAACTACAATTGCAAACTTGTTCGACTGCTCAACTGATTTGCAATGTAAAGGACCGGAGTACAGGTCCTGAAGAGCACGCGAGTTGATCCATCTCACATTTGCTTTTTATGACACTATCGTTTCGGTTTCGGTTCAAGGTTTAGGGTAGGGAGGTCAGTTATGTTGATTTAAAACTCAAGAGCATTAACCTTAAAAACCTCATCTGTTCGGGAGGAAATTTAACTCGCTTTTAGCGCCACACAGTGGGCATTTCACCTCGGAACTGCCGCGATATGTGACATAAGTCACGTCATTTTCATGAGATCAGGCTGGAAAAGGCAGGTCGGTTTGTACTCACTGGTTCTCAAATCATAACATTTTATGAATTACTTCATTTATACTGTCAAAGTTTCTTGTATCAAAAACAGTTGCAGTTTAGTTCCCTCTAACTGCACTTAACAATTACACTGGCTGTTGGTGGTGGTGGCGTAGTGGCTAGAGCACAGGGCTGCTAATCAGAAGGTTGCTGGTTCGAACCCCACAGCCACCACCATTGTGTCCTTGAGCAAGGCACTTAACTCCAGGTTGCTCCGGGGGGATTGTCCCTGTAATAAGTGCACTGTAAGTCACTTTGGATAAAAGCGTCTGCCAAATGCATAAATGTAAAATGTAAATGTATAGCATGGTGCTGACCCTACAGAAAAACACATTTCCCATGATGCATCACTAGAAAAATATAAAACATGCAGCACATGATCTGACGTGTTCAGAATCACATTGCACTGTACAGACCTACAGATAGCCTTACCAGCACGCCGCCTGAAGGAATTCACAGAATTCCAGTGTGATACCTCTTGTAGCAGCATTAGTTATTAAATACCCTGTTTCACCCTCTCTGAGTGGCTAGAACAAACACACACACACACACACACACACACAAGCATATAAAGTATGTACACTTATATGCACATCTCATATGAAACATCCAAAGAATATTTTCCTACACACGATGCAGAAACAGAGACAGAGAGATAAAGTGAGAGTCTGCTCTCTGTGTAAATCTACCTGGACAAACACACAGTCACATTACTGCATTGTTACTGGACCCAAAGCCTGGCACAGATAACACATAGTCCTGACGCTGTGTTTATGCTGACACTGCAGACAGACCCACACTTACCCAAACACACGGGCTCTGCCCAGTCTCACACACACACACACACACACACACACACCTTAAAAAGTCTCGACCAAGACAGAATCTGTGAACAACTTTTGCATTTTCTATCTCAGGGGATCTGAGAGCAAACAAATTAGACAATGAATTTAATCAACAAACATGCAAAGGCTGGGGGTTGTTTATACTGTAACTTTGTGACTGATGGGTGTCCCAATTCTGCGGAAATCTTGTCACACGTCTCGTGAAAGATGAACAAATCATAAACAAATGAAACACAG
This sequence comes from Moxostoma hubbsi, assembly GCA_032164185.1. Classification (NCBI taxonomy): domain Eukaryota; kingdom Metazoa; phylum Chordata; class Actinopteri; order Cypriniformes; family Catostomidae; genus Moxostoma; species Moxostoma hubbsi. The sequence goes on along the minus strand of JAVLUX010000022.1, from coordinate 3,909,748 downwards.
AGAGGATCGCAGATAATTATAGAGCTCTAACAAACACTGAAGGCTGTAAAAATGAATTCATCCCGTAACAAGTCTGCAGTTAATTTCTGAGTGAAATAGGACTAACAGCTCAAAGCATCTGTTTACATTAAACAACTTTAAAAGGCAAATGCCTGCTGCACTCTCAACTACATGCAATGAAGCTGTGAATTAAATTGCTCTGTTCAAAGTGTGTGCACATGTTTGTGTTTGGCAAAATTCTCACTCTCACTCCTGACAAATTAGTGTTAATAGGCACAAGTCTGGCCAGTAAAAACTCCCTGTATGGTGCAAATATGCTCCCTTTCTCTCTTTCAAATGGGTAGAAATTCTTGGATACACAAACTGTTTTGTGTACAAACACTACATATGAATTCACTCTCACTTACACAAACTAATACTGTGGATATTAAAGGACTTTCGGGGACATATAAAGTGTTTGCCTGTGCAAAACTTGTTGCCAGGGCATTGCTACGGTGTTTCGAGTGGTTGCTAAGGTGTTGCTAGGTGGTTTTTAGGGTGGTTGCTATGTTGTTGATAGGGTGTTCTGAGTGGCTGCTAAGGTGTTGCTTGGTGGTTTCTAGGGTATTTTTGATGGTTGCTAAGGTGTTGTTAGGTGGTTTACTGGGTGTTTTGCGTGGTTGCTAATGTGTTGCTATGTGGTTTCTTATGTGTTCTGAGTGGTTGCTATGTAGTTCCCATGTTTTTAGGGTGTTCTGTGTGGTTGCTAAAATGTTGCTGGGTGGTTTTAGGTTTCTAGTATGTTCAGTGTAGTTGCTGAAGTGTTGCTAGGTGGTTTCAAGGTTTCTAGGGTGTCCTAAATGGCTAAGATGTTGCTTGGTGGTTTCTATGGTATTTTTTGATGGTTGCTAAGGTATTGTTAGGCAGTTTAAAGGGTGTTCTTCATGGTTGCTAATGTGTTGCTATGTGGTTTCTAAGGTGTTCTGAGTGGTTGCTTAGGTGTTGCTAGGTGGTTTTATGTTTCTAGGATATTCTGTGTGGTTGCTAAAGTGTTCTGAGTGGTTACTAAGGTGTTGCTGGGTGTTTCTATGTCTCTATGGTTTTCTGTATGGTTGCTACAATGTTGCTAGGTGGTTTCTATGTTTCTAGGCTGTTCTGTGAGGTTTGCTAAGGTGTTGCTAGGTGGTTTCTAGGGTGATCTGGCTGGTCACTATGGCATTGTTATGTGTTTTTTAGGTATCTGGGTGTTCTTCTGAGTGGCTGGTAATGTGTTTTCTAGATTTATAAGGTGTTCTCAGTGTTTACTAAGGTGTTGCTAGGTGATTTATAGGTTTATATGATATTCTGGATGTTGATAAGAAGTTGCTTGGTGCTTTCTAGATTTCTAGGGTGTTCTGTGTGGTTACTAAGGGGTTGCTAGGTTGTTTCTATGTTTCAAGGGTGTTCTTTGTGGTTGCTAAGTTGTTTCTAGTGTGTTCTGAGTGGTTACAAAGGTGTTGCTAGGTAGTTTTAGGTTTCTATGGTGTTCTGTGTGGTTTCTATGTATCTATGGTTTTCTGAGTGGTTACGAAGTTGTTGCAAGGGGTTTCTATGTTTCTAGGATGTTTTGGGTGGTTGCTAAGGTATGGCTTTGTGGTTTCTAGGGTGTTCTGGGTGGTTGTTAACTGACCGCAGTAAAAGGAGCCCACCCCCCCAAGCGTATGATATTATGGTCTCTTGATATGACTTTTAGGTCATGTGACTTTGCATATACATTCTGGCATTAACTTAAATAATTTTTGAAAATAAAAAGATATTTTCAAGAAAAATAAAACATTAAAAATAAATGTTTTATAATAGTAATAAAATACTTCTCTGAGGTATGTCTTGCCTTTTTTAGGGTAAATAAATAGCAATAACAGCAACAGTAATAGTGATGCTTCCATAATTAGCAGAAATGAATGAGTGTTCTTATGGGGAATTACAATCTGTCCAAAAATAACAAGTATCCCTTATTGATTGGAAATAACTCCGTTACAGTTTTGCTTTATATATATATATATATATATATATATATATATCATTGATATGCTACATTTACAGATAAGTGAGGAAGTGTCATACACAAAACTCAGAATATGTCAGATTTAATGACATGCACTTCAAAAATCTGTCAAATCAAGTGACTAGTTCTTACTTTGAAGTTCTTATTCTAGTCGTAATTCTCACAGTTTTCAAAGCACAATGGCTCCCAAAAGTCTGCCAATCAGATCGGAGCTTGGCATTTTGAGAAAACCCATGGCATTTCTGTGTGCAAAAAGAGTCAAAACAAAACATCTGCTACAACTTACTACATCTGTTCAATCTGTCATTCCTGCCGGAGAAACACTGACTTAATAGAGCCCAGGGGGTAAAGAGAGCTGGAGGAATGCACGTTTGCTGAAGAAAAACCTCGGTGATAATCCAATAAAATTATGAATATTATATAATAAAAAGAGTTCTCCTAACTGAAAGGGACAGATCATCTAAAAGTAAAAATGTACTCAGCCTCATGTTGTTCCAAACCTGTATGACTCTCACTCTTTAAATGTAAATGACAGAATTTTCTTTTTGGATGAACTGTTCCTTTAAGAGGTTTGTTGCAACTGAAGTGACATCGTGCTCCTGTATGAAGTAAAATCATTATGTGAATGTGTGTGTGTGTTTGTAGTAAATCTGTAACTAAACAGACACACACCCTGAATCTACCTAACATATTTTTAACCTGCATGTCAATATTTCCCAGTAAATTGTGACATTTGTGTATGTGGATTTCCTTAGCTACACTTTGAGGGCAAACCACCATTTGGAGACATTCAGAAACATCCTCAAATGTAAAACATTATTAGTAAATAAAGTAAATAAGAAAGTTACCTAAGGGGAACACACACACACACACACACACACACACACACACACGCTGAAGTAAAGCAGTTCCTTACGCACTTTCTCTTTGATTCTCTTTCTCCGGTCAGTGTCTACCTGCCCGCCCGCCTGCGAGAGCCACGGATGGACGAGTGAGCTGTGAACACTTCACCGACACAAATCACAATCTAACGTGAGCTCCCGCTTTTCTCCTGTCTTTATCTTCTCCTGTCCTTTTCTTTAACTTGTGACTCACATTTTTCTCTCCGACTGAGAGCGACACTGACCAGCTCACTGAACACACACTCATGTTCAGCCTACCAGAGAGACAGCGAGAGGGGCCGGAGTTAAACTGGAGGGGGTGTGTGAGTTTTCAGTAAGTTTGTTAGACCATAAGTGTGTGTGTGTGTGTGTGTGTGCGCGTGAAGATAAAGTCAGAGAAAAAAGGAAGTGATGGGATTTTCCTTGAATAAATATAACACAGTAACAGTTCTTGGTTAACAGTCCATGCTTCAGTAAGTTATTCGTTTACTTAAAAGAAAAGAACAGGCAGATAAGATTCATTCATTCAGGAGGTACAGTATGCTGATTTGTGGTGTACATTAAAAGAACTGAGTCATAGTTCGAGAATCAGACTGCACAGGTCGCTCTGTATGTTTCGCGCTGTAGATTCAAGCAACCCAACTTATATGAGTCATTTGTTTGAGATCAGACTACACTGGTCATGCTGTATGTTGCTCGCTGTAGATTCAAGAGAACCGGCTCAAAAAAGTCATTAGTTCGGGAATCAGAGTACACCGGTCGTGCTTTGTTTCATGCTGTAGATTTAAGAGAACCGGCTCATAAGAGTCATTCATTCGGGAATCGGAGTACACCGGTCGTGCTTTGTTTCATGCTGTAGATTCGAGAACTGGCTTATAAGAGTCATTCGTTCAGGAATCGGAGTACACCGGTCGTGCGTTGTTAAATGCTGTAAATTCAAGAGAACCGGCTAATAAGAGTCATTAGTTTCAGAATCAGACTACACCGGTCACACTATGTTTAATGCTGTAGATTTAAAGAAAAAGCTCATAAGAGTTATTTGTTCAAGAATCAGACTACACTGGTCTCGCTTTATGTTTCATGCTGAACAGTAGATTCGAACGAGCCAACTCATAAGAGTCATTTGTTTAGGAATTGGACTACACTGGTCGCCCTGTATGTTTCAAGATGTAGATAAAAAAACGGACTCATAAGAATCATTTGTTCAAGAATCAGACTACACTGGTCGAACTTTATGTTTCATGCTGAACAGTAGATTCGAACGAGCCAACTCATAAGAGTCATTTGTTTAGGAATTGGACTACACTGGTCGCCCTGTATGTTTCAAGATGTAGATAAAAAAACGGACTCATAAGAATCATTTGTTCAAGAATCAGACTACACTGGTCGAACTTTATGTTTCATGCTGAACAGTAGATTCGAACGAGCCAACTCATAAGAGTCATTTGTTTAGGAATTGGACTACACTGGTCGCCCTGTATGTTTCAAGATGTAGATAAAAAAACGGACTCATAAGAATCATTTGTTCAAGAATCAGACTACACTGGTCGAACTTTGTTTCTCGCTGTTGAGTCAAGAGAACTGACTCATAAGAGTCATTAATTTGGGAATCGGAGTACACCGGTTGTGCTTTATGTTTCACACTCTAGATTAAAAAAAAAAAAAAAAACAGCTAATAAGAGTCATTCGTTCGGGAATCAGACTGGTTGCCCTATATGTTTTGTACTGGGGCGGCTGTGGCTCAGGTGGTAGACCGGTCGGCCACTACTCGCAGGGTTGGTGGTTCAAATCCTGGCCCACATGACTCCACATGCCGAAGTGTCCTTGGGCAAGACATTGAACCCCAAGTTACTCCCAAATGGCAGGCTAGTGCCTTGCATGGCAGCTCTGCCACCATTGGTGTATGAATGTGTGTGTGTGTGAGAATGAGTCACAGTGTAAAGCGCTTTGAATACCGCTAAGTTTAAAAAGGCGCTATATAAGTGCAGACAATTTACTGTAGATTCATTTGTTTGGGAATCGGACTGCTGCTGATTCAATATCGGTGTTGCAGTGCTGCTGAATGGTAGCGCAGGAAACAGAATATTTTAGCATGAAGTCCTGTCCGCATTGGCAGAAGAATGCATGTTCAAGAACCGTAAACGAACCACAAATTATAAAATGATTCGGTTCTGGTATTTGTAAAAATGGAACCGGGTTGAAACAAGAATGTTGTTCCCAATGCTATTGTTTCTCATTTGTAAGTTGCTCTGGATAAAAGTGTCTGCTAAAATGACTTCTAAAGAGTGCAAGTGTGCAATTTTTGGGATGCAACATTACAACTCTATGTTAAACAACTTTCTCCTGTTTAATTCTCCTATTTGTTATTTTTGTTGCCTACATCAATTCAATTTATTTGGATAGCAAGTACTGAGGAAGGTTTTAAAGTTACAGTATGTTTTCATTGTAGCTACATCAGACTCTTACATGTTTCATATGTCCCCTTTAAACAAAAGAAAATAATCTGTATCCGCTTCATGACCAGTGTCAAAGAACTAAAGTGTGTGTGTGTGTGTGTGTGTGGGAGATTTTTAAATGACATCATAAAAAAATTCAGACCCAAAAGAAACAATAGGAGGCCTCTTCTCAATCCATCATCACAGTGAGAAAGAGAGAGAGAGAGAGAGAGAGAGAGAGAGAGAGAGAGAGAGAGAGAGAGATAGAGAGAGAGAGAGAGAGAGAGAGAGAGAGAGAGAGAGAGAGTCCTCTTGTGTGGTTTTTGACACATTTAGTGCTGGACAAAAGTGATATGGCCCCCTATTGGCTCGTTTGCAGCTATGTAGTTGACCTCTGACCCCAACCTTCATTAACCCCTAAAACCTGCCAGATTTCACATGTGTGAACATGCATCATTCATACTGCAGATATCCCAGCATTCTCTCCTCGCTCAATCACTCTTTCAAACTGTAAATAAATCACTTCATTCCTCCCAAGTGCTTTGAAACTTTAAAATCATTTAAAACTAAAACAACGGCACAGATGTGCGCACGCGGAAACAGGACCATTGCTGTAAGTGTGTGCTTTGGGTCATACAGTCAATCAAATTCACTCAAGGGAAATAGTATGCGGCAATAGACAAATGTTGGACATTGTATTTTGGCTTTGTTATATACAACGCATAATTTAAATGAATTTAAACCGACTGATCTCAGTTCAGAAGACTCTGGGCTGTCTGTAAAGGGTTAAACTTCAACGCACACTTCAACGAGTCATGTGACAAAACAACAAGGCACTGAACACAGCAGAGTTTGTCTTTGGGAGAATCGCCAACAAAACTACATCCGGTAAGACACCTAATGAAGTTTTTACATTGAAACCTGTTTGAGTCAAAAGATTTGGGTCTTTAGATTCATCCGATATGTCGTTTTTACAATTTGAGCCATTTATTGCGAAAATGCCACGCTAAAATAAACACTAATGTGTACTTTAGAGCTATTTCTCATTAGAAATCCTTTATTTACTGTTCACTATCACAATGGGAATCAATGGATTCATCCAGAAGCTGAACAATTTTGCTTTCAGAGTCTTTATATGGAGATAAGGTGAAAATAAGGTGCATTTCAAACTGTTCTGAGATCAGTGAAGACAGACAGCATACTGGAGGTTAAGTCATTCACTAAATAGGGAGCTATAATCCTATAGCTTTCCTATGCAGCCATGTATATTCTCTCCTAAAATCTGACCAAAATTCAGTTTCAGGCTGCAGATGATGTTTGGACATGCTTGGCAGACATGAGACAAAGGTAACCAAAATTTTATAATGTCTATATTTTATTTTAACATGGTTGGTAGTGATTGGATGATGCTGGCCATTACTTTCAATCAGAATTATTTCTGATTGTTAAAATGCTTCAGCACTGGCCATCACTTGTTAGTTTGACAGTGCAAAGAGAGATTTTGTTGGCCAAGAAAAAATCATTGTAACGTAAAAGTCAAATCAAGTAAAAAAAAAATGTATTTGTGCTTTTCCCGTGTCACATGGTTCCAACCAGCTTTACAGAAAACCATCAAAAACACGCATAACCAACACTATTGGAAATATAATAAACAATTTAACACTTGAGTTTCAGGAGGTCATGAAGACTACAGACGAACTCTAACCCTGAAAGAAAACCTTTCAAAATGAGTACACCTCAAAATGTCTCCAAAGTGAGATTGGAAGTGACAAACAGGAAACAACTATTGTTAAACGAAAGACATTTCTTCACGCCTGACTGAGATTCTATCATCAAGATAAAACTCTATTCAAAGGATCCAGACCAGCGCTGCTCAACACGCGGCCTGCGTTATGATATAATCATCAGAAATATAAACACTAAACGCCTTCATCAGCCAACTAACAAGGACAAATGCATCTATGTGATCTTCTGCAGTTAATCCAGGATGGACTTCAAAGACATCAGTCATTAATCTGCGTCCCAACTGGAACTGTTTTACTACACGGAAGCATCCGATTCAAACCCAAGCCTTGTGTTGCCGCTAGCTATAGCACACTATCCACCCTCAGGTCAAAACATATATATATTGTAAGTGCGGTCTTCACAGAAGTTTCACTAGTTGTCATATTCTACATTATCTACAATTGTTTTGCCAGATCATCATCGCTGCCGGTAACTCCGCCCCTTCTGCTCGGTACGGTGTGCATGAAGTACACTTCTTTATGTTGCATTCTAGTGTAAACATACTACTTGCACTCCTTACACTTCACAATGACGTGAAATAGTGCAGAAGTGTGCGGTTTGGGACGCACCTCAGCACTACAGCCTATGGGTGTAATGTGTGTTTGAGTAGTTTTAAACGGGATTGTATCAAAATGATCCAATAAAATGTAAAACACAATGTTGCCGGGTTGTGATAGTGACACGAGGTACCCAGAGAGGATAAACCCTGTGTTTTTCTTTCTTTAAAAAACAAACAAACTTTTAACTAAATGTATAGAAGAGCATACTATGGATTAAACTGCGTCAATCCTTATTCCCAAATGAGCACGAATAACATCAGCGAGGACACCTACATTTCCTCCATGGTAAATTAAAGCTAATGACTGAATGTTAATGTATTTATATATATCGATTAAAGTCATAGTAAAGCTATAGTAAACAGTCACAGCATCAGAATGACTGTGTTATTAGATGTTACAATCAGTTCTGTTCACTTGCATTAATGTTATCAGGTGTGTAATAGATATCTAATGACACTTTTCTTTAAAAAGTGACTAATAATCATTTGCCTTGATTCGGATTCAGTCTCCACAGGTTTGAATCAAATTACAGTGTAATTTAATGATTTCTTTTACAAAAAACATCAGATAAGTATGCATTACACTGTCACTCTTCATTCCAGCCCACTTAAGAATATTATCCATTACATTTATGAGAATATTTTGCCAAAAAATTGCACCGTTCACGGCAATCTCCCATTCATTCCAATGGGGAGTTCTACAGAGCTAAGCTCCGCCCCCTTGGTTGTCATTGCTTGATCTGACATAGAGCAAGCAATGACAACCAAGGGGGCGGAGCTTAGCGAAGGGTCAAATAATTTAAATGTTTTCATAACATTATAAGCTTCAAATTTCTACATTGAGACCTTCCAAATATTGGCCCCCATTCACTTCCATTGTAAGTGCCTCACTGTACCAAAAAAAACAAACAAACAAAACACAAGTTAAATTTTTTTTGTTTTTTGAGGTAATCAATATCCAGGTAATGCCGCAAATGCTGTCAATTGGGCTTAACTTGTATTGAACCCGGAACATTCCTTTAATACTGATATTATGAATAAAAAAATATATTATCTCTCCTTTTCTCCCCAATTTGGTTTGCCAAATTACCAATGCGCTCTAGGTCCTCATGGTGGTGTTGTGACCCGCCTCAATCCATCTGGGTGGCGGAGGACAAATCTCAGTTGCCTCCGCGTCTGTACCTCTCAGCGGCATCCACGCACAACTCAACACGTGCCCCACCGAGAACGAGAACCACATTTTAGCAGCCACGAGGAGGTTACCCCATGTGACTATACCTTCCCTAGCAACCGGGCCAATTTGGTTGCTTAGGAGACCAGGCTGGAGTCACTCAGCACGCCCTGGATTCAAACTCTTGACTCCAGGTGTGGTAGTCAGCATCAATACTGGCTGAGCTACCCAGGCACCGTAATACTGATATTAATCCTTAATATTTAATATAATGCTTAATATTAGAAATAACCTCTAACCCTGGGTTTTAATTTTGGGGCGTAGCTCATCCAAGACATGAATGATACTTAAAAAGAGAGGTGTGCTATTCGTTTACTCTTTGTCTAGCAGATGATAAATGGATGAACAAAAACTATATAGACTTTGATTAACATTTAAGGAGGGACTCAAGACATTTCTAGAGAACAGAATATTTGTAATAGTGCCCCGTCCAGTTTAGAATGAGCAGTTACTGCTCTCTAGTGTTCAGAAATAGCACTCAGAGAAACAGCTCTGAATTCATATTAACATAAATCAGCACTGTTAAATGAAAGTGATAATACACTGTTAGTGATGTAATAATGACAGATTATTTATTTTTGGAAAAATATTTTTCAATAATGAAAATTCTCTCGTCATTTACTCACCCTCATGCCATCCCAGATATGTATGACTTTCTTTCTTCTGCAGAACACAAATTAAGATTTTGAGAAGAATATTTCAGCACCCATTGACTTGCATTGTATGGACAAAAAGAGCTGAAATATTCTTCTAAAAATCTTAATTTGTGTTCTGCAGAAGAAAGAAAGTCATACATATCTGGGATGGCATGAAGGTGACTAAATGATGAGAGAATTTTCATTTTTAGGTGAACTGCCCCTTTAAGTGTGCATTCATTTTCAGTAATTCAATGGTTTGTTGTTAATTATGTTGTATACAGAGTCAGGCTGCACTGTAATACAGCAGTATTAATTAGCATTAACTCACCACATGTGTGTATGACGCTGAGGTATTTGCGGGTGGCTCGGTAACAGGGGTCTCCAAATTCTTGTGTAGAGGCGCGGACCACACAGGTGCGTTTCCCCTGGCAACGTGATGTCATCACTTGTAGAGCCACGTCTGACGAGCAGTCTGGAACACAAGATGAAAGCTCTGGTTAGAGCCTGTTCTAATGTACTGTGATTTAAATCAGTCACACACACACACACACACACACACACACTCTAAATGGGGAAATACTATAGACAATTGTTTGTTAACAAGCTAATTATAAATACTACTGACTAAACCTAACCCAAACCCTAAAATTATTAACAAAAATATTAATATTTAAATTGAGGACATCCCGAAGAGAGGTTTTGTCAGATTTAGCTCACTTTTGTCCCCAAATCTATAGATCAGTACATGCACACACACACACACACACACACACACACACACACAGGACAAACAGAACAAAAGAGCCACACAGTTGCGAAAATCAAACACACCTGAATACCCAACCACAAGGTATATTTCAGATAGAGAGATCGACTAGGTGTGCATGTGTGTGTGTGTGTGTGTGTGTGTGTGTGTGTGTTCTCTGCCCTGACATGTTTGGGCTTGTCATCTGCGTGTCATTGTGTCTTTAACACTTGAACTCGTGCATACTGCGGGGGAGGCCAAAACTGCAGCCGCCCATCAAAACAGCAAATGGCAAAATACTCCCATTAACATACATGCTCTTTTTAGACATGAGTGGCTTCAAAAAGTCATATGCTTTCTTGTTATTAAAGCCACGGCGCTCACTGTAACCTCTTCTGTCTCCATAACACAGACAAGGAATGTTTGCATGTAACATCACCCTAGAACTGAGGAACGTGTGACATCCATTTACCAAACCATGAACACAAAGCATGATTCAGCCTAAAGACTTGACATAACTACCACTCATTCAAGGAAATAGAGGAGAGAAAGAGGAAAGCTGAGATCTTAAGACTGGAGATCTATTGTCACCTCAGGACTAATGGCTTCAACAAATGTCAAAGGTCACAGAGCCGTGTTAGTAAACAGAGAACTGCTCGCTGATAGAGATCTGATTTATGAAGGACACTACCAGCCAATGCCGTCACAGTTAACGAGGAGGACACTGTTTTATAGCCCTGCTGGGATGCATCTCCGGATTATTATATCCCTGTATGACAGATCTGGATCTTCTCTGATCTAACAGATCTTCAGTCTGGTGCAGAGGAGCTCTAGAGTTCTGGTTGAGTGCTTCATGTGAACCCAGAAACTGGATCCACGTGAGAGATGAACCTCAGGGTCACCATCAATGCGACTCTAAACGGGATATACGCCCCTGCGTGGGGTAAATAAATGGTATGGGATCTGTACGGAAGCCCAAAATGGCCATGCATTTTGCATATAATTATTTTTGTCACGCTGACATGGGAAAAAAAAACAAAAACCAAAAAAAAAAACAACAACTTTGAAGTAGGCCTGTGTCATGCACTCTGCACTCATGACATGCACATTCATGTCATCCAGGACCGTGATTGTGGCTTAATTTCACTTAAATTCCCCTATTACAGATTATTCGCCCTTGAATAGGTCCATAGATATGAAGTGTTTCAAATTAAAGTCAATTTTATTATGACAATATATTGATTATCACATTAATAATATAAAATTAATTACAAAATATTCTTTTGATATAATTTTTTTGGGACAAGGGATGATGAAGCCATGAAAAATGTCCCTGTCAGAACATTTGCCCCTGGTCCAGGTCATATTTCACCACAAAATCAATTATTTAGCATAAAGAAAAAACAGCCTATTTTAAAGATCATTTAAAGATTAGATTTTTTTTGCATTGTGACATTATTTTCATGAAAATTAAACACCCCCTCACGCCGTCCACGCACAACTCACCACGTGCCTCACTGAGAGCGAGAACCTTATTATAGCGACCACAAGGAGGTTACCCCATGTGACTCTACCCTCCGTAGCAACCGGGCCAATTTGGTTGCTTAGGTGACCTGGCTGGAGTCACTCGGGACGCCCTGGATTTGAACTCGCGACTCAAGGGGTGTTAGTCAGCTTCTTTACAGTACCCCAAACAGTATCTATTTTAATGTTTATGGACCGGTCCCATTCACTTCCATTTTAAGTGCCCCACTGTAACACAGATTTTTGCTTCTTTTTTAAAAAAAAATCTAATAAATGATACGGTAATCAATATTATGCAACAATATAAAATTTATATTGAACCTGGAACATTCCTTTAAATCTTAATGGTCCTAAAAAAGGATGAATTTTCCTTATTCAAAATATAATTTTGGAGAAATGTGACCTGGACATGTTTTTGTAAGTCATTGCGAATATTCTTGACCGGTTTCATGAGTTTTACCCTTATAACCCAAATAAACACTTGATATATGTACTGATCCAGAGTGTACACATGTCTAAACCTCTTTATCTAAATACTCAGTACATTTGCTGATACAGTGAACACACCCAGCAACTCCACAAAAACAACCCTAAACAGCAAAAACAAGAATTAACCTGGAGCCAAAAGTGTCCACCCTATTTCCCAGACCACTGATGCACACGTTACTGTATATTATTTCACTGTCACTATGTGGGTGTGTATTGATGTCCAGTCTTAGAAGACACACACATATACTGTACACACAGAGCCTCCAGGTGTGTAACAGGAGATGAGATTAGCTTGTACACGTCACAAGACAAAAGGAGACTGACGTTCCGACAGAATTTCCTCCCACACATCTGAGAAATTTCCTTGAAATTAAACATCTTCCAGCGAGCACTCTTGATACACACCCATGAGAGACACAAAACAGGACCAGTTCTGAGTGAGACTGAGACAGTAACAATGAGACTTACTGATAGTATCGTATTCCGCACGCACACATATACAAACACAAACATGTACAAACAGGGGAGATGTAGAGAAAAAAACAAACACCTGAAATATGATGTCATTTCGCACCTGCACAGGTGTGATATGGTCTTTGTGTGTGTGTGTAAGATGTTTTGGGTATTGAATGCATAAGAGGTTGTTAATCAAATTTTATGTGATTATTGGATTAGTGCAAGTGTTCATTTTTTAATCCAAACAAACTGATATCACAAGATAATACACTTTATTAAGACTATATACACTGAAGTCTTAAAGTGAGTTTTCTATAGTTTATAGTCTTATCAGGCTATAGAAGAACGGTTAATTCCCATCCATTACATGTGGACCGACACTCCAGTCTATCAGAGCAAGACCATTTAACTATAGACACCAGAGTCTGGTTCCAGAAATAAAAATCCCATATGAAAAGTGATGATGATGACAAACATTGAAAGACAGACCAATCATGAACTTTGAAGTTGTTAATCAATGGTATACGATTCTGCAGAAGCCATCAGTCTGCTGTATTTCAACTTAATTTTTACAAAATAAGTATTACCTTATTAAGAACTACATTACCCATAATCCTCCCAACATCCACCAAATAGAGAATAAAGTGCGGCAGAAGAGCTCTGTAGCAAACGTCAATCATGACACACTCTGAATCGAGCCGGTCTGCCCATACCCTCAAAATACTTTATATTTGTATATATTTGAATATGTTGCAACAAAATTCAAATATATAATCAACAACTTTAAATCAATAGTTTTATATTTGTTCCTTCATTTTTAATTAGATTACGTCATTCACAATGCAGCATACTAAAAACTGCCAGAAAACCTTAGCAACCGCATACCATAGTAATGCACTGGTAACCACCCACAACCCCTAGCATCTTTTTTAGCAGAAAATTTTAATGTCTTGTTAAAGTGTAATGTAGTTGCCATTAAAGAGCTAGTTCACCCAAAAATGAAAATTATCCCATAATTTACTCACCCTCAAGCCATCCTAGGTGTACATGACGTTCTTCTTTCAGCCAAACACAATCGGAGTTATATTAAAAATATCCTGGCTCTTCCAAGCGTTATAATGGGAGTGAATGGTAACTTAGATTTTGAAGCCCAAAAAAGAGCATCCATCCATCAAAAAGGTAATCCATACGGCTCCAGGGGGTTCATAAAGGCCTTCTGAAGCAAAGCAAAGTTTGCTGCCATGAATGGACGATTGGAATGACTGGATAGATGCACGAACGCACCATTTTAAGACTAATACAAATCTACAGTATAGCTAAAACAACTCTTTTCACTGTTTTCCTTTGCTGTAAACAAAGCGCTTCCACATTCGTCACTTCTCACCGGAGCTTACGCTACGCCTAGCTGGAACTCGAATCTCTTGTGAACATGCAGACTGTGTTACCGAAGTTATAAACGTATAAATATGGATATTTTTCTCACAATATGCATCGCTTTGCTTTAGAAGGCCTTTATGAATGGATGGATGCGCTTTTTTGGGCTACAAATTCTAATCTAAGGTACCATTCACTCCCATTATTAAGCTCAAAAGAGCCAGGATGTTATTGTGTTTGGCTGAAAGAAGAAAGTCATACACACCTAGGATGGCTTGAGGGTGAGCAAATTATGGGATCATTTTCATTTTTGGGTGAACTAACTTTTTAAGTAATGCTACTGTATGTATGGAATAGCATGCTACCATACTACTTGTACTATTTCTTCAGTATGCATAGCAGAAATAGGAAGAATAGCACAGTAATATCTTTTTTGAGTACATAATTGTTGAACCTGGAGAAAATGATGTGAATTTGAGCTCTTACCGACAGATGACGCCCTCCAGTGGTATGGAGGACACTCCAGCGTTCCTTGCTGCGTGCGGCCAAACATTGCAGAATAAACTACGATTTGCATCCCCGTCTTACAGCCCAACTGCAACCGCTCCCCTTCACACACAACTTTACTCTTATACTCATCTAGAGACAGAACACATGCACACACAGTTTAAAGTCAACATAAAGCAGCATTTGCAACCAATTCTGCAACTGAATCTGTAAAATATTTATGGGTGAAACTTCTTTTAAGAAGTGCAAAATGAGTGTAATTAAAATGATGTGAGTTGACAGTTTTATCAAAAGCAGCTTATGATAGTGAATTTTGGTACTTTGGATGTTAAAATATGTTTTTAAAATTCATAGGCTTCAAAAACAAAACAAAAAAGTTATTTAGTAACATACTTAGTTACCGGTCAGTCACTGTTTGGTTTTCAAATCTGTGGAGGGTATGGCAGGGCATTGCCAAGCGCCTCATGATGCATTATGTATCGTGATACATACAGTACTGTGCAAAAGTTTTAGGCACTTGTGAAAAATGTTGCATAGTGAGGATATCTTCAAAACTAATTAAATAAATAGTTTTCATTTATCACTTAATGTCATACAAAGTCCAGTAAACATAAAAAAGTCAGATTTGACTATACTAGTGAGGGCCAAACGTCTTATTTATCGTCTTACAAATCGTGTGAGATACTCACTCGGCCTGCACTTGTACCGCACGCTGAGGTATTTGCTGACGGTTGGACAAGGGTCCGTCCCAAACAAACGACTGTTGACAAGAACACGACAGCTTCTCCTATCCTCACATTCATCCAACATCTTCTGCAGAGAGACAGACAGAAACAAAGACAACACTCTGAGCAGGATGTTTTCATTCAGGTACATACCACAGCTTTCATTTTTCCAGCAGTAGATTTCTCTCCCCCCGGGCATAAAAACACAGTGTAATTTAACTCCAGCACGCAGTCCTGTGCGTGTGCGCGTTTATAATATGTGGTCACTATCGTCGTAAATCACGCGTGTGTGTGCTGTCAGAGATGCCGCAGTTCAAACAAACCAATACCACGGTGTGCGTCGCTCCAAACCGAACAAACACACTTTTAATTGCTTTAAAACACCAACTTTACTGATATTAAACTCCCAATTTGATGCACAAAGAAAACCGCCGCACTATGAGGTAACACTGTGCCACACACAAAGATATGAGTTCAAACACATAACACATAAAGATTTAAAGAATTTTACCTAATTGCATTTTCAAAGATTATTGACCAGCCTGATCTATCTGAAACTTATGTGCATGCAGGGACATTTTTGCAAAATGCTATTACGTGCTTCATTACATATATTGCGGCAGTTCTGCTGTGAAATGTCCACTGTGTGGCGCTAAAATCTAGTTACATTTCTTCCCAAACAGGTTTTTAAGCTTAATGCTCTATTGAGTTTTAAACAGGAGTGGTGGTGGTGGCGTAGTGGGCTAAAGCGCATAACTGTTAATCAGAAGGTTGCTGGTTCGATCCCCACAGCCACCACCATTGTGTCCTTGAGCAAGGCACTTAACTCCAGGTTGCTCCGGGGGGGGGATTGTCCCTGTAATAAGGGCTCTGTAAGTCGCTTTGGATAAAAATGTAAATGTAAATCAACAGAACTGACCTCCCAACCTAAACCTAACCGACTGGGTCATAAAAAGCAAATGTGAGATGAGAAACGCAATTGCTGAAACTACCGCATCATTTTGAGGTGCTTCTGACACTTTGGGGGTCATGTGTCGAATCGCATGCTCTTCAGGACTCAGTATCCAGGTCCTTTGAATCGCAAATGCAACGCTCTATCAGTTGAGCTATTTGATCACACTTTTACAAGCTTGTAAATGTTGTTGGTTATGTAATGCAAACGTTAAATTGTATCGCCTTACAAGTCATGCACTGTAGTAAAATTGTTTAGGATAAGCAGCACTGTGCGAGGAACAAGATGAAAAGTAAATGTTTATAAACTGATAATCTGCCACTTTACTGGTGATTTGTGAGAAAGGGAATAAAAGTCATTGAAACATAAATATTTCCAATATTAATGCTATATTGTTCTGACATCACTTTGTTTGTTCCATGACCTCAATATACTTCATGATTATTTCAGCAAGAGGCGTACAGTTATCAAATTGGAAATAAGAAGAGTTATAAAGCATTTTAAACTTTTTTTTTTGCTTTTTTTGGTTAACAGACACATTAATAACTCCATAGACAATCAAATAATGCTAAACATTGTGACCATTATTAGTTCTGGTTCACACTGGAAATGGAAGGTCCCATCGAGTGCATTGCATTGTGGGATACTGTGTTCCACCTAGTGTGCTTTGCTGTATACTGCAGGTAAGTTTTTCTATGCATACGGACAATTTGCATAGAGTGCACGTATAAATATTTAATAGTGGTGAACGAGTACCAGTCGTATGATAGTGTGCTTTTATCAATACATTTTTTGTGTGTTGTTACCTGCAAGGATGTTGACACATTACAGGAAGTGATGTCATTCTCTGAGAGTGTAGCAGCACTGTTATAAGTAAGCGGGCACAGTGGTGAATGGGCAGAGTCTTTTCTGCCGTAGAAAGCTGATTGGACAGTGATGGAGGTTCTGGGCGGACAGCGAACAGTTAGGAAGTCTCCGTCGCACGCTTGTTCAGTATAATTCCTCAGCACACGTGACAGATAACCTACCATGGAAACAGAACACTGCAACCGTTACCATGGCAACAATCATTGTGTCAAATAACAGACATATCGATAAAATAACATTTTTAAAGATGCCGGCAACGATCTTTTACCCACATATCTCAGATCGATCTGTCTGTCTGTCTGTCTGTCTGTCTGCTTCATACTTAAAGCTTTTAAAACTTTTCAAGCCAACTTCAAAGTGAGTCTTTGAGTACTTTTCATTTCTAGTTATTTTTACAATTCTGTTTAGTGATTTTTTTAGTTATGGTCAGAAAAGTGTGCTTTGTGTTTATGTAGTTGGAACAAAGAGAAGAGTGTCCAACTGTACAATGTAAAGTAATTCTCAAAACCAGTGTCATTTCTCTTCACCAAAGAAATAATGTAAACACACACACACACTCACTCTCACACACACAACCTCAATGTGCAAAGCCAGTCCAGACATGTAATGAGTGGACCACCAAAGCTTCAGACACTCACACCGTAATCATCAGAGGGTTAGTTTTTAAAAACAAGCCACTTAACCGAACCAAGCAGGACATCAGATGAGAAAGTGTGTGTGAAAGAAAGTTTGTCAAGAGGTGTCAAGGTAAAGTCAACAGAGAAAAAATGATTTATGTTTTAGAACAGAAATTCCACCCTGGTTAAAGAAATGGTCATTTGTGGCTCTTGCTAAGACAAGCATCGCCACTATTACTATGACTCATACTGAGGTATAGTGATTTAAACACCCCTAACACCAGTGATGCTTCGTTCAGTAGTGATAGTCCCTATGCCCTATAAGACTTTACCATCCACTGGGAGAGCTTTGGAGGGCTGAGGGGTTTAATCGGAGATCACATTTTAATTCATTTTTATGGGAAATTCTGTTTGAGGCAATCTCACAACATGGCTATTATGCTTGTTCTCTCTTTTAAGTGCCCATTGGAGGCTGATTCATCCCGTTTGGAATGCAGGATCAGTTTTATACTCCATCCCGCATGTTCGTGCTACAGAGATGACAGATACCTCACGTCATGCTGATTGTTGAGGAGAGGTGTGCTGTTACATTTCTGAGCGATCAGATTTAAAATGGGTGAAAAAATCTCATAGACTTACATTGAACGAGAGACCCAAGCCATAAATACAAAATACAAAAAAACAAAAAACATTTCGGAACACCTTAGCAACTGCATATTAACTCCCTGGCAACTACCCACAACACCTTGGCATTGTGGCAATGAGTTTTGCAGGGGCAAAACATCCAAAATAATGTCATCCCTCATACCCATAAATGGTGGTGTATCTCCCACAAATTGATTTTGTTTCAGCATGATGCCATAAATGTGAAAGTTTCTGTCTCCTGAACTTCAAGAACTCACAAACACTCGAGAAATGCACTTACACACACCACAACATCAGAGCCTCCATTCTCCATTAGTCTAATGATAACCGAGCAAACAGCTTCATTTGTCACAGTAACCGTAGTGACACACATCACCTTGGTGACCTCTGTGGGCAGTGGGCGGGGCTCAGGAGAACAAGAAGCACATGTTTAACTCTTCAATGTATGTCATTCATCAGACTAACAAGAGGAAGATGCTGAGCGTGATGACATCATGTCAGTGGTGAGTGATTTCTGATTGAGGGTGGGCCATTTTTCTGAAACTGGAACCCTCCGCAACAAAATGTTTGTGTTTGCTGTGTGTTTATCACCAACAAAGACGACAGTCGTTGAATGTGAACTATAGATAAATAGTACATTTTTTTGCAGCAGATATATCTTTTCTTTATTATTTATTTTTTGCATTAATCATGATGTTAACATATTTAAAGGGATTGTTCACCCCAAAATGAAATTACATGTCATCATTTACTCACTCTCATGTTGTTCCAAACCAGTTTGATTTTCTTTCTTCTATGGAACACAAATGGAGATTTTAAGGACTGACAGCCTCACTCATTTTCATTGTTTAGTAAAAAAAAATTAAACATTTTTTTAAAACGCAATGAAAGTGAATGAGGCAAACATTGTGCCAAACATCTCATTTTTTGTCCCATGGAAGAATAAAAAGTCTAACAGGTTTGGAACTAGATGAGGGTGAATAAATGACCAAATTTTCTTTTTTGGGTGAACTATCCCTTTAAAGAAAAATATTAATATTAGTTGAAAACATGGTGTATACAGAAAGGCCCATTTCCCTACTTATGAAAGGAATGTGGTACAATCCACCCGGGATTCCATGGATTGCTGTCGGCTTTCCGAACACAATCCCTTCTGCTATTGTTCTCGGACAGAAGCCAACATTCCACCCACTGACTGACAGCTCCTTTCACCAGTCATGATTCAGATGACAGACAACACCTGTGTGGGATGTCCAATCAGAGAACGGCCTGCAGGGCACTGATTACCACAATATGAAATGGTTTAAAGTTTAAGCTGAAAGCAGGTGGAGATTTACCTGAAGAGAACACAGTAAACATCGCTGTAAAACAGGGTGAAAACAGGCAGAAAGAGCCACAGCTGTAGAGACATCCTTGTATACTGCACATTTTGACAAAAGTAGCAGCTCATTCAGGTGCTGTACGCATACAGAAAATTCACATATTGCGCACAGTATACATACTGCAGCAATTGTACATGGTAGTATGTTATTCCAAACATACCAAATGTGTCCACGTGTGGAATAAAAATGCTTCTGCACTGGTCATGTGGTCTGTAGAAGTGAAATGTTTAGATTTAGCTCTGTCATGTGACCTAGGGGTAGATGGGGTAACTTGCAGCCCTAACAGTCCCTCAAACACAGGAGCTGTAAGAAAGATGATTAGCAAGAAACAGAGTGTGTTAATCAGTGCTGGGGTTTCCCTCAGTTTAAATGATGCTGCTCTGTGATTGGTGGAGAGAGAAGAGGGGTGAATTCCACACATCTGCAGAGCAACATGGTGCAAAGCACAATAAATACACACAGTCTGCCAATTTAGCATTTGCTGTTCAAACTTCTGTATATTCAAACTTGGCATGTTGCAACTGGTTACGAGACATGTGAAAAACAATGACGTTTTAGGGAGGTCGGTTTTGTTGATTTAAAACACAGCAGAGAATTAACCTTAAAAACCTCATCCGTTTGGGCGAGTTTTTAACTCGCTTTTAGCGCCTCACTGTGGACATTTCACCTCGGAAATGTCGCAATACACGTAAGGAACCATGTCATATTTTTTGGGCAAAAATGATGCCACAGTCAACCTTTGATACTCAAATTATGAGTCTGAACTCATGAAAATTACATAACTGTGGCAACATATTTGCAAAAAAAAAAAAAATGACATGGTTACGTGTATTGCGGCAGTTCCGAGGTGAAATGTCCACAGTGAGGCGCTAAAAGCGAGTTAAAAACTCACCCAAACGGATGAGGTTAAGGTTAATGCTCTGCTGTTTTAAATCATCAAAACCGACTTCCCTACCCTAAACCGTGAACCTAAACCCAACCGATAGTGTCACATGACAAACACATCATTTTACGGTGCTTCTACGACACTTTCGGCTCACATGTCAACTCGTGTGCTCTTCAGGATTTGTACTCCAATACTTCACATCGTAAGTGCAACACTCTGTCTGTTCAGCTACTTCACTAATTTGATTGTGTTTGAACAAGCTCAAAACTGTAGTTGGTTATTAAATGCTAACGTGGAAATGCATGGTCTTACAAGTCATGGGCTGTAGTGAAAGTGCACTCTTAGTGAAACGTCAGTGAGCAAACTTAACAACGCTTTGTTTGCATAAGAACAGTTCTGCCATTTGGAGCAATTAGCTGAAATTAAATGTGCTTATAGAGTGATTTGAGCTAACTCAGTGTGGCTAATCGTCTTTAGTCCTAAGAAACTCTTTAGCATGATTCATTGAAGTGGCACCAAACTGCCTCCAATCTCGCGGATGATATTTTGGGAAAATTGCAGAGCGGAGTTTCACACATAAGAGAGAAGACATTGTGAAGGAATTCCCTCAAAAACCCAAATCCACCCATTAGGAGAACATCTCACCAACACACACACACACACACACACACACACACACACACACACACACACACACACACACACACACACACACACACACACACACACACATCTGTGACAGAATGCTCAAGGAGAAAATACCAGTGAAATAAATGGACAGTCATTGTTCACATCAAAGCTCAAAGTAGACAATTTATTCTAAAAACTCTCATTAACTTCAGGATGTGACCTCAGGTTCAACTTTGATAGTCAACCTCAGAGAACAGGAAACAAACTAAAGTGTGTGTGTGTGTGTGGAGAGAGTGTCAACATGGCACAACAATAGAGCTTAGTAGCTGCTAATTATGACTCTCTCTCTCTCTCACACACACACACACACACACACACAGAGAGAGAGAGCGAGAGAGAGAGAGAGAGAGAGAGAGAGAGAGAGAGAGAGAGAGAGAGAGAGAGAGAGAGAGAGAGAGCGAGAGAGAGAGAGCGAGAGAGATCAGCTGAAGAGGCTTATGAGGTTGGATCTTGCCATTTTAAAGGAATTGTTGAACATAAAAGCATCTTTACGCAGCTCTTTTCACACAGCAGTTCATAGTAATCACGTCTGTCAAGTTTTAAAATACACCATAAAATCACCGTAACAGAAGTTCATGACTCATCATGCACTATATTAATATAGTGGAACCAAAAGGGTTTTATAACTACATGCCATAGAAGATTATTCTGCACTGAACTAGTTATTGTCGTTCTCAGCTTGTGGGTCAGGATCCAAAAATGGGTCTTATATTAGGTGTGTTCGGACAGGGTCACGAACAGCAGGGAAAAACAAACGATAAATGCATATAACCATATAATTGTGCACAAACAAATCTTTAATGTGGCTTATCAACTCAATGGTGTTTTACCGCAAATTCCAACCCCGTCTCATCTCATAACTAAGCCTAATAATAGTACTAAGCAGAAGTGCGTAGCATCCGAGAGGAAGTCGCTCGTCATAATGGCACCACCCATGGAGAAGTCAGGAAAAAGGTGAATAGAATCACTTTTACTATAAACGCATCATTTGAAAAATGACACACTTTAACGCTTGTATTACAGACCCACCTACATTTACACACTTATTCCCATTTGATTAGCATCCGCGGTAGCCTCGGAAGACCGCGGTTCCAGCCCAGCCAAACACGAAAGCTGACACATGACATGAAAGTGTCATAGAAGTGACTCGAAATGACATGATTGCTTCAGAAAATGTGCTTTTCATGTCGCATTTACTTTTAGGACACTATCAGTTTAGGTTAAGGGGGGCCTGGGTAGCTCAGCGAGTATTGACGCTGACTACTACCCCTGGAGTTGCCAGTTCAAATCCAGGGCGTGCTGAGTGACTCCAGTCAGGTCTCCTAAGACAAAAAATTGGCCCAGTTGCTAGGGAGGGTAGAGTCACACGGGGTAACCTCCTTGTGGTCGCAATTAGTGGTTCTCGCTCTCAATGGGGCGTGTGGTGAGTTGTGCGTGGATCGCGGAGAGTAGCATGAGCCTTCACATGCTGCGAGTCTCCGCTGCGTCATGCACAAGGAGCCACGTGACAAGATGTGTGGACTGACGGTCTCAGAAGCGGAGGCAACTGAGACTTGTCCTCCTCCGCCCGGACTGAGGTGAGTAACAGCGCCACCGCAAGGACCTACTAAGTAGTGGGAATTGGCCGTTCCAAATTGGGGAGAAAAGGGGATAAAAAAAGTTTTAGGTTAAGGAGGTACGTTTTACTCATTAAAACCTCCATTGTTCGCCTTAAAAATCTCCTCTGATTACGACATAATTTTGGAGAATTGAAGAACCCAGAAACCAATACGCTTATCTGAAAACATGTAATGACAGCGATAACTTTAATCTCTAAAAAAAACATAAAACAGCTCAAGATACAGCCACAAATGTTTCTTGATAAGAGGGCTCTTTGCTAAAACTGTAAGAACATGTCATAGTACACACTTGTTTATATCAAAAGAGCAAGAATCATGTTTTCAATAAAAAAATTCCCCTTTAATGGACTATAAATTCAATAGGGGGGGGGGGGGGGGGGGGGTAACAAAGGATCAGGATGTGACAGAACAAAAGCTCCTTGTTCTGCTCCTGCACTTCTCTCTCTTTCTTCCTTTCATTTTCCCATTTATCTATCATCTATCTCTCTCTTTATTTTCTGGATTTCCTCTCTTTTCATTCATCAGCAGGCCCAGATCAAATCTGTGGACTTTCTTGACATGTATATTCATTTTGTGGTCAGAAAATATACAGAAAAGATTAAAAAATGAACTTTTAAAGAACATTACATATTTTTATTGATAAGTGAAAGCAAGATCAAATTAGCCAAAATGTTTAAATAACAAACGTGTAGAACTTGTTCACGTGTGAATGATGGGTGTAAAAAAATAACGACTATATCCTTAACCAAACCCCTAAAATAATTTTTTTGCAATTTTAGAATAAAAAAAAAATACAAAAATAATAATAATAACTAATATATATATATATATATATATATATATATATATATATATATATATATATATACTATAGATAGTTCACCCAAATATTTAAACACTGTCATCATTTACTCACCCTCATGTCACTCCAAACCTGGATGACTTTCTGTCTTGTGCTGAACACAAAATAAGATAAGATATTTTGAGCAATGTTTCAACTATTTTTGTCCATACAATGAAAGTCAGTGTGGTTCAAAACAAAATTGGTGTATTCCGCAGAAGAATGAAAGTCATACAGGTTTGGAGCAACATGAGGGTGAGTAAACAATGACAGAGTTTTCATTTTTGGGTGAACTATCCCTTTAAGGAAGGACATCCCCTGATGTCCCTAATGGGACCTAAACTATAGCTATATGGAAACTGCACATATACTATGATTATTTAAACACCTGCACACCTGCAAATTAAAATCACAAATGAGATATGTTTGATATCTGGGATATCCTAACCCACGAGACAAAAGTTAAAACCTTATAAAAGTAAATCTCCTTATCAATCACATGATATGAAGCCATCTTCATGATGATAAAGTCACGCTTTTACCTACACAAGCCCATTGCTTCTCCAACTGTCCTATGAAAGAAGGCCTCGACGCACAGACAGCATTCCGCTATAGACAAAACAACCAAACCACAGGATATGTTCAGACAAGGTGGTTACTAGGCAACGGTTGAGTGGCCCAAGTCAAACGAGCACATCCTCGAGTTTCTATGATATAGAGCCCTCCTTTAATGTAAACTGATGGTATTTTTCCTGCCTCTTGTCCACTAGTGAAATTATACATTCAATAGTTTAGAAAAGAAATAACCTCTCCTCATCAATCCGCATGATTTTGGTGTAATTCATGTCATGTAAACTATAATTTCTGGTTGTTTTTTTTTTATTTTTGGAGTGTTTTTGTCAGGTTTCATGTGCTCATCCTGGAAGTCTCAACCGAGTGGAGAGCGTGAGATTACATCTGTATCCATGGCAACGCGAGATTGCTTAAACTCAACCCTCTCGTGAAGCTTACTGGAAGCGTTGAATTATAGTTAAAAAGTACTTAAATGCTCATCTTTTTCACACCAAAAGTGATTGTGTTGTTTAGAAGACATTAATTTAACCAGTGGAGTCATATCGATGACGTTTATGCTGACTGTCTGTGATTTTTGGAGCTTCAAAAGAGAAATCTCCATCCACTTGCATTTTAAGGACCTACTGAGCGGAGATGTTTTTCTATTTTTCTTCAAATGTGTTCTGGTGAAGAAAGAATGTCATACACATCTGGGATATCATGAGGGTGAGAAAATAATGAGAGATTTGGGAGAATTTTGGGTGTACTGTTGCTTTAAGACTAAAACACATAAATGAAGAAGGAGAGAGAGATAGAGAGATATTCCTCTAGTCATAATGGTGTATTGGGATCCATCAAGTAGTTTGACCACAGTTGAACTTTTGACCATTCAGTGCCTCAATAAGTCTAGCCCACAACTTTATGACCACTTTCACTGCAGTGAGCACACACACACACACACACACACACACACACAATGAGTCTAAATGTGTGTTTGTAAAGCTAATTAACCATGATAAAACACAGGACACACACACACACACACACAAAGGCATCAGGTTCCAGTAGGACAGATGTACAGGCATGTTACTTGGCAACAGATGCTCCGTCTCCATCTGCAACTTCTGTCATGCGCTTCAAGCAGCTGTCAATCAAACTGACATTCCAGAGCCTGTAATTCTTTCAGTTCATGAATCTCCAGCCTGATTCTGTCTGACCCAACAGATTATGAACAAGAATTATGAACAAGAATTATGTGTTTGACTAAAAATAACCTAAAAATCTGATGCGTCTGATTTCAGTCTGATTCCTATAAGGATGAAAACATGCCCGGTTCACATTTCACCACAAAATCACAGGAAAAAATAAGAAAGTGAAGCCATTTTTTAGGACCATTGCGTTGTTTTTGTTTTTTTACAGTAAAAAAACGACTTAAATATTGATCTATTTCTCATCCACACCTATCCATATCACTTCTGAATACATGGATTCAAACATTGGAGTCATATGGATTACTTTAATGCTGCCTTTATAAACGTTTTGGAGCTTAAATATATTGGTCACCATTCACTTGCATGGAATGGACCAACAAAGCGGAGATATTCTTCTAAAAATCTTAATTTGTGTTCTGCTGAAGAAAGAAAGTCAAACACATCTGGGATGGAATGATGGCGAGTAAATGATGAGAGTGAACTATCTCTTTCAGAATTAAAGCAACATCAACTCGTTTTTATGCCATAATATAACATTTAGGAACATACTAGAATATTAAGATGTTACAAAAAAACTAAAACTAAAACAGAAGAATATATTGACATGTCATTTATGCCCAACATCTTAAATTTTGGGGGCATTTTTGCTTCGAGCCCCCCCTACATTTCTGATCCTGCTGTCCAGACATAATGATTCTTTAAGTTAAATACAGTATAAATTAAAGGCAGTGCAACTACATGCTATGTATGTTTTACCTTTTAAATATATTATTCTTTTCACATTAATGAGAACAATGTTTCATTTTATTCTATTTCAATATTTTTGATTTTATTTATTTATATTTTGCAATACAGCTATGAGATTTTCAGGCGAAATGTACTTTATTGTCTTGAAGATAATGCTAAAAATGTAAATATACTTTTGTATTTTTGCTTTGATGTTGGGGTGAAATATGACCATGTTCTTGACAGGTTTCGTGAGATTCATCCATTAAGGCAATATGTATTTTCTGTAAAGCTGCTGTCAAACGATGTGTATTGTGAAAAGCCCAAAACAAACAAACATGACTTGATGTCAATGAAAGTCAAATATGTTTACTTTCCTTCAAAGCAAAGCTGTGCCCATTTAAGTCGATTAAAAAGAGATCCACAAACAAAATGCATTTAACTCACACATGCACATCATGCACCTGAGTACGAGTTAAACATTTTACATAAAGAAAACTGTTGACACTAAATGTAATATTGAAGATTCGGCACTATTTCTAGTTAGATTAGGTCACAAATTAAACAAAAGCAAATGTGTTGTGAACACATTAACTGCTTTATACAAAAGATCAGATGTCCTGCTGTCTTTAAAGCAAAACTCCAGACATACAGAACAAAATATTACGAAATTCTGACACTTTTTCAAATCTTCACTCGAATTATTATTGATAATAGATCATCATTTCAAATAGTACAATTATTACATTTGAAAAGAAGGCCAAACGAAAGCAAATCCAAATTAGTGATTTTTAAGATTATTTTAACCCCACTGTATATTAATATATAATAGAATATGGCTATTATTTTTACACACACACGCACGCGCGCGCGCACACACTTTCCCTCAGATCGAATCGCTCAAGGAACTTCCCGCGAAACAATCTGATACAACGTTCCACAGTTTTAAATGCGGATCAAATAAACGCGCGAATGTGAGTCATCTCAGAATCGCATAGCTTTAAAGTAAAGAAAGTCGTGCGGGAAATGATTAAACATTTTAAAGTTAAAGCACATGTGTCAATAACTGTACATGCACTAAATGTGCTCGATATGTGGATGTTTGTTACCTGAGAACTCCTGTGAAGTCTTAGTGAAGACAGTGAGAAACGATATGCCCAACAACAGCAGTGAATATGAGACATCAGGGACAAACATCCTTAAATCTGCCATCTGATCTCCAGTCCGACTATTCCTCAGATGATCAGAAGAACTGCACGACACAAATGAATGTCTGATTCCATGACTGAAGTCTGCTGAAGAACACCACAGAATACCTGCGAGAGAGAGAGAGAGAGAGAGAGAGAGAGAGAGAGAGAGAGAGAGAGAGAGGGGGCAGGTTTCCCCCTGGTCCCAGAGTCCCTGAATTTACTGATCACTGCTAAATATTTAATTCAATTCAAATTAATTTAATGAAACTTCATTGGCATGATTTCCAGAGCATTATACTACAGTTTATATACAAAATATCTTTATGATAAACTTGTACCAAACCATAATTATAATAATTTTAATAAATCATTAGTAAATCTGAATAAAGTAATCTTTATAATACAGTAATACTAGCAATAAAGTATGAAAAGTAAATCAAGATTAAGAAGGGAAAAAAAAAAACAGTTAAATCCTAATAATAATTTTAAATAAATCCAATTACGGTGCAGTTCCTTGGTATGTGTGACAAACACATATTTTGTTGTACTATTGCTCAACTCAAGTACATAGGGGAATTTTCTCTACATATACAATTTCTGAAATTATATATATATCATGCCACGGTCCAAATCACTGAGATCACATATTTCCCCATTCTGATGGTTGATGTGAACATTAACTGAAGCTCCTGACCCGTATCTGTATGATTTAATGCACTGCTGCCACACGGCTGATTAGATAATTGCATGAATAAATGTTGGTGCCAGACGGGCTGGTTTGAGTATTTCTGGGATTTTCACACACAACAGTCTCTAGAATTTACTCAGAATGGTGGCAAAAACAAAAAACATCCAGTGAGCGGCAGTTCTGTGGACAGAAACACCTTGTTGATAAGAGAGGTCAAGTGAAAATGGCCAGAATTGTTTGAATTGACAAAGTCTACAGTAACTCAGATAACCGCTCTGTACAATTGTGCTGAGAAGAATATATTCACAGAATGCTGTTCTGAGATGCGGGTTGGCACTGTTTTGGTGGCATGAGGGGGACCTACACAATATTAAGCAGGTGGTTTTAATGTTGTGGCTGATCGGTGTATATATATATATATATATATATATATATATATAAACACAGTATGATGGCCAAACATGGAATAATGTAATACATTTTAATATAAATTTATACATTCTGAATATAATGTAAATCCAAATAGGCTATACTGTGAATTTGAATATATTAAATCTGTAAATAAAGTTATAAATCTGAATGTTTGTAAATCTAAATATTTATTCAAAAATATTTTCAAGATTTCGGCATTTCAATTGTATAGCAATTTCCATTAAACCGAACTGAATAATCTTAAACATAATGAATTAATTACAATTAAATATTTTAAAGTTTTGTTAATTAAATTTGGTTAAAGATTACTCAATTCAGTTTGGAGGAAATTTGTTTTACAATTGAAATGCAGAAATCTTACAAATTTACTAAAAAAAAAATTTTTTTTTAAGTTTAGTTATATCAGAATATAGTTATAAATCCAAAAATAGCATTATAAACCCTGAAAATATAGTTATAAATCTTAATACATAATAGTAAATCCAAATATATAGTAATAAATCCAGAATATATAATCATAAATCTGAACATATTATAGAAAATCCAAATATTAAGTCTGGATAAAAATAGATATTTTAATAAAAAAATATATTTAATTTTGAAATAATGATTCAATATTTAAATGGTTTAATTCATTAATAATGTGCCAATTTGGTGGTTCTAGGGCTAAATAGCACTGAAGTTTATTCTGGACGTCCCATTCTGAGTTTCATCATGAATATGCCAATGCTTTAGATTTTCTTCATAAATTACTTTATTTTGGAGTCAGTTTGATTCATCTCAAATTGAGTTTCAATTCAAGTTTTACATTATTACTAAATTAGGCACCCAAATATAGATAATTTGCTTAATTTATGCTTAAAAGTAACCAAGATACCGAGATGTTAAACTCATTAAGTAAATACAACAATATATAAAATACTATGAATCCCATTTTGACCACACCAGAAATTCAATTTTGTGCATCATACAGTGTCTGAACAAGACAATCAAGTGTTTTGAGTCACACTTTAGATAGTCTTTAATGCTGTCAGTAGTTCACGGTATTAATCTGCTATTTAGATGGAATTATTTTACACAATGCAGCAACGGCAATTATGCTTAAAATATTAAAAACACTGAAATAAGGGAGGTGTGGAAAATAACCAACATGAATTGAAGGCACTTCCAAGTTATACGACAAAAACTCGCTATACCAGTATAGGCAAAATGGAAACATTATGACAACGTCACATCTATCCCAAATAATGCTCATTTTACCAGATCGTATCGAAACCAAGTGAAGTTTCCCCAGAGCTGTAGAGAAAGCTGCTGGTCCAGATGAAGTGCAGCAACCACCGGTCATCCCCAACTCAACAAATATATTGCAGCATTTCAGCACTGATATCATGGATACATTAAATTGTTCATATTGATTGAATTTCAAACCAACATTTAAACACAGAGACCACAGGTTCTGCCATCTTAGATGTGTTTAATAAATTAAAACAAGGTACAAAACAAGAAAACAATCTAAATGTACATTGCACATCTCTGTCTCTCCCTTTGTTTTGCTCTTCCTCTGTAACTCACTGTAAATAACAGGACAGAACAGCCCTCATCCACCGATTATCTGACAAACTCTGGGCCTGTATGTAACGCAACACACATGCTACATGTGGACAGGCAGCAGCCAGGGGCAAGCGAGAGAGAGAGAGAGAGAGAGAGGGAACAGCTATGCTGGATTTGAACTGGATTTGTGGTTAAAGTGCATTCAGAAAACTGCTGGGCCTGTTTTGAACAAGCATTAATGCACAAACAGATGCCTGGACACAAAACCATTCACAGAGCTACTGCTGGGGCAATTTGCCACAACACCCTGACGTTAAAGTGACAGCTCACCCAAAAATGTAAATTCTGTCGTCATTTACTGTACTCACTTTCTTGCCATTCCTAACCTGTAGGACTGTCCTCTGTTAAAACACAAAAGGTGAATTTTTTAATTATTTCCAGACCGCTCTTTTCCATATAATGAAAGTGAATGGGGACTGGAGCTGTCAAGCTCCAAAATCCATAAAAGTAGCATAATAAAAATAGTCTACACGCTTCATGCGCCATAATGAACGTTTTCTAAAGCCCTATAACTACTTTGAGTGAGGAAAAGATGAAAATTTAAGTCGTTATCCACTGAAAATCTTCCCCTTCA
Organism: Moxostoma hubbsi; assembly: GCA_032164185.1. Lineage (NCBI taxonomy): Eukaryota > Metazoa > Chordata > Actinopteri > Cypriniformes > Catostomidae > Moxostoma > Moxostoma hubbsi. Next base: position 3,878,893 of record JAVLUX010000022.1, on the reverse strand, counting down.
CTTTACTCTCAGACGATTTTCAGTGAATAATGAAACATTTTGGTCTTTTCCTCACGTAAAACGATCGCATAGAAGTCTTGGACTATGAGTCATATGAACTACTTTTATGGTGCTTTTTTTTGTCACTTTGGATCTTGACAGCCTCAGTCACCATTCACTTACATTATATGAAAATGAGCAGTGTATGGTGTATTTTTCACTCACCCGTTCATTGTTTACTGTTTTTAAAAGTCCCCAAATATGCTGCTGACCTTATATAATCAAAAACAATCAGTCATTTCAGTAAACGTTCACAACATTTTGGCAAAATAGGGCGATAGAGATATAGAGATAAATAAAGCCACAGAGAGACATCAGTCTGCAATGGTTCCTCTCTCTGTTAGCAGCACAACCCACAGTTCACTAGATTATTACATTTGCTTATATATGTATATGTGTGTGTGTGTGTGTGCATGCGTGCGTGCGTGTGTGTGTGTGTATATATATATAAATAAATGCTTCTTTATTTCAGTATCTCCAAAATAACAAATAAAATATTTAACTAATACTATTTCTCGGTTTAACGAATGATCACAGGAAACAGCCCAAGAGCCACGGAAGATCTTGAACGTGGGAGAATAGAAGAACGTTTACAGTGAACATGCCATGAGATGCGGCGAAGGGGGAGGAGACATATTTGCTCTTCAGATCGCCGCATAGAAACCTCAAAACTGCCAAACAATCCAGTGACAGCGAGAGAGATCGAGGATGAGCGAAGGATGATCGCGAGGCCTGTCGCTGCACAAGCCTCTTTACGACAGTTCTGACACTGAATCATTCACATCTGTTGCGTTGCAGTGAGGGCTTCTGGGAATTCTAGTTTTGGGTTGCCTTAGACTTCGTGTCCGAGCGTGGTTTAGTAGTCAGCGGCGTACTCCGTTCCGTGAAGTCCGCGGCACACCAGTGTGAACTCCTTCACGATATCCTTCACTCGACGCTTGCTTACTCGCTCCCTGAGAGAATATGGGAGAAAATAACAGAGGTGAGCTTTAGTATTTCAGAGGATGTTTCGTGCGTGTGAACGTCTCAACTTCAGCGATGTCAAAAGTACAAATTACTTCAGTACCAGTTTTTCAATTTTAAAAACAAAAATGAACGATACTAGCTTTACTTCAAGTTTGGTAAATGATTATCTCATGCATATTAATTATTCATGCTGAATTTACTTCATGAATTTCTTAGAGCAGTCATATTACATGTTTGTTTATTTTTTTAGTGCCATGCCAGTTTCTGTGGTTATTTTCATGGCAAAATCCAGTTAAAACATCTAAAAACCCATTTCATGTTTAAGATCCATTTTTATAAAAAACTCTAAAGCTCAGTCATTTTACATAATTAATATATTAATATTCATGATCGAGGGGTGACTAAATCTGAAATAGATGATATTGAATATTTCTAAAATATTATATATTTTTTATTTCTTAATATTGCCATTAACTGGGGGGGTCTGGGTAGCTCAGCAAGTATTGTTGCTGACTACCATCCCTGGAGTCGCGAGTTTGAATCCAGGGTGTGCTGAGTGACTCCAGCCGGGTCTCCTAAGCAACCATGTTTGCCCAGTTGCTAGGGAGGGTAGAGTCACATGGGGTAACCTCCTCGTGGTCACGATTAGAGGTTCTCGCTCTCAATGCGGAGCGTGGTGAGTTGTGCATGGAGCGAGGAGAGTAGCATGAGTCTCCACATGCTGTGAGTCTCCGCGGTGTCATGCACATCGAGTCACATGATAAAATGCACGGATTGACTGTCTCAGAAGTGGAGGCAACTGTCACTTGTCCTCCACCACCCGGATTGAGGCGAGTAACCGTGTTACCACGAGAATCTACTAAGTAGTGGGAATTGGGCATTCAAAAATTGGGAGAATAGGGGATTAAAAAAACAATAATATACACTACCGTTCAAAAGTTTGGGGTCACTTGTCTGAAATGTTTCTCATGATCTTAAAAATCTTTTGATCTGAAGGTGTATGCTTAAAAGTTTGAAATTAACTTTGTAGACAAAATATTATTCTGCCAAAACATATACATTTATTTAATTACAAATCTAAAATTTCCTAAAAAAAAAAAAAAGTTTTTGAAATGGATGACTTGGATCAAAATATGAAGAAAAGAAGCCAATAAGTGCCCAACATAGATGGGAACTCCTTCAATACTGTTTAAAAAGCATCCCGGGGTGATTCCTCAAGAAGTTGGTTGAGAAAATGTCACGAGTACATGTCTGCAAAATCTAGGCAAAGGGTGACTACTTTGAAGATGCTAAAATATTACATAGTTTTGGATTTATTTTGGATTTTTTGGTCACAAAATAATTCCCATATTTCCATTTCTATTATTCCATAGTTTTGCTGACTACTATTATTCTAAAATGTGAAATAAATAAATAAATAAAGAATGAGTAAGTGACCCCAAACTTTTGAACGGTAGTGTATATATATATATATATATATATATATATATATATATATATATATATATATATATATTTCTGTCACATGTCACCTTCCCTTCATGTTCCTGGACTCTTAGTTTGACATTTTCATGGACTTTTATGTTGTAGTTTTCCCCCACACTACATTTCCCAGCAGGCACCGTCATCATCACATTCACCCGTTTCCCATCAGTGTTCCCAGCTGTTCCTTGTGTTGTGATTTCCCATGTATGTACATATTCCCTTGCGTTTCCTAAATCGTGGTCTAGTCTCGTCTATAGTGGCATTAAGTTAAGTTGTTCTATTATTTATTAAGTCTTGTGCTATTTCTATTTGTTTATTGTCTTTTTCATCATTAAAAACTGCAATTGGGTTCAACATCTCTCTCTTCTTGTTCATGCTGACAAATCGAAAATTGCAATCAATAAAGAAACTATTTAAAAATGTGTATTAACCTGCAGTTGTGGGGGCAAAAGGGAAATGATGAACCAAGAATAAATGCACATTTCTTTTTTATTTGACTATGTAATGCATTATAACAATACTTTGAAATGTGCAATTTCATAATCAGTTTCAATCAGTTACCAGGGTTTTCCACTACATGCTTACTGGTCCTGTGAGACAGAGCAATCTTATATATAAATCAATAGACCCTTTAAACTGCGGGGTAAAGTGGAATTAAATGGCTTGTCATGTGACTATTTGCACCACCAATGTAAAAATGTTCACATGAAATCTAAACCGTCTCTGTGCAAATTACATCAGCAACTTATTTCAAGCTAAATGTTGGACACAAATGTGGGATAACCGGTGGGATTAAAGGGGTTATCCACCACTGAGCAGAGCATTATTGTCAACCCTACTCACCTCAGCACCTGTTGGCTGAAAGTGTCTTTCTGCTCATCTGAGACCCGTGAGGATGGGAAGCCTGGAGAGTAAAGGGCTTCTTTCAACCACACCGTCAGGAGAGCGAAACAGTGTTTATTCAGACAAAACAACACCTCTGCAAACTGATCCATCAGACTGCGGGACGACTGACCTCCAATAGCCTTAAGAAATATACACATGGATCAGAGTTCTGTGCACACCTGCCCCTCTGGAATGAACTAGAATGATGTTTAATAGTGACTCACCTCCAGAACGGCCAGCAGGAGGAGTTTACCGTCTTCCTGCACCACCTGACCGACAGGAGGAATGTCTGCGCAGTGCGCTATTAGTTCCGTCTGCAGATCAAAGCAAATCAACTATCATCTATTCAAACCAGTTTAAGGTTGTTTCCACACTCAGACCTCTTTAAGTGGACCAAAACCCAGTTCTCTTTGCATTCACACTGAAAGTGTCTTGAAAGTGGACTCGGTTAGTCGTCGACCAAAATGGGTTTTTTAATTGTCGAAGCCAATATCTAACAGGATGGCAGATATAAATGCTGATAGACAGAATATATAGGCGTGTCGTGATTACTGCATTTCAAACTGTACATGAAACAGCGTTTTTCACATGCGCAGGACCGGAATTTAAGCGTTTCAGTGTGGACAAGCAACTTTTGGAAAACGCATCAAAACGGCAGTGTGGACTTAGCCTAAAAGGTATTTGTTCATGGGAAATAAGGGCCTTAAAGTAACATTGTGAAAGTAAAGAATTTTGGACAGAAATATTTTACCATTGGATACTTAAATATAATAACCATTTCCAACTTTAATTATTCAATGTCCAGTCCACAAATCACTTCAAACTTTACAGAGTCATAGAATTTAATATAATATAAATAATATAATAAAGTAACTATTCAGGTTGGTTGGGTTCCAACAACAACAGTGTAAATGCAAAATGGACCAAGCCTAAAGTTGACCAAAAAGAGAGGCATATTTTAAGCATTTGTAAATATATTGATATTTAAAATATTGTTTTTAATGTCATTCATAAGTTTTGTAGAAGTTAAATATTAATAAAGTACTTCTTAAAGGGATAGTTCACCAAAAATGAAAATACTCTCATCATTTACTCACCCTCATACCATCCCAAATGAAGATTTTTAGAAGAATATTTCTGCTCTGTAGGTTCATACAATGTCAATGGTGAACCTTTGTAGCTCAAAAGTAATCCATACGAGTGTTTATGTCTATATCTTCAGAAGCGATATAATATCCTTTTGTGGGAGAGAAACTGATCAAATTGAAGTCCTTTTTTTAAAACTCTAAATCTCCACTTTCACTTTTACATCTGAAAGTGAAAGATGATGTAGAGATTCGGGGTAAAAAAGGAATTAAATATTGTTCTGTTTCTCACACACACCTATTATATCGCTTCTGAAGATATAGATTTAAACACTCTTATATGTTTCCTTTATGTGATTTTTGGATCACCTTTCACTTGCATTATATGGACCTAAAGAGCATAAATATTTTTCTAAAAAATCTTTGTTTGTGTTCTGCTGAAGAAAGAAAGTCATACACATCTGGGATGGCATGAGGGCGAGTAAATGACGAGAGAATTTTCATTTTTGTGTGAACTGCCCCTTTAAGGTTTATGAAGCACACATGCACCCATGACAAAAGTATGACAATTAATCTTCATTAAAAAAAAAGAACCCCCCCCCACCACACACACAGTTATTGGACCATGCAGACAATTGCAAAATACATCGGTTATCTTTTTGGTCCACTATATTTGTCACATGGTCTTAGTCAACTTTCCATTGACACAGTTCCTTCTGGATATTATTGTAATGTTTAATATTAGTGAACTGTCTTGGTGTGGATAGGCCTTTAAGTTGTAATACATTTCTTAAAATTCCCTCTGCACTTACAAAGAAAAGGCAGGTAGATTTGACAGTGGGAGCTTCTGGAAATTTAAGTGACAGCACTCCTATAGCCAGAAGACAGCGGTATTAGAGAAATAACTCAAACATTTCAAATAACTCAAAACAAAAACAAAAACAAAAGTATTTTCTATATTTTAAAACTACTTACCACAGTGGAAAACCGCTTTCACATCAAGACTCTCTGATAAGAATAAATCGGGCTTCCGTTTGAGGGCCTATGAATCAGACAGATCCAATGAACAGAGCACATGACTTAAACTCCGCCCCTGGAACCCTGTCAATCACCTCTGCACCCCGCCCACCCCATCACTCACTCCCTACAGCTGTCTAGTTATTCCTCAAACATACATATTCAATGCAAACACATCAGGCAAGAAAGAAATCAACACCAAAATAAATAAATAATAATACAAATTAAATAAAAAAGCACTGAAACTTAACTCAATAGAAACTAAAGGCATGATGATTTGTTTTTTCTTGAGCAAGCTCACTTGATCTGTTCAATCACTACTTTCTCTGCTCAGTCGGACTGAATGCAACAGAAATCTCAGTAACATGTACAGATAAAGACAACTGATGCATTAAGAAACTCATTGAGGATGAGAGGATATTTGAGAGAAACAGAGAGTGAGAGATACAGGAAGAGAAATGAAGGGGAGGAGATCCTCATGAGAACTTCAGACAAATAAAGAGAGCCAATTAAATTAATTAACTGAGATGAATTAATTTAGGCTTTCATTGGTTTTGGGGCTGGAATGACATTGGGAGGGGAGATATTGCCATGAAGACTAAATAAAAACATGAATAGATAAATAAAGGTAAAGGTCTGTGCCGAGTTAGGTAAATGCAGCTTGAAAGATCTAGGAGGAGTTTTAGGAATTTTGAAAAAACCCTAATTAATTAGATGATGAACAACTTGACTGGTGTAGAGTCATGACACATCCACAGCGATGCAAAAAAGTGCTCATCTGATGCATGTGTACAGATGGAACACAAGAAGCCACTTATTGTATCATCTAACCATTGCATTAACTGTCTACCATAATAATGTATTGTCTTTCAATTATCTGAATTATAATATTTATTATACATTCATAAATATTTTTGATTATTATGTATCATTATTATTATTATTAATATATTAATATATATATATATATATATATATATATAATACATAATGTATTATTAATCAATCAGCATTTGTTTTGTATTTTTTTATTTATTTATTTCAGGGGTTTTCAAACATTTCAATTCATTGGACCCTAAAAATGATGATTCCTTTATGAACGACCCCCTTCCAAAAATGACAAAAAAATAAATAAAAATAATAAAAAAGTGATATTATAAATTATACATTATTATAACAAATAATGAGAAAAATAGTAATTGTGGTACTGTTAAATAATTGGACAAAATTATTAAATAAATAGGAAATAATAATTTATCAAATTAGATGTGAAAATTTAATATAAAATCCAAAATAAATTAATCTGGATTTTTTTTTTTTTTTTTTTTGACAACTTATATTTTTTCTAGCCACTATTAGAGTAATGTATGAACCATGTTATAAAAAAAAAAAAAATTAATTAAAATGTATTTGTAGCCCTTGTAACACAGAAATATTTGATAAATGTTAACTTTAGATTTTTTTTAAATTTTTTTCTAATTAAATTTTTTTTCTCACTTTTTATTCTCAGAAATTATCCACTGACTCCCTAGCACCCCTTTGCAGCCCCTGGGGGGTCCCTGGACACGTTTTAAAACCTCTGATGTAATTAATTAGATTTAAAAATGTAATCGACTGATAGCCCTACTAAAGCATAATTGAGCCCAAACTCACAGACCCCACCAGCTTTGTGCACAGAGCAGGCATGACCCATTTCTGGACCACACCCATTTAATTATTGGACAAGAGACCTGTCAATCATCCAATAGAAAACCCTGTCTGGTCAACTCCATGGCCCAATCAAAACAAGGGTCCAAAAAGACCCTGTGTACACAGAACTGAAGGGAGAAAGGGAGACTAAGAAAAGGACAGTAAAAGAGAAAGAGAGAAACCCAAAGTGAATGAAATAAGAAACCAAAAACACACCTGAGCTTGGAGTTGCATAAATGAATCAACAATATCAGGATGATCCCTGGGCCCTAAAATATAATAAAGATGAAACTTAAGAAATAATAAGAATAATAAGAATATATACAAACAACAACAGAACAGATCGAACAGTCATGTGGAAAACAAAGTCAACGGGACAGAAATAATTGTACAATAATCGTGACAGAAAGAGGGCAGAGAAAGAGGAGGGAACATGAACGATTTGAAGGCAGTTGCGGAAAAAAATGTAACAAAAAAGACAGATCAATGAGTCCGTTCTGAAGAGGAGAAACAAAATAAATGAAGTAAATAAGTAACGAGAGAAAGAAAGAAACTTAAAAAATAAAACGGTGGGTTTGGAGTGGGAACCCAGGAGGCACCTGTTACTGTGATGAAAGACTTAAAGTTTCTTTTGTCTTTTTGTTTCATTTTCTGTAAATTCAATTCATACTCTCCACTCTTGGCCCGTCCTAACCATGGCTGGTGAGTGCTCGGTTCCCACGGCCACCCCGGAGAGCAAGGTAGCAGTTAGTCCCAAACTCCCCTCTCTTAGCTGTTCCCACACTCCAAACAAGACCCCACCCATTAACCCAAATCCCACCCAAACCCCGCCCACAAACCCAGCCCTTCACAGAAAACAAAAGACAAACAAACACACACACACACGGCAAGTCCTCTCAGCCAGAGTTAGGTCACCTGCTCAAGATAAGAGTGTTATCAGTCACTTTTCTGTTGTGATTTGAAAATGATGTGGTTAAAATGGAAAAATCACTAAAAGACAAATATCCATAAGCACATGCAAACTTTGTGTGCATGTGTGTTTTCGGGCATGCAAGTTCACTCTGAGCATGTGTGTGATACTTAACGGGTGAAAATTTCAGAAGTCAGAAGTTCACATACATTCCCTGTCTTATTTCAGTTAGGATCTTTATTTTAAGAATGTGAAATGTCTGAATAACAGTAGAGAGAATCATTTATTTCAGCTTTTATTTCTTTCATCACATTCCCAGTAGGTCAGAAGCTTACATACAGTTTGTTGGGATTTGGTAGCATTGCCTGTACATTGTCAAATGTTTTGGGTTTCCTTCCACAAGCTTCTCAAAATAAGTTGCTGGACAGACAGAACTGGTGTAACCGAGTCAGGTTTGTAGGCCTCCATGCTCGCACACACATTTGCAGTTCTGCCCGCAATCGGATTGAGGTCAGGGCTTTGTGATGTCCACTCCAATACCTCGACATTGTTGTCATTAAGCCATTCTGCCATAAAATTGGAGGTATGCTTGGGGTCATTGTCCATTTGGAAGACCCATTTGAGACTGAGCTTTAACTTCCTGGCTGATGTCTTGAGAAGTTGCTTCAATAAATACACATAAACTTCCTTCCTCATGATGTCATCTATTTTGTGAAGTGCACCAGTCCCTCCTGCAGCAAAGCACACCCACAACATGATGCTGCCACCCCCCATGCTTCACAGTTGGGATGATGTTCTTCAGCTTGCAAGCCTCACCCTTTTTCCTCCAAACATAATGATGGTCATTATGGCCAAACGGTTCAATTTTTGTTTCATTAGACCAGAGGACATTCTCCAAAAAGTAAGATCTTTGTCCCCATGTGCACTTGCAAACTCTGGCTTTTTTATGGCGGTTTTGGAGCAGTGGGTGTGCAGTCTTTCAGGTTATTTCGATATAGGACTCGTTTTACTGTGGATATAGATACTTGTCTACCTGTTTCCTCCTGCATCTTCACAAAGTCCTTTGCTGTTGTTCTGGGATTGATTTGCACGTTTCACACCAAATACGTTCATCTCTAGGAGGCAGAATGCGTCTCCTTCCTGATATATATGATATGTGTGGTCACATGGTGTTTATACTTGCATACTATTGTTTGTACAGATGAATGTGGTACCTTCAGGCATTTGGAAATGGCTCCCAAGGATGAATCAGACTTGTGGAGGTCCACAATTTTAATCTGAGGTCTTGGTTGATTTCTTTTGATTTTCCCATGATGTCAAGCAAAGGCCTTAAAATACATCCACAGGTACACCTCCAATTCAGTACACCTCTTATCAGAAGCTAATTGGATAATTGTCTAAAGTCTTTTTCTGGAATTTTTTCAAGCTGCTTAAAGGTACAGTTATCTTATAAAATTCTGACCCACTGGAATTGTGATATAGTCTATTAAATGTGAAACAATTGATGGAAAAATGACGTGTCACGTACAAAGTAATCCTAAATGACTTACCAAAACTATAGTTTACTAATATGAAATCTGTGGAGTGGTTAAAAAAATTTTAATTAATGACTTAAACCTACGTGTATGTAAACTTCTGACTTCAACTCTACAGCCTTTGCAGTGAACAAAATGCTGTCAAATCAGCTTTAGAAATTCCCTGGCTTAAAGGAATATTCCAGGTTAAATACAAGTTAAGCTCAATCGACAGCATTTGAGGCATAATGTTGATTAACACAAAAAAATGAATTAAGACTCCTCCCTCCTTTTCAAAAAAAAGAAAAAAAAAAAAAAGAAAAGAAAAAAAAAGGTTCCAGTGAGGCACTGACAATGGAAGTGAATGGGGCCAAATTTTGGAGGGTTTAAACAGAAATGTGAAGCTTATAATTTTATAAAAGCACTTGCATTAAATCTTTGGTTAAAACTTGTGTATTATTTGAGCTGTAAAGTCGTTTAATCTGTCATTTTTACTGTCATTTTAGGGTTTGTTGACATTAGATCATCATGGCAACAAAGTTGTAAAATCGGCTATAACAGACAGAAAAGGCTAGTAAGCGATTTTATCACACTAAAATCATGTTAACACACATATTGTTTATGTATTGCACCTATACTTTTGAAAAAAAAAAATATTTTAATGTTCCATGTTTAATCCACTTCCTTTGTAATTGCCTCACTGGAACCAAGATTTAAGCTTTTTTTAAAGAAAAGGAGGGATGAGTCAAAATATATATTTTTTGTGGTAATCAACAGTATGCCACAAATGCTGTTGAATGAGCTTTACTTGTACTGAACCTGGAATATTCCTTTAAGAAGGTTCGATCTTGTATGGGATTATGGTCAGGGTTAACATCAGCAGTGAAAAGGCATAACCTTATCACAAAGTTCTGAAGGAGCTAACACAATTAATCCACAATATTTAATTGTAGGCCTGCAGAACGAGTCAAAAACCTACAAAATCATGAGAATTTCTAGGGAATTAAAGTTTCAGGGTACTGGAGTGATTTTGAGAAAGGGACCAGAGGGCGACGATAGTGGATTTTGCTGATAACTACGGTGGTGGAAAAGGCTGATAACCGATTAATCGGCCTATAGTTTTTAAAATCGATATATAGAATGTAAAAAAATTTGTTTTGAGTCTTTCCTTACTATTACAGGCTTACTATTACTGTAATATTACTATTACAAGAGGCTACAAAAGTCCCAATTGAGTTTATTGTTCATCAAAAATCCTAATAATAACTAGAAAAACTATATGCCTCATAACACAGGACTTTTGAATATAATCAAGCCCGAAAAACACCGGGGACTCTTATTTTGAAATGATGGAGTTTTGGCTCTGTTATAAGGCTATTTACCAAATTAGGCTTTTTTTTTATAGCCTATACTGTATATTCACCAGAAGTTTTTTTTATTTTTTCTCCCCGATTTGGAATGCCCAATTCCCACTACTTACTAGGTCCTTATGGTGGCACGTTTACTCACCTCAATCTGGGTGGCGCAGGACAAGTTTCAGTTACCTCTGCTTCTGAGACAGTCAATCCGTGCATTTTAACACGTGGCTCGTTGTGCATGACCCCCGCGGAGACTCACAGCATGCGGAGACTCATGCTACTCTCCGTGATCCATGCACAACTTACCACACGCCCCATTGAGAGCGAGAACCACTAATCGCGACCACGAGGAGGTTACCCCATGTGACTCTACCCTCCCTAGCAACCGGGCTAATTTTGGTTGCTTAGGAGACCTGGCTGGAGTCACTCAGCACACCCTCGTTTTGAACTCACAACTCCAGGGGTAGTAGAAAGCTTCATTATTCGCTGAGCTACCCAGACCCCCCAGATGAAGGGTTTTGTGAATATACTGTACTGTATATCACCAGATGAGGTGTAATGTGGAATAAGGTTTATTATTATTATTATTCACAAGACATAATGTATGTGCTGATGGGGAACGTTTCTATATAGTCATAAACATGCCGTTGCTTCCGTTTAGAACACAGGATTAGCTAATCAAAATAGCTAAAATGGATAAGGATAAAAAAATATGGATACATATAATTTACATTTCACCTGTAGAAACTGCTGTTATTCTGCAGAATCAAGCCATTCTAACTGTAGAAAACACCAGAGCCGGCCACAGAGGAACACAGAGAAAAAAGTACTAGAAAATACCATCAGCAACTATCAGCATGGATTAACAGGAAAAACAGATATATTGGTCTACCTCTAAATGTTACTGGAACTAATTTAATTGGTCAATTTAACAGCAATTTTCATGTGTGAAAGTGCCTGATGAGTTTCAAATACATGTAGAAAAATCACGCTCATCAAATGTTATTTCCTTCTGCGTGACACAAAGTGTGACAAAAAAAAAAACATGCAATTCCCTGGAAACAGACCGTGAATACATAAAAACCACATTATTGCCTTCACCATCTCTGGTCGGTTAATTCCAGCATGCCTACCTTGCTGGAAGATGGTCAGTGTAACAGAAGTGACCAGTTCAAACAGCGCTTTGATTGGAGGAAAATGATCAGTTTCACTGGCAAATATGTGCACCATCTGCTGGCAAACAATACAAATCAAAAGAAAATACAACTCCACAATAACAACAAGCCTTATAACGATTACAAACACAGAAAGAAATGAAGCCCACAATATTATTGCATGTGTAAACACTCAGTGTGTGTTGTGTACCTGACGTGTCAAGTCCAGCGCAGACGCCTGTGGTATGGTACTGTACATCTGCCCCAGCATCTCACTTAGCTGAGACACCATGGGGGCAAAATCATGAAGAAGAGTTCTCACTGACTTCTCAAAGATAGCACACACTGCCTGAGAGAGAGAGAGAGAGAGAGAGAGAGAGAGAGAGAGAGAGAAAGTACTGAATCTCTGTGGCACACAAATCCATTATTTCTTTCCATTCTTTCCGCATGTGTCTATTGTCATGTTGCTATAGAGATGCCAAAGTGTACTGGGCTGCTACTAGGTTCTGTCCGTAGCACAATAAACTATAAATAATTAATATAATTTGGTTATTTTAAAGAATTATATTACCAAGCTGGTCACTATGCAGTCTTGTATTACCTTATCGACCAATGATATTTGCAATGTTGCCTTAAAACTGGGCAGAAACAAGGTATGTTAGAAGACAGCTCAAGGCTAGAAACGTGTGTATACAGATGATAGGCGACGCACAGAGGCGGAGAAGTTCATAATAATGTCCGCTACAGTGCCAATCGCTACATCATTGAGAATACAATGTGCACTTGCTTTGTGTTGTGAATTTTGGAAAGAAACAACACACAAAATCAAGCTAGCACAGATAGAAGCATCTGCGTTCAAATACTTGCTTAAGAGTATGTTTTGGCCGCATTGCCAATGTGCCAATGCCTTTCACATCACGTACGTGGCTACGAGGCCTTTAAATGTTGTCTTGGTAGGCAGCTCATTAGGGTTTGGACAATGACAGTATGTGTATGGTAGAAATGACCAATTTAGACAGAATAAGGGCTTGTGTGTTTTTAAGATTAGTCTTACCTCTACCACCTGTGAGTCATTGAGCCATTTACTGAGTACCGTCTGTATCAGAGCAAACACCTGCTGTAGCACCACGACCACCTACAAACACAAAGCACACAATTACATATCTGACACAGGGACACATCTGCCTCTGACTGACCGTGGACAGCTGAGAGGGGCTTACAGGGTTGGGCCCCGTTTGAGGCGAGGTTGATTTGATGGGCGGCGCGTTCTCTCCAGACTCCTCCTCCTGTTTGGTGATGTCCAGCGTGGTGAAGAGATTGGACAGAAGACCCAGGATGTGGATAATGGCCAGTTTATTAGAGGGGTTTGGCTGAAACGAGAGTCCAGGATCAAAGCACAATTTATAATTTATTGCCATTTATATAAAGCAGTGTTTCCCAAACAAGGGTATGCGTACCTCTGGGGGTATGTGATACGACGATGATGGGGGTACGCAAACAAAATTCTGATATTTATCATTCTTTTAATTCATCTGTCTAAAATAACATTCAAATAGAGTTAATCTATTTTTCAATGACAAAAAATGATTTTGTGTGCCTTCTAGTGTAGAAACGGCAAAGTGATGTCACACTGGGGTTAGACATTTGCATCCGACCGCCTCCACAACAACTCATTAACGGCGACTTCACCTTATCACTTCCGTAGCCCCGCCCAGTAGCGGTGAGCAGTCAGATGGCAAGAGCAGAGAGTCAATCAGATCAGTAGGTGTTTACTGTCAAGTCTTAAAGGAGAAGCAGCACCAAAACAGAGCGTTTCAGACAGAGGGTCAGAATGAGGGTGGAAAATTATCACGTTTGAAAAATATATGACCGTTTTTGTAAAAAAACAACTAATATTAAGTGAAACTCAAGGAATATTATAAAATAATAAAAAGGCATGTTATGACCCCTTTAAGTCTGACAAAGTAATTACCCACCTCTCTTGAACTACCTGCATGATTTGAGGTATCATTTGTGTTCGTACAGTTAAATGTTTGTTCAAATCCCTGAGCCGAAGTATGAGCAATAGTAATAGTCATGCTTGACTTTGCAATCACTACTAATAATTCAGATATTTGAGCCAGAACTATTTGTTTTATAAAGAATGGTCATCATGAATCCTGTTTTCTGAGACCCCCGTCCCCGTCCCGTCCATACAGCACCTTTTAAAAGCTGAAAATAGCATTTAAAGCAGTAGATGCAGAAGATCTATGTGAGTTTAGACATATCTTCACATGGGCCAGAGTCTGTCACCAGCAGGGGTCACTGTGTGAAAGCCCAATCACAGCCTGTTTACTGAGGCTGATGTAATGTCTTTCTGGGAAGGACCACAGGGAGGACAGGTATCCGAAATGAAAGTCACAAATATACATGCAACATGTAGAAAGAGAGAGAGACTGAGACAGCGAAAGGGCAAACAGGAAGACAGAAATAGCAGTTTTGATACTCATGTTGCTCTAAAACCATATGAGATGTTAGGCAGAATGACGACCTCAGTCACCATTCCCTTTCACTATATGGAAAAATATAATGCCTAATACCTTCTTCTGTGTTTCATGGAAGAAATGAATGAACTCGAGTTAACAATATTCATTATTGTGTGAACTACTGGATCGCTTTAAAGGGATTGTTCACCCAAAAATGAACTCATGCCATCCCAGATGTCTATGACTTTCTTTTTCCTGCAGAACACAAATGAATATTTTTAGAAGAATATCTCAGCTCAGTAGATCCATAATCCATGTCTTCTGAAGTGATGTGATGGCGCTGGTAAGAAACAGATCAATATTTAATAAGTCCCTTTTTTACTATAAATTTCCACATTCATCATTTGCTTTTTGGTGCTTCGCATTCTTCATGCATATCGCCACCTACTGGGCAGGGAAGAATTAATAGTATAAAAGGACTTAAATATTGATCCGTTTCTCACCCACACCCATCATATCACTTCTGAAGACAGATTATACCACTGGAGATGTATGGATTACTTTTATCCTGCCTTTATGTGCTTTTTGGAGCTTCAAAATTTTGCTCACCATTCACTTATATTGTATGGACCTACAGAGCTGAAATACCCGTCTAAAAATCTTCATTTGTGATTTGCAGAAGAAAGAAAGTTATACACATTCGGGATGGGATGAGGACACATAAATGATGAACATTGTCATTTTTTGAGTGAACTATTCCTCTAACATGCAGAGTACATTCTAACATTCTTGTAGACAATGTCAATTTTAGGTGGATATGAATTAAAAAGGGTTATTCCTCTGACTCTGTACAGGTCCCTTAGTAACATTACTCTCTCAGTGGCAAGAGTAATGCCAACCTTGCCCTGCTGAGAAACGTTCCATCAGCAGATGTAGGGTCCATTCACATGGAAAAATGTCAAACGAACACACCGATAAACAAACCCAACAGGACGACAGCAGAGACCAGAGAGAGGATGTCCGTTGAGTGGCTTAATGTCTTACCGTCTCCCCTGCTAGTTTCTCCAGCTGCTGAATGTAAGGGGTGATCAGAGAGTGAAGGTTCCTCAAGATCTCTTCCACCGGTAATGCCGACAACAGAAAACCCAGAGCCTGCATCAACCACATACACTGACTCGTCTAGAAAGTGCCAGAGAGAGAGAGAGAGATTTGAAAAGGAACAATGTGGCACATGTCCAGCATCAATTCATTTTGTCCTCACGGGACAAAAATTCTGCTGTGAAGTGACAACGTCAGTCAACCAGACCATAACTGTTGCTTAAAGCTCAAGTATGTAAATCCTGCACTGCTTTCATCACCATTCGTAAATGTAAAATAACGACGAGGAGTATTGAGTCATAAAAAATAAAAATAAAAACTCACCTTATGGATCTGTTTGATTAGCACTTCCTGTCATACGAGAGAGAAAGACGGTCAGTCAGAGGAGTAAACTGTAAATCTCTCCCATATGTGTGTGTGTGTGTGTGTGTGTATCATGAGGCGAGTGCGCTACCTGTGACACAGCGACTATATTGGTGGCGTACGGGGGCAGGTCATATTTGCATTCTCTGCAGATCTTCTTTAGTGTGGAAACGCTGGAAACGGACAGGTCTGGATTTCCCAACGCCTGCAGAACCAGCGGCAGAACACTGCTCAGCATCACCGGATGATCCGCCAACCACTCCGCCAACGCTCCTACAGAGACAGACAGAGATATAATGGTTAAGATCTGGGCTTGAACAAATATGCCATGGGTTTATATAGGGCTGGGTATCGATACAGATTTCCCAATTTGATTCGATTCCAATTCAAGCTCTCGATTCAGATGAATCTGGCTCTATTTTACTTATAATGTCCATTGTGCTTACATGCAAAAGCAATCTGACGATTGTCATTACTAAATTTGATACCCCCAACTAATTCGAGTATACATTGTTTCAAGTTCAAGTAATTGTTCAAGACAAGTAAACAGTCAATAATAAAATTAAAACAAAGAAACAAATTACGAGCAACAGAACAAATACAAACAATGGTGTATCAATTACTCAAATAAACATTCAGAAAGAGTAAAAATTATTAATTTCATTAATGCTACTAAAGCTACTTAAGTTATACAGCCAAGAGCAGTGAGCGGTTTTCTTGTTATCGTTGTTTGATTAATATTAACATCATCCTGTGTACAGCGGCAGATCTATTAGGCTGCATTTAAACTTAACCTTTTAACATCCCAACGGGTCGTCTGCGGGCCCGGCCGACTATTGCGCAATAACTTCACGAAATGCAAAAACTCAAAAATTAAAAGATACACATATCTTACATCGTTGGAAAGCTGAGACTCTTGTGATTCGAACGATGTAAACCATTTTAATATACACTTAACACAGCGGGTACAATCGGTGTATTTATCAGACCACTTACAGCAAAATAAACGAATCCAAAATGGTAGAAACTCACTTATAATGCTCATCTTACTCTACTGATCCACTTCATTCCATCAAAAATGGTTTAGTTACACTGTAAAGGGTCCATACAATCCAATTCAACAAAGTTTTTGGTCCATAACACATTTATATATCAATAAACACCCATGTAGCATTTCGAGCTAACCGACAGAGCAAACACAACTTTGTATTCTTTGATGAATCTACCTTGAACATGTAAACTTTACAGATATTTTTATGTCAAAATGTCCACTGACCCCTGGACTTTAGATGGACAGGTCATTTGAGCCAGTCGGTGCATTTTAGAGGTGTGGCCAGGTATCAATATCCTTGAAGCCTATACATACACTTGGATAAACATGTGTAAAACACTCATTTTCTAATGTATTGTTATCAAATTTTAAATTGGGTTTGGTAAGGCTTCATGCTGTGATTTAATTGTGTTTTCCAGTTATGTCCTCCCAGCTGTAGTTATCTGCAGGCATCTTTTTACAAAAAAAAAATGTAGGCGGAGTTTATTTCCCCTTTTTGAGTGTGTTCAAAGTTCTATTACTCAATACAAGTAAGACTTACAGTGATTCTGACTATTTAGGAACAAACCTCAAAGTCTCCCCTTTCAAAAGAGACCAAAAGCATGCATATACTCCAAAGGGTTCAAGAACAGCATGCATTTTAATTTGGGTAGGCCTTTTTTAGGCGTTTTTGGCAAATATTGCAGGATGTTTAAAAGGTTCCCCAAACATTAATGATGAATCTCATTTCCTCAGCCATATGTCGTCTCAAACTCGTATGACTTTTTTTTTTTTTTTTTTTTTCTAATGCTCAAAAATTGGCCCCATTCACTTCCATTGTAAGTGCCTCACTGTAACATTGAGTTTTGTTTTAAAGAAAAGGAGGAATGAGTTGAAATGAATTTTTATAGTATTCAATATTACGCCACAAATGCTGTCGATTGCGCTTAACTTGAATTGAACCCGGCACATTCCATTAAATCGTATCTTCTGAAGCGATCCAAACTATTTTGGGTGGGAAAACTCCTTTTTCACTATAAATCTTGACAGCAGTCTCCTTGGCAATCATTATTTCAAGCTCGATTACCCGTCTTAGAGCCATCTTGGTCTCTGTGCATGCGTCAAGCACTAGGAAGTGTAATCGAGCTTGAAATCATGATTGCCAAGGAGACTGCTGATGTCAAGACTTAAGACATGGATTTAACCGCTGGATTTCCTTTATGCTGCCTTTATGTGCTTTTTGGAGCTTGAAAATTTGGTCACCATTCACTTGCATCGTGTAGACAAAAACACATCGTATCTACATCAAAATATCTTCGTTTGTGTTCCACGGAAGGAAAAAAAAATGTCATTTAAGATGACATAAGGATGAGTAAATGATGAGAGAATTATCATTTTTGGGTGAATTATCCCTTTAACACAGATATTTTGATTCAAATTGTCTTTTTATTTTGTCCATCTGTTTACGCTCACTTAACACATAATTGACGCGTAATGTATTTTACCAATTAGACACGCATCCCCATTACAGCAACTCTACTTTTCCATTGGGCCAGTTAACGAGATCAAACAGTGGCTTGTCTTGAGATCAATTGGTCGACTGGGGTTGGCGTAAAATCTTAAAAATCTTCTTAAAATTTAAGAAGATTTCCTTTGTCTAAAACATAATAACACAGTAATATCTTTTACATAATACAGTAACACACATATCCAAACACACACCGATAGTGAACATGACTGTGTCGGCTAGCTGGACGTTGTTGATACTGATTCTTGGGATGAGGCCGATCAGACCAGGAATAACATCGGAATAGTTCACATCTATCGTTTCTGTGATGGACTGGAAACCGTACAACAGTGCTTCTGTATGCTGTAAACAAAACACACAAAGCTTGTTATTAATTTAGACAAAAATGCTGCCAGACATTATTTGGAGTTAACAGGAACATACAGTTCAATCAAACAGTGAAGCAAATAAAAGCTGAAGATTAAAGCAGTCATTTTCCTACCTGCCATGATGTCGTGTGTTCTGTGTTGGTAAGGAGTCGCCCCAGTTTGTCATACAGGTTATTGAGTAATTCTGCTCCCAACATCTCATAGACGTACATAAGTGTGTCTGAAATGTCCACCCTAAAGATGCAGAGTTCAAAGGTCATAGAAATTCAACTAGTCAATATCAACAACCCATGAACCATAAAAACAACCATAAACGATGTGCTGCTTTTCTTCAGATGCTATCGGCTTTAATAGATTTACCAGCTTTAAGATGCCATAAAAAAAAAACTTTGCTGATTTGACACAATGGATAAAATTGACATCTTTACAAAGTCCAGCATATAACAGCGGAGTGCACAGAACAGGCCCACGAGGATAAAAACACAGACTGACCTGTAAATTCTGAACTGCTCTTTCTCATCTGATGACCAGGAAGCGTACTCCTCATCTGTAGGGAACCGAGCTTTATAAAGCAGAACATCTACAAGCTGGAAATACACGGGCCTGTAGACCTGCAGATACACGGCCTGCTTCTCTGCCTCAAATGACATGATGTCATCCTAAAAAAAAAAACAAAAAAAACAACTGAAAAACATAAACAAATGCACACTAAACTACTGTTGATAAATGTTTCAGTATGTATGAAGAGGTTGCTTTCTTCAGTATCAAGGCAAAAGTACAAGAATTGTTATCGCTTAAAGTCACCGTGAAAACAAAACTGACCTCATTTAATTTCTTAAAGGGACAGTTCACCCAAAAATGAAAATTCTCTCAATATTTACTCAGCCTCATTATATCGCAGGTGTGTATGATTTCTTTCTTCACTAGATCACATTTGAAGAAAAATAGAAAAATATCAGAGCTCAGTAGGTCCTTAAGATGCAAGTGGATGGTGATCAGACTTTTAAACCTCCAAAAATCACAGACAAGTCAGTATAAAGTCATCCACATGCCTCCAGTGGTTAAATTAATGTATTTTAACTTTAAACCATCGCTTCCGGTCAGCAGCAGTACACACGTGTGAAGTAATCATTGGCTGTTTCTTTACTCAAAATGGTGAATTTGTGTGCTTATCCTGGATGTCTCAACCGAGTGGAGAACGTGAGATTAAGTCCGTAACATGCCAACACGAATATGTCACATGAGAAACCGAGTGAACTCTTGTTACATGAATGTGCATGC
This sequence comes from Moxostoma hubbsi, assembly GCA_032164185.1. Lineage (NCBI taxonomy): Eukaryota > Metazoa > Chordata > Actinopteri > Cypriniformes > Catostomidae > Moxostoma > Moxostoma hubbsi. Next base: position 3,858,658 of record JAVLUX010000022.1, on the reverse strand, counting down.
TGCTGCTGACCGGAAGCGATGCTTTGTAGTTAAAAAGTACTTAAATATTGATCTTTTTTGCACCAAAACCAATCGTATCGCTTTAGAAGACATTCATTTGCATGGGCTGAGATATCTCTCTATTTCTTTTCAAATGTGTTCTGCAGAAGAAAGAAAGTCACCCAAAGAGGGTGAGTAAATGAGGTAATTTTCATTTTTGGGTGAACTATCCCTTTAATGCCCATTCCTGGGCTCATTGTGCACAATTCATCAGTATACTGTCTGTAATGCCAATGAAAATGTTTGTCCTGGTAATCTTTATTCAAATAGTTTTAGAATGTAATTTGAGAGGTGATGCCACACCTGTAGTGTATACCAGAAGATGAGTGTGAGAGAGCTAGTGGTCTCGTGGACGGGGTAGTGCCCAGGGATGCCCGTACAGAACATGATCATGTTCACCAATGCCAGGAAACTCTGCCAGTGCTCCACCTGCTCCAACAGAGCTCTGAAAGAGAAGAGAACAGACCTTCAACAAACAGGAAGACAACCACCAGATCTTGCTGAATAGAATTGGCTTAAAACATTTATTATGAGGTTTGCACAATATATACTGTAGGCGACCGTATCAGTATCAACCAATAACTGCTAAAAATGATTTAAATGATCCATATCAGTTATATTATAAGATATTAGGCAAATAATCACAACACACATTCTCTAGCTTGTAAACTGTTAGGAATGACAGTGAGTGAGTGAGTGTGTGTGTGTGAGTGAGTGAGTGAGAGTGTGTGTGTGTGTGTGAGTGAGAGTGAGTGTGTGTGTGTGAGTGAGCGTGAGCGTGTGAGTGTGTGTGAGTGAGTGAGTGTGAGAGTGAGAGTGTGTGCGCGTGTGTGTGCGCGTGTGAGCGTGAGTGTGTGCGAGCGTGTTAGCGTGAGTGTGTGCGAGCGTGTGTGTGTGTGAGTGAGTGAGTGAGTGAGTGTGTGTGAGTGAGAGTGTGTGAGTGAGTGTGTGTGAGTGAGAGTGTGTGAGTGAGTGTGTGTGAGTGAGTGAGAGTGAGTGAGTGAGAGTGAGTGAGTGAGTGTGTGAGTGAGTGTGTGAGTGAGTGAGAGTGAGTGAGAGTGAGTGAGTGTGTGAGTGTGCGTGTGTGTGTGAGCGTGAGTGTGTGCGAGCGTGTTAGCGTGAGCGTGTGTGTGAGCGTGAGCGTGTGTGTGAGTGAGTGAATGTGTGTGTGAGTGAGTGTGTGTGTGTGAGTGAGTGAGAGTGAGTGAGTGTGTGTGTGTGTGTGTGTGTGTGTGAGTGTGTGTGAGTGAGAGTGTGTGTGTGTGTGCGAGCGTGTGTGTGTGAGTGAGAGTGAGCGTGTGAGTGTGTGTGCGAGCGTGTTAGCGTGAGTGTGTGCGAGCGTGAGCGTGTGAGTGTGTGTGTGTGTGTGTGTGAGTGAGTGAGTGAGTGTGTGTGAGTGAGAGTGTGTGAGTGAGTGTGAGTGTGTGTGAGTGAGTGAGAGTGAGTGAGAGTGAGTGAGTGAGTGAGAGCGTGTGTGAGTGTGTGTGAGTGAGAGTGTGTGAGTGAGTGAGAGTGAGTGAGTGAGAGTGAGTGAGTGAGAGCGTGTGTGAGTGAGAGTGTGAGTGAGTGTGTGTGTGAGAGTGAGAGCGTGTGTGAGTGAGTGTGTGAGTGAGTGAGAGTGTGTGAGTGAGTGTGAGTGTGTGTGAGTGTGAGTGAGTGAGAGTGTGTGAGTGAGTGTGAGTGTGTGTGAGTGTGAGTGAGTGAGAGTGTGTGTGAGTGAGAGTGTGTGTGAGTGAGAGTGTGTGTGTGAATGAGTGAGAGAGAGCGTGTGTGAGTGAGTGTGTGAGTGAGTGTGTGTGTGAGAGTGAGAGCGTGTGTGAGTGAGTGTGTGAGTGAGTGAGAGTGTGTGTGTGAATGAGTGAGAGAGAGCGTGTGTGAGTGAGTGTGTGAGTGAGTGTGTGTGTGAGAGTGAGAGCGTGTGTGAGTGAGTGTGTGAGTGAGTGAGAGTGTGTGTGTGAATGAGTGAGAGAGAGCGTGTGTGAGTGAGTGTGTGAGTGAGTGTGTGAGTGAGTGAGAGTGTGTGTGCACCTCGAATGGTTTTCTCCCAGAGAGACGGCGATTCGACAGATGCCATGTGACATCTCCATGTCTCCATTCTGTACGGCGTCTCGCAACTTTTCCTGCAGCTGTAGAACCTGCGGCACCATCTTTAGAAATGTATTCACATATCTGAAACACACATATGGAACAGTCGTTTGGAAACACCATCTCAGATGGAGAACATTTTGTATAAGGTATTTTAATTAAACCTGTTGAAATGTACAAGAACATTTTCACGATAAGATTTTATAGGGCGGAACCTTTGCACCGTTTCCACCAGGAGATCATTACGCTGATGAACACACCACAAACACACACCAGCGAGACTTACACACACCACTTTACAGACTTAAACAGACTGTATAGCTGTTTTGATGATGCTTAGTTGAAAAAAACAACTTGGTTTCATACATTTTAACCACCAATTTATATTGAGCATTTAAGATTATTAGGAAATGCATTCAAATTACTAGTAATTCTCACAATATGTTAATATAAATTTGATATAATATTCTATTTTAATACATTTTCACAGAAATGTTGATCAAAAATGTCTTCACATGTATCACACTGGTTTTGATTGAATGTATATTTTGAAATGTCAAATCATTTTTACATTTTACTATTTCTATAAAATAAAAAATAGCATATTAAAGCATAACTTTTATATTTGGCAGGTAACATCCCAAAAATATCAATCTTTTTACAAGCATGAACAGTTAAGAAGTTACTAATGACTTGCAATATCGTTTTTGATGAAAATAATTGGGTTTTGAATGACTCATAAGCTTAAATTCCACCGGGTCAAAATTGCCCCGTGAATGCGAAAGGTGTATGCAGACTCCGAATGCATTAGGAGATACCATGATTGTGGGAAGCATGAAAAAAAATATTCTGGATAAAGTTTCTTGTAGGCATTGTGAAGATTTGTATGTAACAAGCACAACGAACATCAATCCTTTGTTTGTACAAGTTTTAGTCCTCTCTCTCTTTCTCTCACGCCATCTCTCTCAGTGTGTGTGTGTGTGTGTGTGTGTGTGTGTGTGTGTGCGCATGTCATTTCATCCTCATCTTGGTGCCACCAGCAGGAAGGACACACAAGTTAAAAATGTTAACGAGGTGCATACAAAGAAAAACTATGAGCACCAGCTCATTATCGGCACATCACAGGAGCATCTGACCATCAGGGTTCACGCTATGGCTCTATTGCATTATGTCACAACTGTGCAATTAAGTTCTAATGACACAGTCTCGGGTACTGAAGCAAATCGACAGTACTGAAAACAGCACCACACATTAACGCAATCTTTCACAGTGAATCCCACAAAAACCATCAAGAAATGCCTGGTTAACATTTTACCAATGAATCAAAAAGAAAAGAACAAAGTGTTTGTATTCTGCATAAAGGAACAATAAAGCTTATTTTAGGACCATTGAGACTTCTGACATCATTTTCGTGACAATAAAGTACATTTTCCCTTCTAATTCTTATTACAGTAAAGTGAAAAAAATCATATTTAAACTGTAAAGCGCATTTGTTCAGTATGCTGCATGGATACATCATGATTTTTAATTTCTGTTGATTTAAAAAAAAAATTTGTTTCAGGCAAGATGCTGTATGCTCATTACTGTATTACGGCAATGAGAATTACATTTTGTTACATTATAGTAATGAGACTTTGGGTGTACATCAATTATAAAATTAAAGGAATAGTTCACCCAAAAATGAAAACGTTCTCATCATTTACTCACCCTCATGTCATCCCAGATGTGTATGACTTTCTTCAGCAGAACACAAACAATGATTTTTAGAAGAATATTTCAGCTCTGTAGGTCCATACGATGCAAGTGAATGGCGACCAGACCTTTGCAGCTCAAAAAAAAAAAAAATCACATAAAAGGCAACAAAAATAATCCAGTGGTTAAATCAATATCTTCAGAAGTCATATACTGTAATATATGTGGGTGAGAAACTGAACAATATTTTTTTAATTATTTTTTAAGTCCTTTTTTACTCTAAATCCCCACTTTAACTTTCACTTTCAAATGTAAAGTCAAAGTGGTGATTTAAGAGTAAATTTTGATTTGTTTTTCACCCTTACCTATTATATTACATCTGAAGACATTAATTTAAGCACTTGAGTCTTATTGATTACTTATTGATTTGGAGCAAATGTTTAGTCACCATTCACTTGTAATGTATGGACAAACAGAGCTGAAATATTTTTCACATCTGGGATGGTATGAGGGTGAGCAAATTATGAGATAATTTTCATTTTTGGGTGAGCTATCCCTTTAATGTGACCAAAAAAAATATAACCTGGTCCCAAAAAAATTGGCTTTATTTACTTTTTCTTTTATCCTCTTTTCTCCCAATTTGGAATGCCCAATTCCCACTACTTAGTAGTTCCTCGTGGTGGCAAGGTTACTCACCTCAATCCGTGGGGTTGAGGACAAGTCTCAATTGCCTCCGTTTCCGAGACAGTCAATCCACACATCTTATAACGTGGCTCAGTGTGCATGACACCGTGGAGACCCCGAAAGTGGAGGGTCGTGCTACTCTACGCAATCCATGCACAACTTACCACGCACCCCATAGAGCAAGAACCACTTCATCATGACCACAAGGAGGTTACCCCATGTGACTCTACCCTAGACACCTAGCAACCCTAGCAACTGGGATAATTTGGTTGTTTAGGAGATCTGGCTGGAGTCACTCAGCACACCCTGGATTCGAACTCTCGACTACAGGGGCGATAGTCAGCGTCAATATTCGTGAGCTACCCAGGCCTCCGATTTCATTTTCTTAAAGCAATATATATAGTTCATATAGTTACATGGATGAACCTCACAAATTGTTTGGTTCATATTCCTGAAAAAATTTGTACACATATACATGATATGATATCATATATATATATATATACACACAAAATGCTAATAAAACAAAAAGGAGTGATTTGTAAATTATATTCACCCTTTGCTAAATTGAAAACTACATATTATTATAAATTGAAATATTTGGGGCATTTCACCCTCTACAGTGCACAATATTAAAAGATTCAAGGAATATGGTCAAATCTTGGTGCATAAAGAGCAAGAGGAAAACCACTTCTGAATGCACGTGATCTCTGATCCCACATCACGGTCTTAAAAACATCATTCATCTGTAATAGATATCATGAACATGGGCTTGGGATAACTTTAGTAAACCTTTGTTGGTCAACACCACTCGCCTCTGCATCCACAGATGCAAGTTATGAATTACTATGCAAAGGAGAAGCCGTACATCATCACTGTCCAGAAGCACTGCTGACTTCTCTGGGCTCGGTCCCATCTTAGATGGAAAGTAGAATAGTGAAACTGTGTTTTATTTTTCAATTAAAAGTTTTTGAAAAATCACAGCCGTCCTGTTCTTGAGCCAAAGAGGAAAAGGACCGTCCAAGCCGTCATCAGGATCAGGTTCAAAAGCCAGTGTCTGTTAGCTCTTTTCCACCGACATGGTTCGGGTTCCTGGACCAGTGAGAATTCTCGAACTGTTCCATGCATTTCCACCACAGAAAAGGCCGTTCAGGGGCCAAAAACCTAGTTCAATACCGGCCCCAAAAGCTTGCTGGTCTACTCAGGAACCTATTACGTCAGGGGACGGAGGGCGGGATAATCTTTCATCACCAAGGCATAGTTTCCCAAACAACAAGAGTAGCTACCCTCTGCAGCAAGGAGTACTTCTTCGCTCTATAACAACAATTACAAAAATATCAGACATCAAATGTGTTCAGGTAACACGAAGAAACGAGTGCTCTACTTGCGATATGGTATTTAAGAAGATCTGAGATCAACTAGAGAGATCGAAACTGAGTTTCTTTCTTCATCAAAACAGAATTTCAGATTTTTAGGATTTCATTTCAGGCCTCCTCCTATAAACAATGCAAGTGAATGTACTTTTTGACGGTCCAAAATGCATATTTAGGGTGCATCAAAATAATCCACACTATGATTATTTTTAGAATCAAAACAATACTTATATACTTTTTAACCAAAAATGTTCACTTCTGTACATCTCTGTGACACACCCTCATGAGAGGGATGACATAAGCTCGTTGGTAAAGTCAAGCATGGAGGAGGAGGCAGGAAGCGTGTCATTGTTTACAAGAGAAACTTGCACAGACCACAGACCACAAGTGGCATTCACAAATCAAAACAGCCCAAAACAATTTCAAACATGATGTGGGAGGATTTTGATTTTAGAATAGAAGATGAGATGGAGTTTTTCACCCAAACCTACCTATCTGAGCCCCAAATACACTAATGAGGAATTATTATTCTCAATCAGTAATAATATATGCTATAGCAAAAATCCAAATGCAACCATTTGCTACACCGATGTTAATAATGATTCAACTGTAACAGTTTACAGAACTTTTAAGCCATAGTTCATACAATATAATGTAATTACATTCCCTGTCATCTTCAAAGTAGATGTTGTCTTGTTGAGCAATGTAATAAAGATGGATTGCATTAATCCGTATGTTTAAATATGTCCTCAAAAACAAGATTAAAGCTGTATACAAACACACTGTGATGCACCATGATTGATTATGTTTGAGGTAGTCAAACGTAGACAGCCGTTACATCACCGTTCGGCTCTGAGGTCAGTGGAAAAGCACAGCCGGTTTACGTTAGGCTCCAGATTGCCCCGGCCGTTAACCCGCGGAGCACAGGCTTGGCATGAGAACCATCGCAATTTTGGTGGAAAAGGGCTATGTATGGGCCAGGGGAGTGTCAGTGCCCATGGCATAGGTAACTCACACATCTGTGAGGGCACCATTAATGCAGACAGATATGTTAAAATTTTGGATAGAATAGCGTGAAGCCTCCACACGTGCGGTGTCTCCACGGAACGCACTCAACAAGTCACGTGGTAAGATGTGCGGATTGACGGTCTCAGATGTGGAGGCAGCTGAGATTCGTCCACCGCCACCCGGATTGAGGCGAGTCACTACGCCACCATGAGGACTTAGAGCACATTGGGAATTAGGGGTTCCAAATTGGGGAGAAAAAGGGGAGAAATTATTAAATAAAATCAACATTCCAAACAACCTTAACTCTTACAGTAATAGGAAGACATTATACAAAATATACAGCTTGACTAGTCCGATCCCAGAGCAAATGATGAGACAGATGAGAGACGGTTCTTCTGAATCAAAAATGCAAAATGCACGGCACAACCAGTGTAATCTGATTCCCAAAAGAATTACTTTTTATCAGTTCTTTCGAGAGAATAAAAAAAAACGTACTGAACCGTAATTCATTAATTTCGTCACGTCCAACTCCAAATGAACCAAGAATTGATACCGTGTTATGTGTAATATGCCTCGTTACTTACACTCACCTAAAGGATTATTAGGAACACCTGTTCAATTTGGCTGGTGGTGGTGTAATGGTGTGTGGGATGTTTTCTTGGCACACTTTAGGCCCCTTAGTGCCAATTGGGCATCGTTTAAATGCCACGGCCTGCCTGAGCATTGTTTCTGACCATGTCCATCCCTTTATGGCCACCATGTACCCATCCTCTGATGGCTACTTCCAGCAGGATAATGCACCATGTCACAAAGCTCGAATCATTTCAAATTGGTTTCTTGAACATGACAATGAGTTCACTGTACTAAAATGGCCCCCACAGTCACCAGATCTCAACCCAATAGAGCATCTTTGGGATGTGGTGGAACGGGAGCTTCGTGCCCTGGATATGCATCCCACAAATCTCCATCAACTGCAAGATGCTATCCTATCAATATGGGCCAACATTTCTAAAGAATGCTTTCAGCACCTTGTTGAATCAATGCCACGTAGAATTAAGGCAGTTCTGAAGGCGAAAGCGGGTCAAACACAGTATTAGTATGGTGTTCCTAATAATCCTTTAGGTGAGTGTGTATCAAGAGTAATTACTGGATGAGTGTTAATACGATTTTGTAGTTTAAGATTCACAATATGAGTTTTGTTGTAATTGGTGGTGTTTAATAAAAATATATGAATGAATAAAATTATTAATTTAAAATCAGATATCTATCCTGTTAAAAAATAAAATGATTTCATCACTTGGTATCAGGCTGCTGCAGGCAATAAATAAAAATTGTATTTCTTATTTCCAATTTTTTTTTCTTTCTCAAAAGTAACTGGAATAGTCCCTACTTCAAATGCCTTGATGTGCAATGACACATGATGTTGTATTATCCATCTAGCACAAGAGGTAACCATGCAGCAATGTCTTTGTACCAATCTCTGGTGTTGTGAATGACATTATCAATGATTACGACGCTCCTGTTTGTCTCATCTCTTCAATTTAGAACACAGATTGATTTTTCCGCCTCAAGTGCTCAAGCGAACCATCCCATCCCACACTGCTTCTACAGACTGTTTAATTACCCTAAAACACCAGGAGACAGATGAAATGAGTTGCCTAGCAACAGGATGCATCTGGTCCAATGGCATCCTCCCGAGAGGCTTGATTGTAATGTGTTTAAGCAGTGCAAGGAGGCGAGGGAGAGAGAGGATGGTGCGGTGGAGAAAGAGGCATGATGGATAAAGCAGAAAGTTGAAATGAAAAACATAAATCGATGGAGACTCAATTGTATGACCTTTGAATTCATACACCAGCCCTTAAAGAACAGTAACACACTCACAAAGCTGAACAGTGTGCACACAGATTTGCCGGTCACACAGATGACTACAGATTTCACACTTTCAGCAGCAGATGAAATATGACCGCTGAGAAAGTAGAAACTAAATGACACGCACGCTAGCTGTTCATGAGCTTACGTCAAATCTAGCCTTGACCACAGGACGCTTTGAGGAAAAGATAATACAATTAGCGAAATTCTGGCACAAAGCGCAATTTGCTCATTTCCTGAGAAGTAAGCCATTGCGCCAAGATGTTTCAGTAGCACCTCTATTCTCAGCGAAGTCTAAACTCATGTCTAAATATAGTGGAACACCGAATTACGTCCCTGACAATCACTGTTGTAGCCGTTTTATGAAACAAAATTGAGAGATTTGTGTTAAACTTTTATGGTCAGGTCATGGTTTATTTTTCAATTATGTTTATATTTATGATCTAATTTGTTTTATATTATTTTCACCTGTTGTCAAAGATGGATTTTTAAGTCACTGTGAAATGGGCCGGTGAAAGAAATGTTTGGATTTGGGGAGGTCGTTAAATAGGACTTTTTGACCACTTTGTTATTTAGATTAGATTTTTGTTTAGTTTGAAGTTTAACTTTACTTTTTTAAATATTTTTGGTGTAGTTTGTTTGGTGTTTCAATAAATGTGTGACAAAGAGGAGGTGGGAGGGGACCAACAGCCAGTTGCAGACTATCCTTCAGGGAGACAAAGTATTGTACCATCGAGAAGGAGTGTCTTGCGAATAAGTGGGCTGTTCTTACCCTTCCCTACTACCTGCTGGGGCAGGCCTTCACCCATTGTTCCAATTACGCTCCTCTGCAATGGCTCCACTGCATGAAGGGTACTAATGTGCAGATCATCTGTTGGTTTCTGGCTCTCCAGCCCTTTAAATTCTGAGGTTACCGGGGGCGCAGATGGTTGTGGCTGACTTTCTATCCAGAAATGGGAGGGGGAATGTTGGGGTGATTGGGAGTAGGCAGGGCAGATGTTGCCTGGCCTGAGTCGGTGGTAGGGGCTCGCTCTCGCGCTCTCTCTCTCTCTCTCTCTCGAAGTGCCACATTCCACTGCACTTATCCCTCGGTTGATTAGCCCGATTGGCGGCCAGGTGTGCATAGTCACGGCCCGGCCCCGCCCTCCTCCTCAACACAAAATGTATTTAATGTAAACATCCTGCAATATTTGCCAAAAACGCCTAAAAAAGGCCTACCCAAATTAAAATGCATGCTGTTCTTGAACCCTTTGGAGTATATGCATGCTTTTGGTCTCTTTTGAAAGGGGAGACTTTGAGGTTTGTTCCTGAATAGTCAGAATCACTGTAAGTCTTACTTGTATTGAGTAATAGAACTTTGAACACACTCAAAAAGGGGAAATAAACTCCGCCTACATTTTTTTTTTGTAAAAAGATGCCTGCAGATAACTACAGCTGGGAGGACATAGCTGGAAAACACAATTAGATCATAGCATGAAGCCTTACCAAACCCAATATAAAATTTGATAACAATACATTAGAAAATGAGTGTTTTACACATGTTTATCCAAGTGAATGTATAGGCTTCAAGGATATTGATACCTGGCCACACCTCTAAAATGCACCGACTGGCTAAAATGACCTGTCCATCTAAAGTCCAGGGGTCAGCGGACATTTTGACATAAAAATATCTGTAAAGTTTACATGTTCAAGGTAGCTTCATCAAAGAATACAAAGTTGTGTCAGCTCTGTCGGTTAGCTCGAAATGCTACGTCTATACTACGTGGGTGTTTATTGATATATAAATGTGTTAAGGACCAAAAACTTTGTTGAATTGGATTGTATGGACCCTTTACAGTGTAACTAAACCATTTTTGATGGAATGAAGTGGATCAGTAGAGTAAGATGAGCATTATAAGTGAGTTTCTACCATTTTGGATTCGTTTATTTTGCTGTAAGTGGTCTGAGAAATACACCGATTGTACCCGCTGTGTTAAGTGTATATTAAAATGGTTTACATCGTTCGAATCACAAGAGTCTCAGCTTTCCAACGATGTAAGATATGTGTATCTTTTAATTTTTGAGTTTTTGCATTTCGTGAAGTTATTGCGCAATAGTAGGGCTGTTAAAAGGTTAAAGCAAAATCGACCAATAGAAGTGAAGTGCGTGCAAAATTCCACAGCCTAACCTGAAAGGCCAATACAATCACTGTTAATACTAGCCATAATTTGTGTGTCACTTGATCAATGTGATCAATGTTACTTACGTTCTCATAATTTAAGGGAGCAAACGTCCAAATCATGATGAGAAAACCCTAGCTCTGTAAGCAATGGAATCTCAAACTCAAACTTTTTACAGCAGAATGCTACCATAAACGACTTATATCTGTGAAAATTTCAGATTTCTAACTGATCCCCCACCATAAGAGATAATAACCCAAAAGTGAGAGGAAATGTTCAAAAATTTCAGTTTCTTGCCCTAATAACAAAAAAAAAGAGAAACCGATAACTCACGAGTTGGCGAATCGTTTAGAGAAATTTAATGAAAGTTATATATCAAACAATATCAGTCACGCTGTGATTGTTGTTGAATGAAGCCAGCAAACATAAAGCAATAGAAAGACATGCCGTGCTGTTTTGGTGTCATTTCATGGCCTCATTCAATTCAGATTGTAAAATCAAATCTTGGGTAAATAAAATGTCTTTAGTTGTGACGCTAGAAGTGGTGGAGCAAAGCAGATCAGCGGAGCAGGAAACACCTTAAGTCCACAATAAACAATATGATTCATTTGAATAACTATTGGGGTGATATAAAAGGGAGAATATGGAATTGATTTATTTCATTAACTGGCGGTTCCATCGAATAGTACAGAATCAAGCAACAATATTGACAAGAAAAGAGAAAACAACTCACTGCTTTCGGCTGGATAGCTTCAGTAAAAAATGTTATGTTAATGCAAAGAAACTGTTATTACCTCTAAAATGAATACTTATTTATCCACTCCATGTGGTCATTACTGCTGTGAGTGACGTCACAGCGGGATGGGTTGTCATGGGACTGTTGTGAAGACAAGAGGAGGATATGCGTGAATTTGTGAGTACTGAATGTCGTGCATACATAAAAGAATTTCCACCAAGGATGCAAGTTACTCTATAACATCCATGCAACGCAAATTAAAATGTTTATCTGCACTGCTGTAGCTAAAAAAAGATCATCATACTGTTATAATGGGCTAAATCAATGTGAACATTTTTAAAAATGTATTTCCCTCCTCAAATCATGCCAGGGACTACAATGGAGTCCTTTGCGGGCCACGTTTGACGCCCCTGGTCTAAGGGGTCCTTCTGTTTTATGTCAACATATTTGTCAACATAACAAATAAAATGGCTTCCTACAAGCTGGTTACACCCCATGACTTTGATTTATTGGGACAAAAGTTTTTCAAAATGTAATCATATGTTTAAATAATTGTTTCACTGCTTTTTTTTTTTTTTTTTTTTTTAAGAAATAGTAATAAAATATCATTTTTACTGGCCCTGCTAAAAAATTTCACTGGCCCCAACACAAAAATGATAAATAACTGTTTTTACCACCATGGCTTTAAAAATGTGTCTGAAGATATTAATGTTTTACATATATTATGTTTTTAAGACAATGCCCCCCCCCCCCACCCCCCAAACTGAATCACATTTCTCATTTGCAAGATATGATTTATGCCTTATGTAATCCATACAAGCGCTTCACAGATATAAATTCATAAATACATCATATTAACCTCCGGCCATTTACACATGTGCTTTTAAGCAAAGATTTCTGTTGTGCAGATGATGGGTTTTCGGTCACCCATTTAGTCATGCAACTTTTGCCCATGTGTAGTGTAGTCACACACAGGATCAAAGACTTAATCACTGAGTTAAAGATGTGATTATTGGCTGAATGTAATAAACATATGAATACATGAGAAGAGACTTCCAAATCGGTTGTGACGTGTAATATACATTAGGGAGATATTAGGCCTAATCTGTGAAATATATAACCCACAGCCTGATGCACAAGGCACAAAAACACCTGTACGGTCCAGAAATGAGACATGTAACAGGTGTTTTATGAGGATGATATTAAGTAGACTGTTTTGAATATTTATCTTCACCCTGCAGATGAACAGCTCTGATAATAATATCCTAATAGCCATTGTGATCTTGTTTCTTTCATATCAAATGCCATTATCATGTTGAATTAATGATTATATTTTAAAACATTACCTAATTAAATGTATACTTACATTTTGGATATTGAGCAGCTCGTGATTTCCAGACACGTGTATAACTGGGGTTTAACAAGTTCGTCATGTCTCATTCGCACCTCATCTACTAAAACTAGCGCTCTGTCCCATTACGAGAGCACATGCGCGTTAAACAGACTACGCTGCACAGAGAGAGATGATGATGAGACATTATTTTAATCCATTTTGGAATAAGGCTGTGACATAATAAAATGTGGAAAAAGTGAAGCTTTTGTTGTTGTATAATTACATTATTATAATTATATAATTTTAATAATTCATACACTACTGTATTGAATTAAATTACATTCATATACTTACATTTACTTGTAATTTAACAATTAATGCATTATGAACTAACATGAATATTTGTATGAATCAACATTAACCAAGATTAATAAACACTGTAAAATATATGTGCATTGTTAGTTATTGTTACCATATGCATTTACTAATCTGAAGTTTTAACATGATCTCTTAGGCCACATCTGCTTCTGTTATTAAAAAACTCAGCCACTATTTAACATATACTGTGAAACATATTTACAGGTTGCTCCGCACAAACTCCCAGTGAAAAATCTAAATCTCTATCCAAAGGTTGACCAGACTCGGCTCTTATTGACCAGAGCAGTGATGTTCCTCATGCTCTGAAAATCTAACAGTCATAAACCTGTAAATCAGATGCAGAAAGTGGACATTACACAGCACAACTGTCTGTCTTTATCAGAGTGCTCCTGTCTGCTGTGCTTTAACCTCTTATCTCCAGCTGTACTGAATCAAAGATGCTTTCACCTTTAACAGCTCATCCACAGCATCCACTGGCTCTCTCTCTCTCTCTCTCTCTCTCTCTCTCTCTCTCAGGGAGACGGGGTGGGGTGGGCGCCTGCCACGTCTGTACCAACCAGAGCGTTAAGACATCGCTCCCTCGATCTGTCTCCATGGAAACGGCAGTCAGCCTTGAAATAGGCCTGACCCCCCCCCCCCCCAGCTCTCTCTCCTCTGATGTGTCTGTGTTTTGCTCTGGCTTTGTTTCTGCCTCTCTTCCGCCCAACTCTCCCTCAGTCACTTTCATCTTACCTGTGTTTGCTCATCCATCAGGGCATTTCTCTTTTCTATCACACCTTCTATTCATTACAGCATTACCTGATATTCCTAACAATGCATATTTATCTCCTAATTTGTATGAAGTATTAAAATATATATTCTAGTAGTCTTGGATTACTTGTATTAGTCTTGCGAAGCATACTTCGATCTAAGCTAAGCTTTTGTTGCATTTCACTGGATTTCAGCATCATTAGTGCTGTTTTTAGGACAGTGTCAAGTTAAATGAAGATTTAACCTTGAAAACACGTCTTGAGATACCTGCAATCTGTTCTGCCCAGTCCAGCGGTCATTCACCCTTTCTACACCGGACGTGGCCAGCGCCTCGCATCAAAAGTAATAGAACCCCATTATAATCAATGATGCGGTCTACACTGGAAACATCTGTTGCGGCACGTCCATCACGCCAACAATAAATGAGTGTCCCGTTCCATTTTGTGATGCACGCGCTGGCGCTACTACACAAATAAACATTTTATAAAGTTAATGTAGATGCGTCCAGTGTAGACAGCCTCAAGCCATTGCGTCACATCAACGGACGCGCCTGGTGTAGACTGCCCCCTACTGCCATATTAAGGTGGTACATCACGTTTGGATTGCTCCGATGGTAGGAACGTTCCTGATTATGGAATTTACATATGGATCGGGGGCATGATTAAATTGCATACATTTTTTTGTAGAATTATTTTTCATATAATTAAAATCACACTAAATTAACGTTAATTGACAGCTCTAATTTGTACATGAAATTAAATTCAGTCTTAAAGCCTCATATTTCTCTGAACTATATAGACTTTTGTCTAAGAATTGTAATGATAAAGGCTAACCTCTGTGAGTCGGGCTGCGAGATGGTGTTGACGATGGCCTCCACGGCCGTATCAAACAGTTCTGGGTCCGCCAACGCCGTGAAACTGGCCTCCACCAATCCCTCGCTCTCGTTCAGAGGAATGTCCAGCAGAACCCAACTGGACAGACACTTGAGCACACGGGCCTTGACCAACACTGGCGAGTCCGGCTGCCGTAACAGCTGCTGTAGGAGCGGGTAAATGCTTGTCCACTCGCGGCTCAGAGCGCCCCTCACCTGTACCTTCCGGTACTGCGGCAGCCGGCTGGTCTGGAACTCTTCTGGGAGAACAGTAAGAACTTCTAACAGGGCCAAACAGCGGGCACGCCCATCCACATCGCCTCCCTCTTCCTGGAACATGCGCACCATCTCTGACACCGCCCCCGGCCACGCCTCTGGCATCATATTGAGGGTAAACGACGCCAGTGCCACGCACAGGCGCGTCAAGACGATCTTAGAGCCAGAGGCGAAGAGAGCGATATGAGAAAACAGCTGGGATTTGAGCGAGTCGTACTGCTCGGCGGGGACGTCGCCCCAGTAGCGTGAAATTTTGGTGTGAAGGGCACTGGCGCCGAAGTATTGGATCTCTGGGACCTGTGGAGATGAAAGAAAAAAAGAGCTGGAGATTCTTTTGCTTCATTTTTCTTTAACATATTCCTTGTGTTAGAAATCCAGAGATATGTACAGTGCATAAATCTTCTTGCATTATTAGTAAAGGTACAGAATTTGTGATCTAGACGATATCTTTTGCTGTATCAAAATACAAAAGGAAAATAGATAGAAAGCACCTCTTTCTGTGATATTCTGGTTCGGGTCTCTCTTTTAATGCAAGCATATGGGATTTTTTTCATCTGCTATCATTGTCCACCAGGCAAAAATCATCTAATTGTTTAAAAGAGTAACAAGCCATAAAATTTGATGCATCATTGTGCCTGGTTTCTTTGACAATTCACAGGAAAGGTTTTAAATGAAAGGGCAATTTCTTTATGTATCAGCTGAAACATGGGTTGATTTCCAGCAGGCATTTTGCAAAGCACATCACACCCAAGGTGTGCAGACAGAACGTGCAATTTAAGTGCACCTCGCTATGCAAATATCAGAATAAATGCACTAGGAGGCGGAGGCCTACACAGAGGTTTTTGCTTCTATGTAAATGCACTGTATGAAACAGTTTGGAAATAAAAAAAATTTTTTTTAAAAAGCAAGATGTTTAAAAGTGAACTGCTTTTTTAAAGAACTGTATAATTTAAGAATTTATGAAATATTTAAAATGCCACGATTTAGAAATTATTTTTCAGATTATTCACTTGTTAAAAGAACTCAAATACAAAAGACTCTCATGAGTCTCTAGAGCCTTAAGGGGCCTTAGGGGCAGCTGTGCTCAGGTGGTAGTGCGGGTTGGCAACTAATCACAGGGTTGGTGGTTCGATTCCCGGTCCACACGACTCCACATGCCGAAGTGTCCTTGGTTAAGACACCGAACCCCAAGTTGCTCCCAATGACAGGCTAGTGCCTTGCATGGCAGCTCTGCCATCATTGGTGTGTCAAAGTGTGTGAAAGGATGAATGAGACACAGTGTAAAGTGCGTTGAATACCACTAAGGTTAAAAAGGCGCTATATAAGTGCAGACCATTTACCATTTTACCATTTAAGTACATATAATAACAGTTCTTGGTTTATTTGGAGTGAGTCAATTAGTTCAGTCAGCTCCAACTGATTTATACGTTTTTAATTTATTATTCACTAAAGATAGACGACTCAAACAGTCATTCATTCTGGAATTAGGCAACACTGGTAGTTGATTGTTGATTCACTTAAAAGAACCGGCTCAAAAGAGTAATTTGATTAGGAATCAGACTACACTGGTCACGTTTTATGTCTCGAGCTTTAGAGTCAAAAGAACCGGCTCACTTGAGTCACTTAATTGGGGATCGGTCTACTCTGTTACGTCTCGCATTGTAGATTCAGAGGCAATGAGTGTTGCTTCGCCGCTGTATACTAGTGCTGGAAATAGTCTTGAATATTTTAGTCCAGATTTCTGTCCACATGATCGAAATTTCTGTCCACATGGCCGTAAGAATGCACGTTCAAGAACCATTATTGAAACTGAATGTCATGAAAATCATTTGATTTCTGTATTACAATAACGCAATAATTACTGGAGAATTTGTGTGTATGGTTGTGGGTAATTATATTACTCCCACACCCACTGATAATCCAAAGTGTTTAGAACTACCCCCATTGGGAGGGCAAAACTGGAATGCGTTACGTTATTTTACACCACCACAAGGACTTACAGCGCATTGGGAATTCCAAATTGGGAAGAAAAAAAAACTATGTTTAACTTGACAAAAGAACCAAAAAACTGTATGTTTATGATGCAACACCGCCAAAGTGAGATGCTCCAAAAGCATCCGTCTGACACAGGTGTACATTGATGGATCCTTAGACAAGCCCTCATAATAAATATTCAATAATATGCAAATAAACAATACATTGGACTCTAAAGCCATTTTTTGTATTGTCTTATTAATGCTTAACTCCTCTGCCACAATAATGTAATGCATTTTAATGATCTGAAGTTTTATATATATATATATACACACACACACACACACACACACACACACACACAGATAGTTTGGTGGTTCAGCTTTTTGTTTCATATAACTGATAACTAAACAACTTCAAAATAAATGTAAATAATAACTTTATTCTCTATGCATCTGCATGTCTGTCATGTTTTACAGTAACTGGTCTCTCAGTTATAAACAAAACAATGAAACAAAAAGCACGTTATTAACTCTTGTAAAATTGTGAAAGATGAAGCTTGTCCCGTATTAGCTGAAGCCTCCTTTTTAGATTCAACAAACTCATTATATTCCTTACGGTGTCAGGCTTAAGCGTTAAACACAATTTAGTTTTGTTGAAAGTTTTCAAAGTAAGTCAAAAGTTTTGATCAGTGCAAAGCTTACAAATTACAACTTTGCTGTCGTTGTCACCCATTTCAAAGTGTAATTCAACACTCACAGCACCAGTAAAATGCTAATTGTCCAATGTGTTTGTCCTCACCATTTTGAAAGGAAATAATCATCAGCTGTTTGTAAACTATTTGCCGATGCAGATTATCGATGCATAACTAATGTTGACTTTAAACAGTGTCAATGTAATGCAAAGACTGCATACTGTGCATTCGCCCTGAAGTCTGTACTGGTCAGAAAAACATAAGCAAAGAATTTTGAGAGAAGGAAAGCAGGTGCATGGCGGGTTAAAATGACAGAAAATGAGGGAGAGAATGACAGCGCAGGAAACGGAACAAGATGTTCTTACCTTCTCTGGTCTCAATAAAACCCAGCAGAACTGCCAGGCCTGAGGAGACACCTGAGCCTGCATGAGCCACTTCTGAGCCAGACTCTTATTCTCAATGTTGAGATCATAATAGAGCTGATGCAGGGCCTGAGAGAGGGACAGAGAGACAGTTTTAGACAGTGATACATTATACAATGGCTGTTCTGGGGCACAAGGACACAGTCATATTGCTTTAGCCGACACATATGAATGGTGTAGAAACTGCTGATGCACATATCTCACTGTTCTTGTATGCAGGTGAAGCATTTAACATGGAGGAAAGGCAAATAATGGTATGTTTTTTAGCAGTTGCAACAAATGGAGAGAAAAAAATAGACCTGAACCGGAGCATCC